>CM068348.1:10081716-10559216 GCA_034769755.1 Odontamblyopus lacepedii | reverse complement strand
ATTTCTTATTCAAACCTTCCTCTTCCTCTTCGTCCTTCTGACTGTTTTAGGTTTGTTTTTGTGCAGCAGAGATGACGCCTGCAGCAGAAGACACTGGTGTGAGACTGGAGATGTTCAGAGCTTCACCTCCTCCTCCACCTCCTCCACACACTCAGCCTGCAGCTCTGGTACTGAATCTGCACATCTGTATGAACGCAGGGGGGAGGGAGACTGCTGTTTATTGTTTATGCACATTTTAGTTGCATTAATACCATGTTATATTTATTTATCTGATCATTTTTAACCAGGGAAGTCAGATTATTTTTCTGTCTGTCTCAGGAAAATTGCTCATCAAATGTATTTTAAGGTCTTAAATTAAACAAAAATGCTGAAAACGGTCTCAAAACAAATAATTGTGAAGTTACGTCTTTTCCTTCACACTGATCCGTGTTCCCCTGCACAGTCCGGACTTCCTGCTGTAAACCAGAGAGCAGAAGCTTCACTCAGAGACAGACTGGGTTTATGGGCTGAACTGGAGAGAACTGAGACACGGCGTCTCATCCTGGAGAAACAGGTGAAAACAGGACAGTTCTGCATTTCTCTAGTCTTTTAAAAACTGGCTCTTATCTTATAGTTTGTGTTTGTTTGTGTCACAGCTTGAAGAGAACTCAAAGTTATGGGGGCGGCAGAAGCAGCAGATGCTGATCCGACTGAACGAGCACAAACATGGACTGAACCAGATCCTCCCGACAGAACAGTATCTGGTCTGAACCCAGATTAGCTCTGGTATAGACTGGAGAGACAGGTTTAGTCCTGTTGTAGTCCTGGTTTAGTCCTGTTGTAGTTCTGGTGTAGTCCTGTTGTAGTCCTGGTGTAGTCCTGGCTTTGTCCTGGTTTAGTCCTGGTTCAGTCCTGGTTCAGTCCTGGTTTACTCCTGGTTTAGTCCTGATCTAATCTTGGTTTAGTCCTGTTGTAGTCCTGGTCTAGTCCTGGTCTAGTCCGTAGTCCTGGTCTAGTCCTGGTCTAGTCCTGGCTTAGTCCTGGCTTAGTCCTGGTGTAGTCCTGGTTTAGTCCTGGTTCAGTTCTGGTTCAGTCCTGGTCTAGTCCTGGTGTACTCCTGGTTTAATCCTGATCTAATCTTGGTTTAGTCTTGTTGTAGTCCTGTTGTAGTCCTGATCTAGTCCTGGTTTAGTCCTGGTCTATTCTTGGTTTAGTTCTGGTTTAGTCCTGGTCTAGTCCTGTTGTAGTCCTGGTCTAGTCCTGGTTTAGTCTTGGTTTAGCCCTGGTTTAGTCCTGTTGTAGTCCTGGTTTAGTCCTGGTTTAGTCCTGTTGTAGTCTTGGTCTAGTCCTGGTCTAGTCCTGTTGTAGTCCTGTTGTAGTCCTGTTGTAGTCCTGGTCTAGTCCTGGTTTAGTCTTGGTTTAGTCCTGGTCTAGTCCTGTTGTACTCCTGGTCTACTGTAATCTTGGTCTAGTCCTGGTCTAGTCCTGGTTTAGTCTTGGTCTAGTCCTGGCCTAGTCCTGGTTTAGTCCTTGTCTAATCTTGGTCTAGCCCTGGTCTAGTCCTGGTTTAGTCCTTGTCTAGTCTTGGTCTAGTCCTGGTCTAGTCCTGTTATAGTCATGTTGTAGTCCTGGTTTAGTCTTGGTTTAGTCCTGTTGTGGTCCTGGTTTAGCCCTGGTCTAGTCCTGATTTAGTCCTGGTCTAGTCCTGGTCTAGTCTTGGTCTAGTCCTGGTCTAGTCCTGGTCTAGTCCTGGTTTAGTCCTTGTCTAGTCTTGGTTTAGTCCTGGTGTAGTCCTGGTTTAGTCCTTGTCTAGTCTTGGTTTAGTCCTGGTCTAGTCCTGGTTTAGTCCTGGTTTGGTCCTGGTCTAGTCCTGGTTTAGTCCTTGTCTAGTCTTGGTCTAGTCCTGGTCTAGTCCTGGTCTAGTCCTGGTTTAGTCTTGGTCTAGTCTTGGTTTAGTCCTGGTTTAGTCCTGGTCTAGTCCTGGTTTAGTCCTTGTCTAGTCTTGGTCTAGTCCTGGTCTAGTCCTGGTCTAGTCTTGGTTTAGTCCTGGTCTAGTCCTGGTCTAGTCTTGGTTTAGTCTTGGTTTAGTCCTTGTCTAGTCTTGGTCTAGTCCTGGTCTAGTCCTGGTCTAGTCTTGGTTTAGTCCTTGTCTAGTCCTGGTTTAGTCCTGGTTTGGTCCTTGTCTAGTCTTGGTCTAGTCTTGGTTTAGTCCTTGTCTAGTCTTGGGTCTAGTCCTGGTCTAGTCCTGTTCTAGTCCTGGTTTAGTCCTTGTCTAGTATTGGTCTAGTCCTGGTCTAGTCCTGGTCTAGTCCTGGTCTAGTCTTGGTTTAGTCCTTGTCTAGTCCTGGTTTAGTCCTTGTCTAGTCTTGGTCTAGTCCTGGTCTAGTCCTGGTCTAGTCTTGGTTTAGTCCTTGTCTAGTCCTGGTTTAGTCCTGGTTTGGTCCTTGTCTAGTCTTGGTCTAGTCCTGGTCTAGTCCTGGTCTAGCCTTGGTTTAGTCCTTGTCTAGTCCTGGTTTAGTCCTGGTTTGGTCAGGTAAAACTGCTCAATCCTGGATAAAAAACACAATCAGAATCCAGTGGTTTCAGAATGAGAAATGGTGACCGTTGCCATAGTGATTAGTCATTTAAAAACTACATTAAAACATTATCATTTTTGAAGGGGGGGAAGTGCTCAAAATGTTGCATAAAACAGGAAGCGAAAACCATGAATCAGTGCCCCAATTTTAGCTTCATTATGAGTCTGTTTACATCTGCCAAGCTCCAAATGCTCTGTTCCACCTTGTGATGTCATGAAGTGATAGTTTTCGGATCCAAATGAGACAAAATATGTGCAGTGGAAGGAAACAGACACTAGAGGGCGATGTTTGGTATGAAACTGTATGACCTGGAGCTGGGGAGACAGAGACTAATGTAAAATGTTTGTATGCAGCTGCTTTTAGTCATAGAAAACAATGCATCTGACCCCAAACCTAATAAATGCTGCTGTTTTAGTCATAGAAAACAATGCATCTGACCCCAAACCTAATAAATGCAGCTGTTTTAGCCATAGAAAACAATGTATCTGACCCCAAACCCAATAAAGGAACTAATTTTGTTAATTATGAAGTGCCACAGCTGGTTTTAAAATAGGTTTAGGCAATAAATAACAAGAGCAAATGCAAACTTATTTCAATATTTGAGGGGAAAGTCATAACTTTTCTCAATACAATTATTTTGTTAGGAAACATTTTTATTTTTAAGGCATCAACAATATCAAATGTATGTTTAGAATACTTTAGAAATATAATTCACAATCAGTACAATCTAGAAAAATGAATTGCCATGAAAAATAACAAATAATTGTTTTTTGAGCCCTTTGTTGAGTTGTTTATACCTTTTTAGTTTTTAATTTGTGTTTTTTAAATGTTCTTTTTTGTTAATAATAATAATTCTTTCCTTGTCAATAATCAATAAATAAAGGGGGAAAAATGTATTTCACTAAAACTGTTGACACATCAAAGGTGCATTCATTTTTTTGGTGGTTGTTGTGAAATGTTCCACAGTACGGCTTTAATCTATACACTGAGACATGCACGATTAGCATTTACTGGTCAGATCAGTGAAACGGTGACCCTGCTTACAGAAATACAGGCTTTGAAGGTAGTTTTTGGTCAATAAAACTCACCTAACAATAAAATGCCAATCCTTAATGCCATACTGAGGAATATTCCAGGTAAAACAATTCCAACTCCATGGAGACATGGAGGTGAAAAGTTACAGAGGGCCTCTTTAAGTCTGGTTTAGAACTAGATATTTTATTTTCAGCAGGTTCTACAGATGCATCAACTAATTTAAAACTAATCTCAAATAAAAGTTAAATTAAGTTAGATTAAATTAACAAAAATATTACAATGACATTACTTAAACATAGAAAACTTTTATTTTTGATATGCACATTACAGTCTGTATTACATTATTACAGTATTTCACCTCCAGAAAGATTTAAATATGTTTAAAGTGATAAACAAAGACAGAGAAAAGCCCTTTTTGGTGCTGTTAAAACCTTAGACTGTTTATACAGGGGGTCCCAGAAAATTTGACATCATTTCACAGGCCAAAAATTTAGGCAATTCTGGTTGAAATAACCTCAAATTTTCACAGAATGTATAGAAACAGACGAAGATTTTATATTTAATGGAGCAGATTCAAGACACAAAATGACTTCAGTTTGAGAGTGAACGGCTCAACCTGAAAACAGAACAAAAATCAAACTTTAAATATAAAATCTTGAGCCATTTCTATACATTCTGTGAAAATTTGAGGTTATTTCCAGAAGAATTGCCAAAATTATTGGCCTGTGAAATGATGTCAAAGTTTTTGGGACCCCCTGTATATTTTCTTTATATTGTTCAGTCTATGGTCACTACACTCGTATAAATAAATCTGTATTGAGTGACAGAGACCGGTGCAAAAATGTGCTGTTTTTTAAAAAATCCTGGGAGAGATCTGGCCATAGATGTTTCTGATAATGTCCAGAAGCAATGTTTAAAAAGAGCCCACACTTCTCCGAATTCAGCGAGACATGGGCAAATACAGAGCAAAACACTTTTACCGTTTGACTAAGATTAGGTTTGCAAAGTTTTATGCTGATATTGATCCTAATTGTTGAACTTCTGGACCGATGTATTTAATATTATGCAGAAATTGTCTCTGCTAAAATTGGTCTGGAAATTGGAAATAAAAAAAAAATCTGGGAGCTTTAAAGATCTGCAGTGCGGATCTTTCTTCTTGTGTCTGTGTGTCTTTATTTAAGTATTTCACCCTGATGATGCTGATATTTGGAAACTGTTATTAAATAAAGTTATGGGGGAAAAAAAGCTGTTTTACAAATGTCACTGACTTCAGAACAAATGAAATGTAAGACCTGAATCTGTTTAGTGCAGCTGTTTGGCACCACAGACTGTGTGTATATAGATATAAAATGGCAGTACACATACCTGATAATGTATTTTTTATATTTTACACATGTATTTTAACACATATATTAACTCTGTGGGAGCGTAGTATTATTTGTGTATTGCTGGTTCGATTTAACTCCAAACTTAACATTAAAATTTTTTTCAAATAACTCCAGAAACCAGCTGGTACTCTGCAGTGGTGTCGCCCCATAACGTGTCCCTCTTGAAACAATGACAAAAACAGATATAAAACGTAACACTTTGGCTCATTTGACTGTAATACTAAGGATGCGGAATATTTTCGTGTGGTTGCCGTGGCGCCGGAGCAGGTCTCACGCGTTGGACTCTTCATCTGTTACGCTCGGGTTTGGAGAGTTTGAGATCTCTTTGAAGAATTCATCGTCCTTTAACATGCTCTGGAAAACACAAGCGAAATGAAACTTAAAACACCAGAACGCAAAGATAATCAGACTTTTTCTACAAGTGTTTTCTTACAGTGAGATTCTGGATTCCTTCAGAGAAAGCTCCAATCTGTCTCACCGTCCCTTCCGAGTCGTCCATCTGTGGAAACGCACATACAGCTTTAGAGTCTGACATTTCTTCTCATTTAATCCACTGGGCTCCTGTGTCTCTGTGATGTTTCACCTGCTCTAGTCGGTCCAGATCGTCTTCGTAGATCTGTAGTTCAAATCCTTTCTGGAAGCTCCGCCCCTTCGGCATCTCCACGTCCATCGGACACACGTACTCTTCGCTCTCCTCATGCCTCCTCTTCCTCAGGCTGCCGAAGGTCCCAAACGAAAGCTTCTTCGGCTGGAACAGGAACAGGAACACGTACAGACGTTAGTGTCATGTTATCTGCAAGACGAACCCTGACTCTGTTTTACAGGAGCTCTGTCCAGTTTGCAGAATCGTTTATTTTTCACAGAGGTTCACATAAAACAAAACAAAAAACACTCAATTTAAAATTAATACAATATTAAACGCAACCACAAGTCTGACTGTCCAAACAAGTCTAAAAATAAAACCAAATCCCTGTTAAGTCCAAGTATAGTAGGGAGTATTACACAGACAGGATGCAGTATGATGAGTAAAGTGTAGGGAGTATTATACAGACGTACCTTGACTTTAGTGGTGGCCGTGAGTAAAGTGTAGGGAGTATTATAGACGTACCTTGACTTTAGTGGTGGCCGTGAGTAAAGTGTAGAGAGTATTATACAGACGTACCTTGACTTTAGTGGTGGCCGTCAGTAAAGTGTAGGGAGTATTATACAGACGTACCTTGACTTTAGTGGTGGCCGTCAGTAAAGTGTAGGGAGTATTATAGACGTACCTTGACTTTAGTGGTGGCCGTCAGTAAAGTGTAGGGAGTATTATAGACGTACCTTGACTTTAGTGGTGGCCGTCAGTAAAGTGTAGGGAGTATTATAGACGTACCTTGACTTTAGTGGTGGCCGTGAGTAAAGTGTAGGGAGTATTATACAGACGTACCTTGACTTTAGTGGTGGCCGTCAGTAAAGTGTAGGGAGTATTATACAGACGTACCTTGACTTTAGTGGTGGCCGTGAGTAAAGTGTAGGGAGTATTATACAGACGTACCTTGACTTTAGTGGTGGCCGTGAGTAAAGTGTAGGGAGTATTATACAGACGTACCTTGACTTTAGTGGTGGCCGTGAGCAAAGTGTTGGGAGTATTATACAGACGTACCTTGACTTTAGTGGTGGCCTTGAGTAAAGTGTAGGGAGTATTATACAGACGTACCTTGACTTTAGTGGTGGCCGTGAGTAAGGCGTAGTCGGGGTTTTCCAGACACTCCTGTTTGAGCTGCTGGGCCTCTGAGCCAATGAGCAGAGTGAAGTGTGTGGCCAGATGGCGGCGCAGTAGAGTTTTATTCGGGGGGATGTTCAGGAGCAGCGCCATCGTCTCCACGTTGAACCGAGGCTCCAACACCTGCAGCAAGGAACACGTGTTTAAGGGAAAGATCCAAAATAAAAAATCAGGAATCACACTTTCAAATATAATACGCAAAAGTGTAAGAGACAGATCATATATTGAGTATATTGTAATAATCAGCAGTGATGCATGTGTTTAAACTGGATTTGTGTTTAAACACACACATACAAAAAAAAAAAAAAAGAAGCACAATAACAAACAAAAAAGAACAGTAAACACTGTTTGCACTATGTGTGTATATTTACATTTTAGGGCTGTCAAATCAAATTTGCATTTACATACAGAAGATGAATTTTTATTTATACCAGCAAACAAACACCCATTCACGATGCAATATATAAAAAAATTAAATGTAAAATCTCATCTCATTTCGATCTTGTGAAAACTCTGTCTCGTTCCACTGCTATACGTTATAATTTAGTCTAAAGTCTAGAGTCTAAATCACTGTCTTGAAAATAAGTGATTAAAGATATATTATTATTATTATTATTATCATTATTATCATTATTATCATTATTCTTATTATCATTATTATTATTATTATTATTATTATTATTATTGTTATTATTATTGTTATTATTATTATTATCATTATTCTTCTTCTTCTTCTTATTATTATTATTATTATTATTATTATTAAGATGAGTCAAACGTGCACAAATCACTCCAAATAAAACTTCCGGTGAGAAAATGGTCAGAAAGAACCCTGAAAGTCCATTTTGCAGAATAGATCTGACTTAAGATGTCATGAGATAATTCAAGTCAAGATGATTTTTACAAACATTTTAATTGTGTAAAATAAGTCATTTCTATTTGACAGATCCTGAAAAAAAAAATCTGTATGTTTTTGTCTGATGTGACGTCACGTTCACTTTCCATTATTATTCAGATCTCATGAAACTGGAAGTGTAGCTCAGTGATCATCTTCTCACTAAATGACACTAAAACAGACTGACCATGAGCCCCCCGTGCACGCCGCTGCCCCTCAGGTTGGGGGCGTATTCTGCCAGATCCACCGAGCGCAGCCACTCCATCACTCTGTGGTTCGTCCACTGGGAGATCTCTGCTGGAGTCGCATTGTTCTGTCAGCATAAAGGGGGGCTTAGTCATTTTAAAAAGCTGAAATATTGATTCTTTTCATGCTTTTCTTAAAGTCCAGACCTCATCAGACGGTCTGCGGCGTAAACAGTTGGGTTCGTAGTTGTTGAGGCGTAGAACCTGAATGGCTCTTTTGATGCTGAGGTGATGGAGAACGCTCCCGACTTTGAGTGACAGCAGGTCGTCCTGAGGGTCACAGGGGGAAAGGAGTTACAGGCTGCAAGATTAACCACAACTGCACCAATACCCGATCCGATACTGATGTCGATACTTGGGCTTTAAGTATAGGCCGACAATGTCAACTGATACCACAGCAGAGACTAGAAATATCATTTATTTCTGTAAAAATACATGTTTAATATTACTGTACTGGTTTTGGGCCAATGTTGGTCAGTGAATCGTCTTATTACACCAGTGTATGGACCAAAATGCGATACTGTCTGAATCGATATCCAAGCGGACATCCAATCCAGCAGAATTTTCAATATCTGCACCAATATCCAATATCAGTATCATATTTGTGAATCCCTGATCACAATCAAATAGAAATTGGAATTTTAATGCTCACAATTAGTAAACTTGCAGACAAAAGGCTGAAACTGATCATATGTTTTGTCCTCAACTAAAATCTTCCAACTCTACAGTTTTAGTTTTGTCTCCTGTGTCATTGTGATAAACTTCTGCTCTGTCTCAGCACATAGTATAGTTTGTCTCCTTATATAGTCAGGAGAATGATCAGTTGTGCTAAATAAACTGCAGATTATTTGTGTTTCATTTCATAAAGCTCATTAAACGGCAGTGGTTCAGTGTGAGTAAAAGAACTCACCACAGTGAAGTCCCTCTGTGTTCAGTGTGAGTAAAAGAACTCACCACAGTGAAGTCCCTCTGTGTTCAGTGTGAGTAAAAGAACTCACCACAGTGAAGTCCCTCTGTGTTCAGTGTGAGTAAAAGAACTCACCACAGTGAAGCCCCTCTGTGTTCAGTGTGAGTAAAAGAACTCACCACAATGAAGTCCCTCTGTGTTCAGTGTGAGTAAAAGAACTCACCACAGTGAAGTCCCTCTGTGTTCAGTGTGAGTAAAAGAACTCACCACAGTGAAGTCCCTCTGTGTTCAGTGTGAGTAAAAGAACTCACCACAGTGAAGTCCCTCTGTGTTCAGTGTGAGTAAAAGAACTCACCACAGTGAAGCCCCTCTGTGTTCAGTGTGAGTAAAAGAACTCACCACAGTGAAGTCCCTCTGTGTTCAGTGTGAGTAAAAGAACTCACCACAGTGAAGCCCCTCTGTGTTCAGTGTGAGTAAAAGAACTCACCACAGTCATGTAGTGCAGCATCCGACCATCCACTCGAGCCTCGTCAAACTGAGTCTTGTACTGAGGCAGACCGATGTCGTCCAGCCATCCTGAGACAGAGGAAAGACTCATTTATGCTCCTCTTTGTACCTGTACCATGGATTCTAATGAGTTTGTGACTCACAAATATCAGAATTCACCTCGGTTATCGAGGTTTTCTCTAAGAACACTCATTAGAATCAGACCGGACTCACGTGTGACCCAGTTATAGTCCAGTTTGCCCTTGTTGTCCTCCTCCTCAGAGCCCAGAGCCTGAAGTGCCAGCTGCAGCTTCTTCCTGTGCAGGGGATGTTTGATTCCGAGCTCCTGACACACAAACCAAGAGTTTAAGAAAATCCGTTGTGCTAATGATACTGCTGTATCTACTCAAGCCTAAAATACATTTAGTTAATGAGCAGTGTAAATGTTTCACTTAGAGATGCTGGAAGATTATTAGATTTTCAAATTCACTTTATATGAACATGTGAATGAAGAACTGAGGTCTGAGAACCCAAGAACAACCTCCAGCAACACAAACATGCAGACTCCTGCGTTATATTAGGAGAATTAACTAATGTAGTATGTTTTTCTGTACTGGAGGGAGACAGATCAGAGAATGGCAGTATTATTTTCACTAATTTTCTTGTTTTTCCTAATCTGTGATCCAGGACATTTTACTGTTGTTTTTATGAATGTTATAGGTGTTAAATAGCTGCTTCTGGGCCAGGACTCCTTTGTAAAAGAGACTTTTAATCATTTTTAGAGGATATTAATGATAATGAGTATTTTTAATGTGTAAATAGTTTTTAATGTGTAGTTTTCTTAATGTATTTTGTACCTGCTTAAGGACTGCAGATGGAAAAGAGCTTGTAGCTAAATCTGGCACAGGGCACTTTTCTCTCTCAGACTAATATTTTCTACGCACTCTCCTTGTTTTTAACACTAAATAAGTAATTTTTTTTTTCCTGGTTAAATAAAAATAATAAATAAAATGAGCATCTATCGATACAAAAAAGTGATTAAAAACAACAGAAAAATGCAAACAATGATTTACTGTGATATTTCTGAACTTAAATTGTGCGACCTGACATCTGACCTTCTCCGTTACATTTTTGACACAAACTTGTATCATTGACGATGCACTGCGCAACTTTCCTGGTGCAGGGTCCGCTACCTGCTTGTCCTCATGGAGATATTATTGCTTTGCCTGGAAAGCTCCATAATATCACTTTAAACCTCCATCCAGCATGTGAATAAAGGCGCCTCTCAACAGATCTGAACTGTAATGTAGCGTAGCGCTGTAACCTGCTCGTCTCCCTGGTGATAGACTGGTTTAATCTATACTGTGGAACATTCTAGACAAAGCAGTAACATCTCCATGAAGACGAGCAGGTGGCGGACCCTGTGTGACCCCCGTGTGGTCCTCACCCTCTCCAGGTCCTGCTGCGAGGCCTGGAGCAGCGTCTGTCCAGAGGAGATCCAGACTCGAGCCATGTTCACGTACAGACCCAGACCCTGCTCCTGGAGCCACTCACAGACCTGATCCCTGGACCAGCGAGCGAAGGGGGCGTCCACCTCACTGCTGCAGAGACACAGCAACAAGACAAAGTTTAAGACAGAAATATATGAGAAAGTAATAATTATAAAGTATGATAGAAGTATATGATAAAAGAACATGATAAAAGTCTATGAGCAATGATTATAAAACTGTACCTCTTGGTCAGTTTGAACTAAAATGTAGATTTTTTTCCAGGTGAATTGGCCCAAATTGCCTTAAGCAGTACTTTTTATGGCTATTTTTTTGTATCTACCTTGATAAAGCCCTTTTAAATAATTAGTGAGTGTGTTTGAGGCTCTAAATTTAGATGGACGACCGGTGGCTCATTCTACCCTGTAATACTGTACATGATTTAATTATTTTCTGTACTGAGCACCAGTCTACAGCTCTTCATCAGCCCTCTGCTTCATCTGTGTTTGGATATGTGGCCCTTGATGAAAAAAGTTAAATTAAACCTATTTTAGTTGCACTAGAAAACTACAGTATGTCCCCTATGTCCTGAGACCTGGTTCAGCGCGTGTGCCATGTGACCAGACTGACCAATCAGAGACAAAACTAACTATTCTCAGACCTTTTCAGAGTTAAAATCCTTTAGTCATTTCAGTTCAGGATTTAGCTCTGGTTCATTTGATGTGGTACAAATAAAACCATCACTGGACCTTTGTGTGGTTAGCATGCTAGTGTACTGTATCAGTACTTTCTTTATTGTGGTGCTGTTGTGTACTATAGGGCTTTGTTAGTGCACAGACGCAGCTTTGTGAAGAGACTGTCCCACTGTGTACACAAGATCAGAACAACCACACACACTCAGAGGGACGTGATTCAGCCTGAACGCACAAACACACACAAACACACACACACATATACAGTACACATGCACAGTTGGGTTTCTATGCTTCTTAGGAACATTATATTGACTTAACCATAGTCACTACTTGCGTAAAAAATAATAACTGATCTAATAATAAAGAATTTACGTCATGGGGCCCTGTTTTGCACGCACACACACACACACACACACACAGACTCACTTGTTGCTTCTCTGCAGGTCACGTGACCAGCCCAGTCTGGGTCCGGCCGTCGCTCTCACTCCGCCACGTTTAAACTCTCCCTCAGGTAAATTATCGTCCAGGTTGAACGTGGTGGAGCGGCTCCTCTTCAGCCTTCAGAAACAAGTCGTTATAGTTTGATTAACAATTACAGGGAGAGGGATGACGTTTTTTTCAATACAAAGTGAACTGGAGCCAGATTAGAGTCGATGGAGCCGGTGTCCTGTCGATCTGAGCTCCCTATTTGAGCTTGCTGTTACAGTTTACATGCAGAGTGTCGATTGGAGCTCCCGAGGCAGAAGTGGAGTAACAAGAAACAAATTAAAAGTGCACTGGTTTTGTTGTATGTTTTGACCAGTTAAGCAGAGACATGTACATATTGTTTTGCAGCAGAATAACTACACTGCAAATTTCTCTGATCTGGCCAAGATTTTATTTTTAATTTTTATTATCGACTTTCTAGTTCTGCTTCATTCTAGTCTAGAGGTGGTTTATTTTAAGAGAACTTGTCAAGCAAATTATCTGGCCATGCAGCAAGATAATTTCACTACTTTTAAGTTATTTCCTGATAGATTTAAATGTTTATGGGTCAATGACATGACGTTGTCCATTTGCAGTTTCCTCAGTTAAAAAGGTTCAAATTTCATAATAATTCAGCACATTTCTGTAGCACCTCTGACCTCCATGGAACCAGTCATTTTTTCAGAAATCATGAGTTATTCTGCATGTTTTTGTGCTTAAAGTGTTCAAATGTCATGTGGTGCAAGTTTAATAACAGACAAAGTTGACTTGGGTGAATGGTTCTTTAGGCATTTTTCTTCATTTGATGCATTTTCCAGGGCAGTAGTTTGTTCATTAAACACAAGCAGGCGACTGTCATATTGGAGCAAAAGAAAATATCAATATGCATTAAAAATCTAAAGAAACGCAACAATTTGTTTCTATACACTTCATATTACTCAGAACTTAGATTAATATCCCAACCATGTTTTAGAAAATAAAACTATTTTAAGGTTATTCTCGGTCGCACCACAGGACATTTTACACTAAAAATGTTTCATATAAATGTTAAACATAGATTCATGCACCTGACACTGGAAATATTTGAAAAAGTTTAATAGAAACTATATATATATATATATATATATATATATATATATATATATATATATATATATATATATATATATATATATCAGAATTTGTCCTTATACATCATTGACCCATACATCTGAAGCTTTTTTGCACTGTACGTTAGATGATTGAACAGTTTGGATTGAATATTTGATTTTAACATTATCATTTTCATTACATCGTATTTTACTTTATTTCCATGTGTAGAAAAGGTTGTAACTTTTGTATAAATAAAATATCACTATATTATAATAAGAAATTCACACTGTAGCCTATGTTATTAGTGTTAAATATTATAGATTTTATGCTATTCAACCTAAAGATCTCAATGCTTCAATCATTTCTTTCCCTTATACAGTGGGAGCCTTATTTGATAGAACATGCAGGCCTGTCAAAATGAGCTCCTCTGCACAGATTCATCTAAATGAGTGAATAATGGGGATTTTGGGAGCATTGTTCGATGGAATTGTTTTAGCCCTGATAAATAAAGATTCATTTTTTCCTCCACTGCATTAGACGCCATTTTTCATCTCTGTCATGAGGAACACACGTGACAAACCCATGTGCTGTGAAGAACCAACTCAACTATGAACCGTAACATGCCTCAGACCTGCTCATCTGGACTAAAGACTCACAGCTCGACATATTTAACACACACGATTTTACTGTGTGTAGCCCATAAAGGGGAATAATAAAGGAAATGACTTCAATACCGTAGAGATACTATACTGGGTCAATATTTATACTAAAGGAAACTCCTGAAGCTTTGTTTTGGCAGGTATATCTGAGGTCCACCAGGGGGCGCAGCGTTACATGTGTTTGGTTGTTGTGTTGGAGGTTTTCTGGGAAACAGAGCTGTAGTGGACACTGAGTTTATATTATTTTTAGATCATATAATTGAGGGAAAACTTTCAAATGGGCTTCAGCGTATTATATAACAGATTATGGTCAGCACTGATCTGTGATTGGCTGATCTGGTGCTGGGGTTCAGATGACATCACGACATGTTAAAGAGTGATTGTGTTGTACTACAAAGAGTTCTTGCTCTGGTCATGAATAGAAATGATCAGGATCAACATTTGCGAATTTACCTTCTGGAGATTTCATGGTAAAGAACAGTGTGATTAACAGGAAGAACATTATCTCATTCTCTGCCAAATCTGCCACTATTTTCTGATCTGTTATTGTTATGGCCTCTAATTTAACATTAACTGCAAGACGTAAATAGCCTTCCTCACACAAAATGCATAAATACACAAAACTCACGTAGTCTATAGTGCGTTTCATCTATTTGCAGATTTCAGCACATGGAAGAGTCAGTCACCCTCAATAATAAAATGATCCCCACACACCTGTCTCCCTATTTGGCCTCATTATTTGACCTACATTTCCCCTAAAACCGGGTGTACGCTGAGTGATATTTTCGATGGTTTCACTCAGCTCCAGCTCAAACTGTTCGACCAAATCTCAGGGTTTAAAGTTCACAGCTCACGATTCAGGTTCTCACACTGTATGAACGACTTCAACAATGAAACCCTCACAAGAGGTGACTGGATTTAAACAGGTTTGATGTTCTTGACCTTCGACTGTCGATCAGGAGCTGGTCATGAGGTGTTCATCAGTTCTTGTTACCCCATGTTTACTACACAAAGCAGAACACACGATCAAAGCCAAAACTCGATCCTAAAAACATTCTTAAAAATTGTCTTAAAAAGAGTCAAAAATCACACAGTGTACGCCCGGCTTTAGACCTGCCCTCTTCCGTCATAAACAAAGAACATAAACTAATTGTAAGGACAGTAGAAATACTTCATTTTCACACTTACATACATTTTAGAAGAATATTTTTTATTATTGTTTTTAAGGAAGAATAAAATATGAATTTATGGTAAATAAAATCACTTTTTAAATAAATTAAGTTATGGCTCTAACAGTTATAATGATGTTTCCTCCTCAAAAACACCTGGAGTTGAGTTTTGTTTCAGAAAAACCCGCAGATTTAGGCTGAGGTCTTCTGAGAGGCCTTAATGATAATGTTTATCGCCAACTCTCCACTAAAATAAATATAAAACAGTAAATCCTGCTGTGTGATCTGTCAGTGCTGTGTGTGATCTGTCAGTGCTGTGTGTGATCTGTCAGTGCTGTGTGTGATCTGTCAGTGCTGTGTGTGATCTGTCAGTGCTGTGTGATCTGTCAGTCCTGTGTGTGATCTGTCAGTGCTGTGTGTGATCTGTCAGTCCTGTGTGTGATCTGTCAGTGCTGTGTGTGATCTGTCAGTCCTGTGTGTGATCTGTCAGTGCTGCGTGTGATCTGTCAGTGCTGCGTGTGATCTGTCAGTGCTGCGTGTGATCTGTCAGTGCTGCGTGTGATCTGTCAGTGCTGCGTGTGATCTGTCAGTGCTGTGTGTGATCTGTCAGTGCTGTGTGTGTGATCTGTCAGTGCTGTGTGTGTGATCTGTCAGTGCTGCGTGTGATCTGTCAGTGCTGCGTGTGATCTGTCAGTGCTGTGTGTGATCTGTCAGTGCTGTGTGTGATCTGTCAGTGCTGTGTGTGATCTGTCAGTGCTGTGTGTGATCTGTCAGTGCTGTGTGTGATCTGTCAGTGCTGTGTGTGATCTGTCAGTGCTGTGTGTGATCTGTCAGTCCTGTGTGTGATCTGTCAGTGCTGTGTGTGATCTGTCAGTGCTGTGTGTGTGATCTGTCAGTGCTGTGTGTGTGATCTGTCAGTCCTGTGTGTGATCTGTCAGTGCTGTGTGTGATCTGTCAGTGCTGTGTGTGTGATCTGTCAGTGCTGTGTGTGTGATCTGTCAGTGCTGTGTGTGATTTGTCAGTCCTGTGTGTGATCTGAACTCACTTTCCGAACAGTTTGGTGATTCCTTTGGATTTCTTGCGGCTCTCGGGGGTGGTGGGCAGGGTGTGGGTGCTGTCGCTGTTCGGGGACCTCTGAGGCATCCCGGCCAGGTCCAGGTGATCTGTGGTGGGGCGCTCGGTTTCAGCTGAACAAAAATAAACTACACTTTAATACATTCTGAACTGAGAGGACAAGGCGAATGGAGGGAAAGGGTCCAGGTATAAAAGTGACACGTGCAGCAGGAGGAGTGAACATGCAGCGTCCTGAAGGAGGAGCGGAAACAAAAATCGACCTAAACTGGGAAACTGAAGCTGTTAAAGAAGAGAAAAGGTATTAAATCTTATCAAAGGCATTTGTCTTATAGTGATGGATGATACCAGGGACTTTTGTTTTGATCCGATACCAAGGCATACAAATGAGTTTTGTATTACAAGGCTTTGAAACGTTTCCAGTTTGACCTTTGTGTATACTACAGGGGTCAGGGTTATTTTAGTTACAGGCCTGCTTTAACTAGCTGTTAGCATGCTAGTTGTTTTAAGCTTTACCAGCTCAAAAAGTTGTGAAATGGTTAATAATTATGATATTATAGATACTATACTGCCCTACAAAGGCAAAAGACCTTAACTCTCCAGGATGTTACGTTTAGTTTTGGATGTTACGTTGTCATAACGCTTTAATTTCTTGTTAAAATAATCAAATGGCTCAGGATATATTTTCACATGATAAAGGAGGTCTCAAGTACATGTAAAATGACATTAACTCATTTTTGAGCAAACCTGACGTTTCGGCGTTCTGCTTTTGTCGGGCAGAATAAATGTGAATAAATAGTTAAGAATTGACAGTAAAAATCTAACCTCTCTAACAATGAACTACACATTATGCAGATAATAATGTTATTTGTATTTGAATATAATGTTTGACAGTACTAGTCAGTAAGTGTGCTGTTAGCATGTTAGTCATTTTTAGCATTACCAGCTCTGAAAGTTGTAAAACTATAACCATTAAAACTCTTCACAGTGAATAATTAGGACACTCAGGTGTGTAAGAAAAGTGAGGAATAAGTTTTGACCACTGAAAATAGTCTAAAGTAAAAAAAAATTCCATTAATAATTATTTTTGGATTTTCTTTTTTCATTTATTTATTCATTTCTTTATTTATTCCACTTTTTTATATGTTAGTTTTCTGATAGTTTCCTGTTTGTCTCCATGCAAATGTTATGGCTTTTCCTGGAATGTTCTGCAGTATGACATTTAACTTATCCATCTTGGGGCATTTATTCAATTTAAAGGTGTTTTTATTCTGGAAAAAATGCACTCAGTGGAGAGGATGGATACTTTTAATGCCATACTGTGCAATATTCCTGTTAATAAGAAGAATAATATCTCCATGGAGACAAGCAGGTGACAGATCATCTATCAATCTATCAGTTAAAATGCCAAAGTGATTGTTTTTTTGTCGATTCGTCCATCACTAATTTGTAAATGCATTCTGGTGTGAAACAGTGGTGAAAAAAAAAAGTAAATCTGAAAAAACATGCAAAGTACAGGCAAACCAACAAGCAATTTACTACAAACTACTGACACATCGGCCTGTCATGATACAGTTTTAAAGCTCCTGTATTACACAAAAGTGACTCCTGTAAGCTTTAAGTCATGTTCTAATGTTGTTCCCTCCTCAAAAGACCTGGATTTGTGTTTTGTTTCATTCACACATGTGTGAGGAACTCTTTATTATTAGTCTGTCTACAACTACAACAACATGAACCAAATAAATATGACTAAACATATAGTTAAAAGCCTACAGTTAAAGTGGGACACTATTTAATTAATTTATTGTATTTAGTATTTATTGTTTATTTATTTTGGGTCTTTTCTGTGAGTCAGTGTAGTCACATTTTGTTTGTGTTTTGGTTGTTTTTAAGCAGCTTTTCTGTATTTTACCCAAACAAATGATAATTTATGCCTCTCTTTACTGTTGGCAGGATCAGATTGGTCAAAAATAGGGACATTTCTTGTATAAAACTGGGACAAATCACTGGTTTTGTATAAATCTGCTGGGACAGGACACACAGGGCTCTGAACTGGGACTGTCCCGGGTAAGTAGTGACGTTTGGCCACCCTACACATGATGACATCACAAGGTGGAACAGAGTATTTTCTGTTTGAGAGAAAAACTCCCCCTAAATCTGCCAAGTTTGTGTGTTAAACATTTGAGAATAACACAAAGCACAACTCCAGGTCTGTTTGTGATGAGAAAATAACATTATAACACAGCTAAAGATATATATATATATATATATATAAAATGGAAAAATGATTATCGTGACAGGCCTCCTCGCGCTCTACAGCCTGGCAGATTATAAAAAGACACAAATGCATGTACAGTGGAAGCATAATGGGGTTTGGAAAGGGACTACTGGGGCCTGCAGAACCTTACTGTACCTAGCTGGGGCGCACTGGCACTTCGACTGCGGTCTTCATGTGTTACAAAACGCACACAACACATCACAGGATCCAACAGCAAAAGCACAACACAAACCACAAATACATGAGTGAGAAAACACAAGAGTGAAGAAGAGGCACCACCCGGACACAGGAGTCGAGTAAAGACTTGAGCTGTAGATCGATTAGAAACTATTCTCAGTTCCTCGCTTCCTTCTCCTCGAGCTTCCGTTTTTCAGCGGACAAACGTGCATTAAGAAGTGTTGTACCAAAGAAAACCACGGCGTGAAGGAGTAAACCAGAAAATCAAACTTTATTGGTCTGAGTGAGGAGTTTCTATGTCTTCGCTGTGTCTCCTCTGTGGGCGGGACTTCCTCACCCATGTCCTGCAGAATTGAAGAAAGGTATCGAGGAGAAGGAAGCGAGGAAAGAGAAATAGGATGTGGCCTGTATCTCTGTAAACTGAACTCGCAAGACTAAACCGAATGTAATAAAGATGGAAAGTTAGAGCTGGACCTTTATGCATTTGTTCAGTTTTAGGGACGATCTGTACAGCCGATTTATGTCACCAAATTGTCAAATTAATTCTAGCACAACCTTCTCTTACCACAAACTGTGTCGAGTCCAGTGTAATCACGTTTTTGGAGAACCCTCTTTGGACTAAATGTGACAACGAATCTTTAGATATTTTTCATGTATATGTAGGCTGCTGATTGGACAAACAATACGGCGGCCTCTGCTGGAGAAAAAGGGTTCATATATCTGTCGATCTCTAAAAGAAATAATGTATTAAAGACAGATTCAACTTGTGAGTGAGTTTAATCTGACTTTTTACAGATAAATACCAAAAAATACCAAATCTTCAGCTCACTCACTCTCCTCTTTTCTGCTCATGTCTCATAAAAATCATAAACATAACTAGTTGAATAATGCTCACTTTAGTCAACTGAGACTGAACTAAGATTGGACTAAAATGGGCTAAGACTGCACTAAGAGTAGGCTAAGACTTAACTGAGATTTGACTGAGACTCGACCAGGACTCGACCAGGACTCGACCAGGACTCGACTAAATATCTACTGGGACTCAACTGGGACTAGACTAGGGCTCGACTAAGACTTGACTAGAACTCGACTAGCACTCGACTTAGATCTGACTAAGACTTGCCTAATACTTGGCTAGGACTCGACCTGTACTCGACTAGGACTCAGTTTAGACTCAACTAATACTCGATTAAGACTCGACTGGGACTTGACAGGGGCTTGACTGAGACTGGACTGGGACTTGCCTAATATCGACCAACACTCGACCTTAGACGCGACCTTAGGCTCGACCTTAGGCTCGACCTTAGGCTCGACCTTAGGCTCGACCTTAGACTAGATTTAGACTCGACTTTAGGCTCGACCTTAGACTCGACTTTAGACTAGATTTAGACTCGACTTTAGGCTCGACCTTAGACTAGATTTAGACTCGACCTTAGGCTCGAAGTTAGACTCGACCTTAGACTAGATTTAGACTCGACTTTAGGCTCGACCTTAGACTCGACCTTAGACTCGACCTTAGACTAGATTTAGACTCGACTTTAGGCTCGACCTTAGACTCGACCTTAGACTCGACCTTAGACTAGATTTAGACTCGACCTTAGACTCGACCTTAGACTAGATTTAGACTCGACCTTAGACTCAACCTTAGGCTCGACCTTAGACTAGTTTTAGACTCGTCTTTAGGCTCGACCTTAGACTCGACTTTAGGCTCGACCTTAGGCTCGACTTTAGGCTCGACCTTAGACTCGACTTTAGGCTCGACCTTAGACTCGACTTTAGGCTCGACCTTAGGCTCGACTTTAGGCTCGACCTTAGACTCGACTTTAGGCTCGACCTTAGGCTCGACTTTAGGCTCGACCTTAGGCTCGACTTTAGGCTCGACCTTAGGCTCGACTTTAGGCTCGACCTTAGACTCGACTTTAGGCTCGACCTCAGGCTCGACTTTAGGCTCGACCTTAGACTCGACCTTAGACTAGATTTAGACTCGACTTTAGGCTCGACCTTAGGCTCGACCTTAGACTCGACCTTAGACTCGACCTTAGACTCGACCTTAGACTCGACCTTAGACTCGACCTTAGACTCGACCTTAGACTAGATTTAGACTTGACCTTAGACTCGACTTTAGACTCTACTTTAGACTCTACTTTAGACTCGACTAAAGGACCACAGCCCTGCACATGCACCAAAAACAGCAGAGAGGCTGAAACCGCGGAATAGAAACAAACTCCCATAATTAAACACGGGACCAGAGTTTATGCAGGCTGAAAATTACGGAGTTGGGCCCAAAAGTTTACCCCATGGGTGTGGCAAAAGAAAATAAATGTTAGACAAAGTGGGAGAAACGAACAAAAAATATCTGTTACCAGCAGGGAGGAAGTTACACCCACGAGGCAACAGATCAGCAAAATACTGATTATACAGGACTAAACCAGGACTAAACCAGGACTAAACCTGGACTAAACCTGGACTAAACCTGGACTAAACCTGGACTAAACCAGGACTAAACCAGGACTAAACCTGGACTAAACCTGGACTAAAAAAGGACTAAACCCGGACCAGACAAGGACTAAACCTGGACTAAACCTGGACCAGACCAGGACTAAACCTGGATATGAACCTGGACCAGACCAGGACTAAAACTAGGACCAAACCAGGACTAGACCAGGACTAAAACCAGGACTAAAACAGGACTAAAACCAGGACTAAAACCAGGACTAAAACTAGGACTAAACAAGGGCTAAACCAGACGTAAACCAAGACTAAAGAAGTACTAAAAAAGAACTAAACCAGGAATAAACCAGGGCTAAACTAGGACTAAAACAGAACTAAACCAGGACTAAAACCAGACTAAACTCGGACTAAACCAGGGCTATAACTGGACTAAATAAAGTCTAAACTGTGCGAACACATGCTCAGTCTTCATTTGGTTTAATTCTGGTTTTGATCCGTCTTCATCCTAGTTTGTCTAAGGTTTTGTACTAGTCTAGTCCTTGTTTAGACCTGGTTTAGTCTAAGTTTAGACTTATGCAGACCAAGATTTGACAAGGTTTAGAGTCGTTTTATATTAAGAGACTCTGGATGGAAACTAATTTTAAGAGTATCCCGTTTCTTTGACTTTATTGCATTTGTGCTCAGTTCAATAGAAATTAATATTAAAAGATCATATATCATACAAAACTGACTCTTGTGAGCTTTAAGTCATGTTATAATGTTGTTTCTGCATTAAAAGGAGCATGAATGAAACAAAACACAACTCCAGGTCAGTTTTTAAGACCTGGAGTTGTGTTTTGTTTCATGTTTTGTTTAAACATTATAATATCAGAAAATAGAGTAATATGTGTAATATTTAAGTAAACCGTAAGTTAAAAAGCTTAGTTCAGACTAGTTTTTAGTTCTACTTAATCTTGGTTTAGTCCTTCCGCTGTAAATAAACATACTCTATAATGTTTACCGCTGCTGACCAGTGTAAACCAAATAAAACACAGAATACACAGTGAAAAAGCAGTCCGCCCCATACTTTTCATACTTTTTGTACTTTTCTTTTGTTCTCGTAAAACACAAACACACAATCAGAGGCCGATCTCGTACCCAGGTTTGGGGTGCTGGAAGTCTTTTTGCCTCCTCGGATTTTAAAGAAGCCTTTCCCAAAAGAGGAGCGTGCCTTCCTGGAGCCGAAGCCGTCGTCTTCAGTGGAGTTGGGCGCAGCGGGTGAGGGTCCTGAGGCGGGCAGGGTGGCAGAGGGGCCCAACGGGGGTTTTTCAGAGAGTTTACTGATCTCCTCACTCGTATTCTGAAGAAATAAAGGCAATCACAACTTAGTTCAGCACTTTTATTGGGTTTTTGACAAGCTGTGTAATGGAAATTCACAAAAAAAACTAGACCTGTTTTTTTACCATAAACCTTCAAGAGAGCTGTAGTTACATTCTGAACAAATGTCTCTTCATATTAAAGAGAAAACAAAGCTTTGTGTGTATTTTTTATGCAGCAGATCGACCAAAACAAAAATATCTCCAACCCTAACCCCAGTGTACATATCCAACAATACAACAGAACGTGTCCACCCTCGTCTCCGTTAACACTGTGGGAGTAAAATCTGAAAACACAGTGTCACCTTTTCATTATTGATCTTGTCCAGCTGCTCCTGACTGCTGGACTTCGTGGCTTCTTGGACGACGCTGAAATAAAAAGTTTAAAAAAGTTTAAATCACTTTGTTTTTGGACTCATTTTAGACACTTTCATTGCATAATTTTGTTGCATAATATCGATATCAGGAGTGTCCAATCAAATACAGCTCTGAGACCTTCTGCTGTCCTTTTCACTACAAATCTTTAAATATTCTGCTATCATAACTTAAAGTGTGTAAGTGTTTTGGCTTAATTTGGTGGGATAGTACCTGTTGTAAATATAAATTATATTTTTACACAAATCAAGAAGCAATTTGTGAAGAAAAGTTGAAAAATTTGTTGAAAATGACATCGAAATGTTTGGCCCAATTTACACAAAAGAAACACATTTTTCCAATATTTTAAACATTGTTTCAACAAAATAAAAGTGTTTTATTTGACAAATATTAATTTCACTCAAATATTATTAATAATAATTTCATTTTTGTGACAGAGGAGTGCTGACCCAGTAACACATGTGACATCAGGATTTCCAACCCAAGCCTAAAATATTGCCAAACTGTGAAAAAAAGTTTGAAATTTGTAGTAAAATCTTCTAAAACTGTGTTTTAGTAAAAAGAGTAGTCCAACCTGTTATAGTCACTTTAAAATAACAAACATTTTGATGTAATACAGACTTAACATAAGAGCTGAGGGACTCAAACCACGTTAAATGCAGCGTTTTGAATGATTCCCTTCATCGTCCTGTATCTGTATCTGTGTCTCTTTGCCCCCTTCAGGGTTCAATATGTGGCCCTCAGTGAAAAAGGCTTGGACACCCCTGGTCTATATGGTAAAAAGTGCATTTATCTCAGCCTTTACAAAATTTAAGATTATTAGAGTATATGATTTTGGAAAGTTAACACAAATATTCAGGTCAATGTTTACGGTGTTAATAAAAGTCACCTCTCTGCCTCCGTCGGCGTGGACTCTGACACTGGGTCATTATCAGAGGGACTTGGAGAGGGCGAAGACTCCACCCCAATCCTGCTCACACTTTCCTGCAAAAATAAAATAACATTTGTACATTTTTTTATGCAGTAAAGTAAATCAGTTTTTCCTCAGCACAGATCTCCGGTAAAAGCAGCTGTTCAGCCTCTTGCCACTGAAACTTGTTCATTTTTGATGTTTGATTAACAAATTCTCTGTATTTACTGCTTTTTCAGCCATTAACCCTGTGCTTTTAGTGACATCTGATCTGTTTAAAGCCTTTTTGGGGACTGATGATGTGAATTAGCCAAGACTAAAAACACTGTGACACCTGTATCAGATTATTTAACTGTTAATTTATGTTTGTGTATCTGTCCCTGTTCAAATAAAACAAAGAATAAATGAATAAATGCATTTTCAAGTGTCTACAAATCCATGAAGGCGAATAATGAGGATATGAGGAAAATGTTAGGAAAGTGAGATGTAATATTTTAAAGTCTTTAACATATTTCGCCCGGCTCCTCCTCCTCGCCCGGCTCCTCCTCCTCGCCCGGCCTCCTCCTCCTCGCCCGGCCTCCTCCTCCTCGCCCGGCCTCCTCCTCTTCGCCCGGCTTCTTCCCCACCTGGGTAGCTGTGGCCATGCCGAACTGGCCCACGGGCCTGGACATCTATAGCCTGTCCGTCCATGGGAGTGGATCCCTCCTTCACTGTAGTTCTCCCCGAGGTTTCTTCTTTTTCCCAGGACCCTGGGTTTTTTGGAGTTTTTCCTTGCTGAGAAGGAGGGTCTAAGGACAGGGGATGACTGGACAATGTTTCATTTGGTGCCTTACATGAATGTTGTTTATTCCTGTTTTGATATGTCTGTGTGTATGTTTTGCTCATCCATATCTTGGAACGCACTTAGAGGCAACTGTTGTTGCGATTTTGGGCGCTACAAAAATAAATTAAATTGAATTGAATTGAATTGAATTTAACACTGCTCTACTTGACCTGCCTGTGCTAAAGAAGAGCTGTCAAACTGGACTGGAATTGGTCAAGGATGATGGACACTCGTTTTAGCAGTGACAGACACTTCTGCAGTAAAGTTCTCCTCACCTGCTCTGAGCTCTTCAGTTCTTCAGCCTCTTGTGGCTCTTGATCCACACACAGAGGCTGAGAGGACGTACCCACAGAACCTTCAACCAAACCCTCGCCGTCTTTGCTTTTGTCTAAAGAAAAAACAATGAAGATAAAAATATATTCACCAACATGTCGGGTCATTTTTATTATAATAAAGAATCCTTTGTTTTTTAGAAGCTACAACCTGTGTATTAAAAACATGCTTGAGATATTAAACTCTTGTGTCCATATATATGTACATGCCATTTCCATGTTTTACTGTGGTCTAAGTTAACCTTAACATGAAAGAAAAGCAGATTTTTTCATGAAATATTCCACCTTTAAAACTTAAAGAAACGTCACCTTTCTTGCCCTGTACCGACATGACCATGTCCTGCACTTTCTTGTACCTCTGCAGAGACTGTTTCAGTTCTTCAATCTTACGATCCTGAAACAGAAAATCCACGTTTGGTCAGTGTGAGGTGAACTGTGAACTGAATGAGGCTGAATAACACAAGTATTAGACTCTTTACATAAATGGACAGAGCTGATGAGCTAGACACCACTTTCCAAATGGGCTTCATCGACTCTGGCTCCCACTGAATTTACATTGAAAAACCAGCAACTGTTTTGAGCCTCGTCATTTTGGTCTTAAATGTTCATATTAACCCGATCTACGTGATCCTGGGGTTTTTATTTTGTCCCTAAGTCATTTGGATCTCTGCTTCAAATTCACTCCTGTAACTACTAACCTCACTCTCTTATAGGGGTGTGCAGAAATATCGAAATATTAATATATCGTATCGTTTAATGTGATCATACAGTATTGAAACCGTGGGATGATGTAACAATATATCGCCAAGAGTATTTTTTTGGTATATTTTACTTTATTTTGTGACAGTGCTACAATTCTGTTGTTTGTTTAACGTAAGCGATTTGACATTTTCACTGTTTTGAGGATTAAAATGTTTGTGTTTCATATGAACTTTGCACAAGACGAGGTTTAACAAAGACTTTTAGTATGATTTGAAATATTACATATCAAATTGTATCATATCGCCATTTCTTTATACAGCAAACTACAAACTAAAAATATCACAATAATGGTATGTCTTTGTTTTAGACATGGTTCAGTATTAACCTTTAAGGCAACTAATAAAAAGTAATTAGATTAATTAGTATTTCTGTTTTAATTTAGCTGAAACTGCAGTAAAATAATAGGAAATATTGGATAAACAAACGTATATATTTCAGTAATTTATTACCTTTTCTTCGTTAGCTGCCATCAGTGATTCAACTGCTTTTTTCATCCTCTGCACTTCCACATCTACACAGAAGAACACGACAATTCAGCCAAGAAACAACTACAACTGTCAGAAGAGAAGCTGTGTTTAGTGATCGCATTTTTCACATAAATTGAGTTACAAAAACGACGTTCACACTCAGAACGCGTCAGAATAATGACAGATGGTGTAGAGAGAGAGTGGACAGTGGGGTTAGTGCCACTGGCTCACATGGACACTGGGGACGATGGGGACACTGGGATCAGACACAGACGAGAGAGCAGCCTGAACAGATACAAACACAATCCATAACTCAGTCCTTTTCAGAACACGTCCTCACACATTCCTCTCTGCTCATCAGGAAACAAAACGCACACAAACACACACGGGGGACTGGGTTTGGGCCTGTCACCAGAATTACTCTGTCAACTTATGGTCCAATGCACAGAATAATGCATGAAGATTATGTAACCAGGCTGTTTTGTGAACTGAAAGACCAATAATTTGGACAATTCTTGTTGGAATAGCCTCACATTTTCACAGAAACAGATCAAGATTTGGTATTTGACGTTTTATTTTTGTTGTGTTTTCAGGTTGAGCCGTTCACTCCCAAAGAGAAGTCATTTTTTGTCTTGGAATCTGCTCCACACACTCACCCAAGACTGTGCAGCTTCAATCCAAAATGTGGAAAAACTTCACCAACTGCCAAACAAATTTGGACTTGGAACCAAAACTGTCCAGAGGAAAGTGCTTCTGCAGGGCAAAGGATCTGGACCAACATCAGCATAGGAAGAGAAGGTCGAGGAAGTTCTTGAAAAACTCTCACGAAGCCCCAAGAAGTCTGTGAGGAGTTTGGAAATCCAGATTCCTGGAATGACGGTTTGGCGTTTCTTCAAGTTTCTGCAGCATCAACACAGAATTCTTGAAGTTTTTCTGCTTTTAAACCCTGAACAAGCTGCAGACGGTTTCATTTCCATTCGTTTTCTCAGGATTCACGAAACTGTCACTCACTGCACAGTCTTTGGTGAGTGTGTGGAGTAGATTCAAGACACAAAATGACTTGTTTGGGAGTGAACGGCTCAACCTGAAAACAGAACAAACATAACATGGACATTTAGACACAGCCTACGTCTGTTTGTGATGAGGAAACTACATTATAACATATACAGAAATAAAAAATAAAATAATAATAATAATAATAATAATAATAATAATAATAATAATAATAATAATAATAATAATAATAATAATAATAATAATAATAATAATAATAATTTAAAATAAATAAATAAATAAAATAAATACAATAAAATAAAATGAATACAATATAAAATAAAAAAATCCAATCACATAAAATAGACCCAATAGAAGCAATTGTGGTGACAGGCCTCGTTACACTGAGGTGGAGCTGTCTGGTATTAAAACTTAAAAACAGGTTAAAAATGGACAAGCAGAGTTCAGGAGGCTCATGCCCGTTCATGCAGACAGGGACGGGGCAGGTGCAGTCATGGACAGGTGCAGTCATGGACAGGTGCAAAGGTAAACACAAGCATAAACACCCTTACGTTTTTCCTTCAGCCTCTTTTTAAGAGTTTCGTCTGGGTGAAAAACTGAACAAGACAAATATTTATTACACTAAATACGTTTGGCTGGAAATGGTGAAAAATCACCCCAAGTTTACTGACAAAAACGGGAAAACACATCAGTATTAGTATTCAGATCATATTGACACTTTGGAGCTGATGCCATCAACATTCTGAGTGAGAGTGAAGCTAACTGTAGGCACTTTTCTGTCTGAGGCTTTACGAGGCTTTAATCTGAGCTTTATTTTAACACAATCTGAGCATAAAGAGTTCATTTGTGCTGTTAAACAAGTCCCTCTTAAATAGGGTGACCAGATTTTCAAAATAAAAGTAGGACATCCCCGGTTTGTGGTGGTTGGTAAGAATAAAATTGTGAAACAAGGAATTAAGGAAAACTGTTCTGCACTCAGAACTAACGTTAATCAGTAGAGTCACATTTTCTTTATGTTTTAGTCATTTTAAGCAGTTTTTCTGTATTTTACCTAAACAAATGGCGGTTTATGCCTCTCTTTACTGTCGGCAGAGATCAGATTGGTCAAAAATAGGGACACCTGGGACATTTCTTGTATAAAACTGGGACAAATCAGTGGTTTTGCATGAATCATCCGTATTTACCCGGGACAGTCCCAGTTTGGAGCCCTGTGTCTCCTGTCCCAGCAGATTTACCCAAAACCACTGATTTGTTTAGTATTTTGCAGATGTGAAAACAAAAAGCTGTATTTATATTACACTTGTTCTGTGCCTATTCACTCGTGGTTTATTTTGCCAGTGAATTATAGTAACCAAACAGTTTGTCTTAGTAATGAATTTGGTTTGTCAGGTCTGAAGAGGGGACACTTTCATGGGCTGTGAGTCATTGGCCAAAGATAATGTGGTTTGAGTCAGGTTTGAGTCACATTTGAGTCACATTTGAGCCACATTTGAGCCACATTTGAGCCACATTTGAGCCACATTTGAGTCACATTTGAGCCACATTTGAATCACATTTGAGCTACATTTGAGTTACATTTGAGCCACATTTGAGCCACATTTGAGCCACATTTGAGCCACATTTGAATCACATTTGAGCCACATTTGAGCCACATTTGAGTCACATTTGAGCCACATTTGAGTTACATTTGAGCCACATTTGAGTTACATTTGAGCCACATTTGAGCCACATTTGAGCCACATTTGAATCACATTTGAATCACATTTGAGTCACATTTGAGTCACACTTGAGTCACATTTGAGTCACATTTGAGTCACATTTGAGTCACATTTGAGCCACATTTGAGCCACATTTGAGCCACATTTGGCCTCACCTTTCTCGGCCTGGTCCCTGGGGCCCGGGGCCGCCGTGTGGAGGCCCGTCTCGTCCTGTAGCCTCCTCATCTCCACATCTCTGCCCTCCAGCTGCCTCCTCAGGACGGACAGATCCTCCTGAAACAGAGAGAGGGAGAAAAAGAAGGGGGGGGGGTTAGAGAAAGAGAGAAAGACAAAAACATAGAGAAAGAGAGATACAGAGAGAGCGAAAGAGAGAGAGGAGGAGAGAAAGGACGGGGTAGAGAAAATGGGAGTAGAGAGAGAAAGAGACAGATAGAGAGAAATGGTGAGAGGGAGAAGAAGAGCGAGATAGATGAAGAGTAAGGGCGGATGAGGTTGACAGAGAGAGAAATGAGAGGAAGAGCAGGAGTTGGGGCATGAAAAATAAAAGGAGACAGAGAGAGGGAACGGGGGAAGGAGGGTGGGGGAGAAAAGTGGGTAGAGGAATAAATAAGAGGTAGAGAACGAGGGAGGGAGGGAGAGAGATGGAGTTAAAAGGGAGAGGAGGAGGAGGAGAAGATAGGAGGAGGCATGAAAAACAAAGGAGAGGGCAGAGAGAGAGAAAGAGATAGAAAAGGGGGAGGGAGTGGGTAGAGCCAGAAACAGAAGTAGAGAGGTGAAAGAGAGATAGAGTAAAGAGAGAAACAGAGAGAGAGAGAGAGGGGGGCATCTGTGAGAACATTCCCTTCACATGGACACACCACCTCCTCCTCCCTCTTTCCTCTGAACTACAAACAAACCACAAAAAAAGAAAAATGGAGAGATGTTCCAGGAGCTGACGTGGCAGAGGCCTGGCGCTCACACCTGCTCCGGGCAGAACAGGTGCAGACACTCGGGAATGTTTGACAGAATCACTAAAAAAATGCAACTACAGCTGCCTGGGAGATCTGCGGGAAGTTTGCCCCATCAAACACAAACCTACACAAAAACTGTCAATCGACTGTGATTCATTTGTGCTGAAAAAAGTTTTGTTTGTGCGATTATGCTGTGGAAAAGTCTGTATCAGTCTTTTTTTGACTCCATTTTGAGCGTTTTAGAGCATTTTGAAGCTTCCTGGGGGTTTGGCTGACCCTAATTTGACCCATAAAAGAATCGTTAATATCTACAAAATTAAAGCAGCACAAACAAAACTTTTTGCAGCACAAACAAAGCACAAACAATTGACGTAGTTTTTGTGTTTTGGGCCGACTTCACGGAGGTGAGTTTGAAACTACATCAGAACATTCAACAGGTCAGACATATTTAACACGACGAAGCAGCTCAAATTAATCTGGTTCAGATGCAGGTTTGTGTTGTAATACAGAGAGTTCTGGAGTTTAGTCACTAATGGAAATGTTCAGGTTCAACATCTGTGAATTTAACTTTTTTCCTTGTGATGGTACTTCTTGTGCGTCTTTTTTTTTTCTTTTTTTTTCAAATATACAATGTATTATACAGTGGTATAAACAATACCTCTGCTTAAGAATTCCTATTCACAGGGCTCAGCATGTGCAATATCTGCATTAAGCATTATACAAATGTAGAAAAAAAATAAAGACATTCACATTTTATATTTCAAATTCCATGAAAACTGCTTTTGTTTTCATGGCTCTGGGATTTGTGCAATCATTTTGAGAATTTATATAAGAGGAGAAAACAAGAGGGACTGAAATACAACAAATTTGGGTTTCTGACTAGAAAATTTACAGTAGTGGATATGAAATTTTGATAGGATAAGGATTAAGTTCAACACATATTTTCTTTGCAGGAATATATTTCTCAAAGATGCCAAAAACTCCATGTTTTACATTAAATTGTAGGTTTGCATCAAGCTTTCTATTCACAATCAAAAATATGTCATTACAAAAGATCCAAGTGTTTGAGCCTCCCTAAAACACACAGGGAACCGTTTCTTCAGCGCTGTGACAGAATAAGAGATGATCTACGTTTAAGAGAAATTTTGAAATGTCTTATTAGTTAGAACAAATTATCATTGACAACGACCTCATTTAGACCAGAATTCTCCTCATCTGGAGGTCCTGGGAACGTCTGTACTGAACCTCCAGAAGACGTTGGAAAAAAGACGTCATCTGGTGTCACAGTCTGGACCTTCAGTGGACCCAGACTGGACATGCAAAAATGACCCTAAAAAGACGTGTTTCAGAGTTACTTTTGTGCAGTGGGAATAACGTCATCTTCCTGCACCTGTGTTAGACGCCCCCGTGACGTCCAAAAAGTCTCTGCAAGACGATAGTGAGACGCCCAAATAGTGGACGGAATTTGCACATCATTCAGTCCAGAACTAGTCCAGAAGATGTCTCATGTTTAGTGGGCAAAAACTACTGCTCTGAACTCTTGTCTTTTAAACACTTGGCCGAGGATTTTCCATCGGACTCTTCAGGACTGTAGAAAGTGATGATGTCAGACTCCCCGACGGGGTCAAGACAAGAGACAGATTTACCAGAGCTGTTTATCGGTAACTCTGACCTGTTTTAAGCATTCAAACAAATAACCAATAAGAGTCTGTCAGTAAAGCAGCTTCTGTTTTTGTTTGGAACATTTATGGACATTAACTGGAACAACGTTTGGCTTTTGCCGAGAAAATATGTTGTAACTAATAAGACTCGTGAAGTCTGCCTGAAAACCCGGCACAGATGTTCCCGTTAACGCCGTCATCTCAAAACTTGGCTGAAACATAAGATCATCTTTGCTCAATCACAGCGCTGAAGAAACTTTCACCCGTGTGTTTTGGGAACGCCTTGACGTTGGAAAAGCGTCCTATTGTTGGGTTTTAGACGACATCACAACAGTGTATAGGACAAAATTACTGAATACAGATGGGGTCAGTTAAAATTTAAGTTGTTAAAATGCTAAATTGTTTTGTAATACAGTGAGATTAGGGTTTAGTTACTAAAAATACCAGATTCAACATCTGCTAAACTGATAATCGTGATTATTCAGGGTTCAGGCGCAGTGGTGGAAGAAGGACTCAATTTTGTTACTTAAGTAAACGTACAGATACTGGAGCAAAAAAAAACCTACTCAAGTAAAATTAAAAGTATGACATGACAAACTCTACTTAAGTAAAAGTATTAAAGTGTTTTGTGCAGATTTTGAAGTCTAAAAGTGTCAAATGTAGTGATTTTGATAAACTGAATTGAATTTCTCTGGTTCTTATTATTTTTGTTTATTTGTTATATTTTTCTTTGCTCAAACTACAAATGTGTTTAAAAAAACTTGTAGGGGAGCAGAAAGTACAGATACCTGCTTTCAAATAGTGAAGTAAAAGTAAAAAAGTATCCGCTTAAAAATGTACACATACCTAAAATATATACAGATCTTAACTACTTTTACTTTGTTACGCTCCATTAATTAGACCACATTATAATTGAAAGAACCAAAAATAATTATAATTGCAATTTTAGAAACAAAATCAGTGAACAGACGCTCCACCACAGTAAACATGAGTGAACATTTATTTTTTATTTGGCTCTAAATCACATTTACTCCTGTTTAGTCATTAGAGAAACGCCCGTGTGGTCGATAACAGAGAATTATATCATTTAAGGGTTTGGCCATGGTGTGAATAATTGTGACGTGATCATCCAATGTGACATTTCTTATCGGGATAATCACAACACAAAAATCTGATACTGTGATAAGGTTCTTGTAAGTAGACATACAGACATATTTTTAAAGAATTCCTGCACTTTAAAGTTACTATATTACACAGAACGGACTCTTGTAAGCTTTGTTCTAATGTCGTTTCCTCCTCACAAACAGAAAAACGGAGCTGGAGTTGTGCTTTTGTTTCATTCACACATGTTTGACTAAACATGACTTTATTGTTAGTCTGTCTACTGGGGATGCACCAATACCACTTTTTTAAAAACCGATACGAGTAAAATCATTTTTGTACTTGCCGATACTGCATACCAATACGATACTTTAACCTCCAACCCCATGAACATATACGGAGTGTGTTCACATGCGCAGCAGTATCCCGGGTATGGCAGTATTCAGGATATGCTGTTTACATGTGCACTGAAGAACTGGAATACTCCTATATCTGTGTACATGTAGTAGTAGTAGTAGTAGTAGTAGTAGTAGTAGTATCCCGGGATACTCCTATCCCTGTGTACATGTAGTAGTAGTAGTAGTAGTAGTAGTAGTAGTAGTAGTATCCCAGGATACTCCTATCCCTGTGTACATGTAGTAGTAGTAGTAGTAGTATCCCGGGATACTCCTATCCCTGTGTACAAGACCAAATGGAGTATCCCGGGTTTCTTACAAATGCACCAGTGCAAAAATTATATATTTAACAAACCAGTAAAAATACAAACAGCCATGATAATGCAGCTTTAGCACATTTGTTTACGTTATACAGAAACAAAACTTAAAATCACGACTCATTTGCATAAACTCTAAGTGCTGAAAAAAGTAACTTGCTCCTTGTGCGCCGACATGATCAGTTTCTGACAGCCTAAAGGACACGACTCAGTGAATATGAGTAGGGCTGAAACGATTCGTCGAGTTAATCGATTAAATCGATTAGAAAAATGCAGCGATTATATTTTTTTGCCTCAATGCTTCGTTTTATTTTCATACGCTCTGCGATGGCCGGAACTTTTTGTGGTAGAGGTAAAGTTTCCGCACGACCACTGCACTTCACTGTATACACAACAGCGCGGCGCCCATGGATGTATAATAAGAGCATAACCGAGATGAGGAGTGCGCGGTACGCTACGGTACGCCGCGCACCCCACATCTCCGGTACGCCGCGCACCCCGCATCTCCGGTACGCCGCGCGCGGTACGCTCCGGTACGCCGCGCACTCCTCGTCTCCCGTACGCCGCGCACTCTGCGCGTGGATTGTGTCTTGTCGCGTACACTCCGTGGACCACGCTTCCTCCTGTGCACCTCTAAACCAGAACTCACACCAGGACTAAGCCAGGTCTAAAGCAGGTCTAAACCAGGTCTAAACCAGATCTAAAACCAGGACTAATCCAGGTCTAAAACCAAACAAGAATTTGCAGGAGTTGGTTGCTACATTTATGTAGTTTTAAAAATCATGACAATATCAAGTAATCCAAAGTATTCAGATTACGTTACTCACTTTAAGTAATTTAATGGATTACGTTACAAACTACATTTTGGGGAATGTAATCTGTAATCTGTAGGGGATTACATTTTAAAAGTCACCTTCTCAACACTGATGCTACATCTAAACAGAAAGCACCCATACATTACATCAAGTGGAAAAGAAACCGCAAGGTAAATCAACCTTAGCCCAGGGAGAATTTATAATAACGTTTTTCATGTCCAAAACATGTGTATCTGTCAATGCACGTGGTGTGTACTTAACATGTGCAAAGTAGACAAGACAATAACAAACGATTACTCGATTATTTGAACAAAATAATCGACAGAATAATCGATTACTGTAATAATCGATAGCTGCAGCCCTAAATATGAGTGTTCTCTCTATGACAGAGGATGTGCTGCTGATGCAGAGTCTATTCTGTGCGTGTGTCGCGTTGGAGATGTTCAACTTTTCAGAGATCGTACATGTGCAGGTCGTGCGTGCTCACGTTTAGCGCGGCTCTTTATTTAACAGTCATTTCACTCATGTACAGTCACTTTATTTATGTCGGCTATCGGTTTTTCATAACCGGGATACTGGCTTATTTGGGAAACCAGGAAACTGCGAAATGTTTCGTGTAATAGTGGTATCAGTGCGCGGTATCGACAAATGTTTAATGAGTATATTAAGGCAGTATCTGTGCATCCCTGCGGTCTACATCTCCAAAGCTCAAAATGCTCTGTTCCTGATGTCATGAAGCAGTAGTTTTCAAGTGAACAGCTCCTTTTTTACCTTTAATTCAGTAAAATCACAATACAAACACATCATATGAGCCTCTGAAGAGTGCAGCTCCTCTTCTGTGCCTCTCTTTCTCTCTTCAGTCTGTGATTATGGCTCTGGCCTTCTCCCTGTAACTGCCTCCTGGTTTTTATTTTCTCCAAATCCTTCCTCCTCTAACTTTCAGGCTTTCTCTCCGTCTGGTATGCGCGGTGATGTCAGCTCTTTAAATAGCAAAAACACAACTGTTGCCCAAATACCGCCGTTAAACCCGCGCTTTATTGTAACGTCTCTTTTTACTGTCACTTGTGTCCTCTCCACGTAAAAGGAATGCACTGTTTACATCAGTTAAATGAAGTTTAATAGTCCTGAATTCACTGCTTTGACCTGAGTGGTTAAAGCTCGGTCATAATAGCTCAGGTTAGGTATTAAAATGAGCTAATATTTGTCTAGCTGTAATAAAGACTGAACATATCTGACCTGTTTAAAAATTAACAGGAGTTTTCCCTTATTCTTATCAAGTGATTAAAGTTCTCATATTAGACTGTTTTCTGTTGTGTTCTCATGTAGTTTTCTCGTCACAAACAGACCTGGAGTTGTGTTTTGTTTCATTCACACATGTTAAATAGAAAACGCTCTGTTCCACCCTACAGGAAGTGCTCCACTGTGTTTTTAAACTCCATACACCTTCACTAGAATCATTTGGATCGTTTTCATCCCTGGAATTGCCGATCTCTACTGAACTAAAGGTAAAAGGAGCAGCCGAAAACTACCAGTGCATGACATCACAGGTGTGTTTTTGAGAAGGGAGCAACATTATAACATGACTAAAAGCTCAAAAGAGTCAGTTTTGTGCATATAAGACATTTAAAAAGAATATTATTAGGTGAACTGAACTGATGTAACATTCATTATTTCATTTTTTCTTTTTTATTTGAGCATCTCAGTATCATAGTGGTCAGCAGGGAGTAAAGAACAATATCAGGAGCAACAACAGAGGCATCCACAGAAAATAAAGAGCACATCAGACGCCCAAAAGGAGCAGGCAGAAGCAAGAAGCTCATAGAAGCCTCCCCCTTTCACATTAAAGTATTTGAAAGTGCACAATACATCTGAAACATACAACCAAAAGCCTTTAATCTTACGCTCAGCAGCATTAACTCTTTTCAGCATTTACAATGTCAGGGTAAGAGCCGGAAGCACCTCACAATCAACCTCACCTCAACATGGATGAGTAAAACGTTATATCAGTTTTAATAATTGTTCATTGTTATCTTACCTTATTCGACTTAAGTTTCTTCTCATATTGTAACTTTTCACTCTCCAGGTCTGTGATTCTGTACCGCAGCTCGTTGATCTCTAGAATCAGATCCTGAAAAACAAACACCACATTCAAATAAAATTTAAAAGTGAATCACACAAATAATATCAAGATTAAAACACCCAAAATTGACTCTTGTGAGCTTTAAGTCATGTTATAAAACTGTTGGCTCCTCAAAAACAGACCTGGAGTTGTGTTTTGTTTCTTTCACACATGTTTGAGTAATTTTGCAAAGCTCAAAATGCTCTGTTCCACCTTGTGATGTCATGGAGTGGTAGACAGCTCCAGCTCCTTTTAGACTTAGATAAACTTCATTGAAGTGAAATTATTTAACCTATTATTTATTATTATTTTACCTTAATATGTATTATTATTTTTGACATATTTTGTATTATTTTACCTTAATTTCAATAGAGATTAACAATTCCAGGGCTTAAATCATCCGAATGATTCTTGAGAAGGTTTATGGAGTTTAAAAACACAGTGGAGCACTTCCTGTATTACCACATGACATAACAAGGTGGAACTGAGTGTTTTCTGTTTGAAAGAAGAACTCTAAAGCCTAAATGTGCAGGTTTGTGTGATAAACATGTGTGAGTGAAACAAAACACAACTCCAGGTCTGTTTGTGATGAGGAAACAACATTCGAACATAAAAATGATTGGAGCGTGTCTAAAATTCTGAAGACTAATTCCATGGAGCAACCTAAAAAAACATCCAAACTTTACCTGCTACAAAAAGGAAGTGATTACAAGTGGAGCAGATGTAGTATAAGGACTTTTTTAAATAAGTGTATCTCCAAAATGACTGAGTAAAAACTTGCAGTGGATCCAGTTAGGACAGAACACTCATGGAAATACCTCACTGTCCCTGAACCTCTCATCGAAGTCCAGCCGGTCCTTCTCGATGGAGTTTAACTTGAGTTTGAGGTTTGACACTTCAGAGATCAGCTCCAACTTCTGAGTCTCCAGAGCGGTTCTGCACAAAAGCTCCTGAAAACCAAACGGGAGACTTGGTTTAGAGCTACAGGCTCAGTGTCCAGGCGCCTGAACATGTGCTGTTTAAATCTTTTTTTTTGTTTTTTTTTTGTTTTCAGACAATCTAAAACCTTATCCAACTGCATTTGCTTATGTTGCACTGTGTCTCCATGGTAACTGCTGAACATTCCACCATAGATGTACATGCAGGTCCTGATATAATCTTTAATCTATTTGAACTTTTTTTTTTTTTTAAGATATGAAGGCACAACATCTCCATACATCCTGAACATTTCCATTTAACAAAGAAAGAAACAAAGGAGTAGGAAGAAGCAGCTTATTTCCTATCCTAACCCTACAGTTTACAATATTTCATCTACATGATGTTCAGTAGACATGTGACATTAGATAAATTCGAAAAAATAAATAAACAAACAAACACACACACACACACACACACACACATTACAAGTAGACACAGGTTTATAACATATTATCAATAATACCTTTTTAATAACAATTCATTAACATTTCCTGGTGATACATCTCTAAAAAGTTGCCTTTGTGCATTTTTTTTAAGATTAATATTTGCACATTTTTATATTTCACTTATAGCCACAGTCAACTGTTGTTCTTACTTTTACTTTTTTTAATTAACTCATCTCTTAGTCCATAATCCCCATGTCTCTATATTTCAACTGTTGCTTGGCAGTAAGTTACACCTCATTTTATGCATTATCAGAGCAATTTTATATTTCACTAAATCAAATAACTTTAAGACTTTTCCCTTTATAAAAACAGTGGATTTGTATGTTGTTTGTTCTCTACATTTTACACTGTGCACAATTGGCAGGTCTCTTTACTGTAAAATAAAGTGGTTTTAAGTTGGTTTTGTGTGTATTTCCCCATATTTCCACACAATAAAATAGATGTGGTAAGACTAAAGAAGAATATAAAGTCAATTAATTATTTTTGTCACACCAAATTTCAGTATCGTCCCATGCGGAGAGGGGACCGGCTGTTCAGGTGAACCTCAGTGTGTTTAATGTTATTTTTCTGAAAAATCTCTTCTCATTTATCTTCAGGGACCCACCTGCTGCAGCATTTCTTCTGTGGCGTTCAGTTTCTCGCGGTGTTCCTCCAAACAGATGTCCAGGTCTCGTATTTTTTCCCCCTGAGCTTCCACTTGGTCTGTCAACACACTGACCTGAAAGAACAAAAAATAACTCATTTAGACTGAGACAAACTTTATTCATCCACAAGGGGAGTGGATAAAATCTGGACAAAAAATAACAGGCCCAGTTATGATTCGTTTTTATTTTCTCCGCACCTGAAGCACCAGAGACTCCTTGTCACTCTCCAGTCTGCTGAGCCTCTCCTGGTAGTGGTCTCCTCCACTCAGAGATATGTGCCCGTTAGACTGTGGACAAACACAAGAGTCTGAGGTGAGGAAGAGCTGCAGAATATAACACACTGGAGCGGGAATCACTGGGTCTTTCATGATTCGATACTCGATACCCAGCTCACAATACACTATTATCACGATTAGGGATGGGACAGTAAACAATGATATCTTTTATCAATATTAAAACAAACAAGAAAACAATCTGTGGCGTTGTTTGGATAAGCTTCTTCAATGTCACAAGATTTATTTCCATCCAGTGTTGCATTCATTTTTCACCAAGATCTCACTGGTGATGGTCGAGTCTGACCACTTCTCACTGGGGTTCAGGTCTGGACTCTGTGGTGGCCAATCCATGTGTGAAATGTCTCCTGCTCCCTGAACCACTCTGTCCCAATCTGAGCCCATTGAATCCTGGCATTGTCATCTTGGAATCTGCCCGTGCCATCAGGGAAGGAAAAATCCACTGATGGAATAACCTGGTCATTCAGTATATTCAGGTTCAGCTGAGCTCATTCTTTGAGCACACACTGCTGCTGAACCTGGACCTGACCAACTGCAGCAACCTCAGGCCTGTTTGCTTAGTTAAATCCAGGTGGCCACTTTTTTGGGCCCAGGCGGTGTATAAATACACACATGCAAACACTGCACTGAGGAACTCTCTCTACTCTACTACACAACATCTCTTCTTTTTATTCATTTATTATTGTTCTTTTGTTGTTTGTTTGTTTTTTGTATGTGTGCTTGTGTGTTAGTCTTATATTTTTTATGTCTTATGTCTATTTTGTTATTAATGTGCCGGGTATTCATTCCCTCAATATGACAAAAATTATAAATTATAAAAAAAAAAATAATTATAATATTGTTTATTATGATAAAGGGGTACACAATAATCATTTCTAGAACATTTTCTATAATCGTGAGAATCACCATAAATCACTAGAATGGACTGAAAAATTATCCTTCTCCATGATGTTTTCTTCTAGATCATTATTTTCATTGCCATGATCATCGCCACACCAAAAGTCTATATCGTCCCATGACTAATCTCGATATGCAGATACATGTGATAATCTAAACCAAATACCATTCTGGTATCGGATATCAGCGCTAATTCTGAAAAAAAACAAAATTTATAAATTGGATATTGGCTTCTCAGTATCGATTCAGTCGATATCCTGGTTGGACAGGTACATTGATGTAATCATTCTATTTACAGGTCATACAGAAGTTGGTACTGAAAGTCTCAATGTTTTAACTTTTATTTACACAATTTTGTCTAATTTTATTCATGTTTAAATTAAATAAATGCTGCTGTCTCTGTCTCTGGATATTGGTAGATACTTAAAGTTAAAGTATCAGTATCGGTATCTGAACTCAAAACGCTGAATTGGTGCATTTCTGCCAAATACATTTTCACAACAGTATTCATTTGTTAAACTATTACTTGTGCAAAGTCAATATGGAATAAACCTGCTGTAACCAATAAAGATGCACTGTGTAACATTTCTAATAGAAGGTCCGCCACCTGCTCGTCTCCGTGGAAATGTTATTGCTTTGTCTAGAATGTTCCACAGTACAGATTAAACCCGTCTGTCACGAGGGAGACACAGAGGAATTATTGTGTTTTTGAACAATAAAAACACCCATAATGAATAAATGTGACTGGATATGTTTAACGTCACACACTGGAACACTCACATCTCCATGGAGACGAGTAGGTAGCGAACCCTCCAGCAGAAAGCTTGCGCAGTGCAGCTTTAAAACAATAAATATGTCAAGTGTATTGCATCTGAACAAAAAACAAACAAAAAACTGTAGCATTGTCACAAAATAATTCAATAAAAGATATTTAAAAGCTCTTGGCAATATATCGATACAGCAGCGCACGATATCAATACTGTATCACCAAATTTAGTATCATGATATTGAGATTTTTGAACAAACCTAATTACAATGACAAAAACATAATCCGAGAAACAAAACTGTGTTGGTCGTTTTGCATCAGAAATCCGCTGAAACACGTCTGTGAAGTTCTGGCCGAGGTTCAGGAATCGCAAACATTTGAACGGCCCGACTGTTAATGGCTGCAGGATCTTTGAAATATCTTTTACAATTTTCATACTGTGGAGTCAAATTATCAGTCGTGACCACCTGCTCCATTTGCAACCGGAAAAAAAACATCCAAACCCAACCACAGGAGCCGCGCTGAGATTCAAAGATCAAGTGTTTCATTCAGTAAAAGGTCAAATATGACACAAATCTGACTCTTGTGAGCTTAAAGTCATGTTCTAATGTTGTTCCCTCCTCAAAACAGACCTGGAGTTGCCATTTATTATTAGTCTGTCCACATCTCCAACGCTCCAAAGGGTTTGTTCCACCTTGTGATGTCATGAAGTGGTAGTTTTCAAGTGAACAGCTCCTTTTACCTTTAGTTCAGGGGAGATTGGAAATTCCAGTGATCCAAATGATTCGAGTGAAGGTGTGTGGGTGTTTAAAAACACAGTGGAGCACTTCCTGTACCACCACATGACATCACAAGGTGGAACAGAGCGTTTTCAGTTTGAGAGAAGAACTCAAAACATTTGTTTCAGATTTTGAATTTTAAATCCTGTTGAATTTCTCATTTTTTTCATGCATTTTTATTCAGAATTTTAGTTGTTGAAATTTTAAGTGTATATTTTCAAAGTGTTTAAAGTTCAATATAAAAAAATACCTTTTAAATATTCAGCACAAAATTCAGAGTGTAAAATTCACAGTGAAAAAAATTTATATTTAAAAAAGGTGTTTTTTTTTTAATTTGAATTTGAAACAAGTATAGAAGTATAAAAAACTTAAAATTTCAGCAACTAAAATTCAGAATAAAAATAATTCAATAATAATTCACATCTTTGAGTTAAAAAATTCAAAGTGAGAAATTCAGAAGGATTTAAAATTGAAAATCTAATGAAACAAATTATTTTTCATAGTACTCAGCCTAAATCTCCAGGGTTTATGTGTTAAAAATGTGTGAATGAAACAAAAAAACACAACTCCAGGTCTGTTTGCGACGAGGAAACAACATTACAACATAGATAACAGAAAATTGTGGATTTAAACCCTTATTTTTCAGGCTCTAGTTCCACATCTGAGTGAAAACTGTGCACAAACAGACCCCTACATGGCCGTGCCTGAGCCGCAGCATTCCACCAAACGCCTGGCATTTCTCTGGCATCTGTCCCGTCACTGTTTCATTCACAAAAACTGCATTTAGCCGCAGCATCGGGCGGCACAGAGGGGCTTGTGTCGCGTTCTTTACGAGAGAGACAAACAGGCGGGCGGGGAGAGAGGGCGCGAAAAAGAATCGAAACCAGATGTGTGGAGGGGATTCAAGGGACACGCGGATCAAGATTCCAACGACGTGAGATTCAGAAATAGAAACGTTACACAGAGTTCTGTTTACAAATGTGGAGAAAAAGTCTGAAATGAAACGACTGTAGTGGATGAAAATTTTAAAAAAGACTTAATAAAACTACAGGGCACAAGGCGATTGACTGATGCTGTGTAATGACATCACGCTGGGGGTGTTCTGTATGTACACGTGTGGCAGAATGTTCAGGGGTTTCCATGGTAACACAGTGCACACATTAGCAAACACAGCCAGAAAAGTTTTAAAGCTCTGTCTGGAATAGTGTGTCCAGACGTCACTGTTTACCTGGGACAGTCCCAGTTTTGAGCCCTGTGTCCCCTGTCCCGATTTATCCAAAACCACTGATTTGTCCCAGTTTTATACAAGAAATGTCCCAGGTGTCACTATTTTTGACAAATCTAACCCCTGACAACAGTAAAGAGAGGAATAAACTGTCACTTGTTTGGGTAAAATACAGAAAAGCTGCTTAAAAATGTCCAAAACACAAAGAAAATGTGACTATACTGACACATGTGTTAGTCATGAATGGGTTCTGCAGAACAGTTTTCCTTAATTTCGCACTCGCTTCACAATTTTATTATTACCAACGACCAAAAAAACAGGGATGTCTCAGTTTTTTATTTGGAATTCTGGTCACCCCAGTCTGGAAAAATACAAAATGGATTTAAAGATCACATTTTCAAGAGCCTGTGATCAGTCCGAGCATTCGTGGTCCTGCTTAGGAATTTGATTTTAACCAAAAAAGTGCGAGCAACTCACAGAAAAACTGTTATTTATTATTCTAGTTTGTGACTGTAATGTTATTTAAGAATGACACAAATCAGCTGCTCCAACTATCTACCTATAAAACAGTACCATTCCAGAGTGACATGTACACTATCTATATGTATTTGTGTGTATATGGGTCAATGACGTATAAGGATTTTCAACAGGCAAATTTTAATAGGCGGCACGGTGGCTGAGTGGCAACACTCAGGCCTCACAGCAAGAAGGTTGCGGGTTCGATCCCCGGGTCGCCCGGGCCTTTCTGTGTGGAGTTTGCATGTTCCTCCCCGTGTCTGGATGGGTTTCCTCCGGGTACTCCGGCCAAAACATGCCCGCACCCCTATGAACTAACATCAAGGACCATGTTGTCCACCCTCCTGTGGGCTCATAGGGGGGGTCAGGTGCTACGAGTATTGGGCAGCAAGCTGCCCCCGCGACCCAGCCGGATTAAGCGGGAGAAGATGGATGGAAATTTTAAAACATAAAAAATATTAGTTTCTATTGAGCTTTTTCAAATATTTATAGTGTCGGGTGCATAAATCTGTGTGCATTTATATTAAGCATTTTTAGCATTTTTAATGTACATGAATTACCTACGACCTTAAAAAATGTCATGTGGTGCGACCGAGAATAACCATAAAATAGTTTTATTTTCTAAAACATGGTTGGGATGTTAATCTAAGTTCTGAGTAATATGAAGTGTATAGAAACAAACTGTTGGCATTTCTTTGGATTTTTAATGCATATTGATATTTTCTGCCTGCTTGCATTTAATTAACACACTAATATTCCCTGTAAAATGCTTTAAGAATCCCATTCCCCCAAGTCTACTGTGTCTGTTGTTAAAATTCCAGCCATAGAAGTGAAACACCATATTTTTATTTTATAAGAAAATTACTGCTGTTATTTGTCGCACCACATGACATTTTAATACTTCAAGTACAAAAAACATGCAGAATAACTCATGATTTATGAAAAAATGACTTGGTTCCATGGAGGTCAGAGGTGCTACAGAAATGTGCTGAAATATGAAATTTGAACCTTTTTCCATCCATCCATCCATCTTCTCCCGCTTAATCCGGCTGGGTCGCAGGGGCAGCGTGCTGCCCAATACTCATAGCACCTGACCCCCCCCTCTGAACCCCTCTGCAGGTGGTGAGCCCACAGGAGGGAAATTTGAACCTTTTTAACTGAGGAAATTGCAACTGGACAGAAAATGTACGCATCATGTCACTGACCCATATATATATGTATGTATGTATGTATGTGTGTATGTGTGTATGTATGTATGTGTGTATGTATGTGTGTATGTGTGTATGTATGTATGTGTATGTATGCATGTGTGTATGTATGTATGGATGCGTGTATGCATGTATGTATGTATGTGTGTATGTATGTGTGTATGTGTGTGTGTATGTATGTGTGTATGTGTGTGTGTATGTATGTGTGTATGTATGTGTGTATGTATGTGTGTATGTATGTGTGTATGTATGTATGTATGTGTGTATGCGTGTATGTATGTATGTGTGTATGTCTGTATGTATGTATGTATGTATGTGTGTATGCGTGTATGCGTGTGTGCGTGTGTGTATGTATGTGTGTATGTGTGTATGCGTGTATGCGTGTGTGTATGTGTGTATGTATGTGTGTATGTGTGTATGTATGTGTGTATGTATGTATGTGTGTATGTATGTATGTATGTATGTATGTGTGTCTGTATGTATGTATGCATGTATGTATGTATGTATGTATGTATGTATGTATGTATGTGTGTATTTTTCTTTTCATATACATGTATGTTAATTCTTGCCGACTGTGCCTGTGTTTGGTTTAGTTTTTTGTTATTGTATAAAACGCTCAATAAAAATTAAGTGACAAAAAAAATGAAACAAGTGCATAATTAAAGAAAATTGTTCTGCACTCGGCCCATTCATGACGAACATGTGAGTCAGTATAGTCTGTACAGTTTCTTTGTGTTTTGGTCATTTTTAAGGAGCTTTTCTGTATTGTACCTATAAACAAGTGGCAATTTAAGCCTCCTCTTACTGTTGTCAGGTGTAAAATTGGTCAAAAATAGGGACACCTGGGACTTTTCTTGTATAAAACTGGGACAAATCAGTGGTTTTGTATAAATCTGCTGGGACAGGGGACACAGGGCTCAAACCTGGGACTGTGCCGGGGAAACAGGGACGTCTGGTCGCTCTAGACAAAGGGACCCTGGAGCTCACCATGTGCCCCTGCAGCCACTCCACCAGGCTGTCCGCGGTGGAGTCTGGGATCTGGCACCTCAGACTCTCCCTCTCGTCCACCTCCATCAGCTCCAGGACGCTCCGCAGGTCCTCCAGGAGGTGCAGGGCGCGCAGGCTGCCCATGAACGGGGAGGTGGGGGACTGACAGTCGAAGATCCCGTTGGAGTAGTCCAGAGCCTTGGAACCTGCAGGAACACAAAACATACAACAGTGATCAGTAAAATGAGACTTAGAGGTTCTTTAAAAGGTGCACTGTGTAACTTTTCCATCACCTGCTTGTTTCTATGGATACATCATTGCTCTGCCTGGAATGTTCCACCGTGTGACATTAAACAGCTCTACTTTACATTTTTTCAATTCCAGGTGGTTTTATGGCTCAAAAATACCCAGAAAAACAGACATTCTGACTGTGAGTGGGGTCGCCTCTCCACAGATCTGACCTGTAACCTGGTCTGGTGTGTGGTCTCCATGAAGATAGAGAGGTTTAAAGCCATACTGCGGAACATTCCAGACAAAGTAATAACATGGAGAAAAACATTTGATGGATCCTTCACCAGAAAAGTTGCACAATGCACTTTTAGGATATAAACTTACACAGATTAGAATTTCATTGTTAACTACAATACTGATAAAAAATAAGTAAATAAAACGGTTTAATAATAGAAAGAGGTCCATGGAAACGGTCACGCTAACAAATTGTGAAGCACGAGATGTTGCTAAATATCTAAAAATCTAAAAAAAAATATATATAAAAAACATTTAAATATTCAGTACAAATATTTCCAAACATTCAAATTCAACAACAACAGCAAAGATCAGCAAAGATCCAAGATGACAAGACAGAAACAATCGATCCAAAGTGATCTGATCTGACTTAGTAACAAACAGGAAATGGAGCAGTGCAGCGATCTGATTGGTCAGATTTAGCCTCATCCAAACATCAAGCTCCGTCCACAGTTGAGAACGGCCAATAGCCTCTGTCCTCCTCATTCACAGGATCGATGCTTCTACCTCGGCATCTTGGATCTTTGCTGCACATTTTACACTCAGGCTTTGAAATATCTGTGCTGGATATTAAAAAAGTGAAAATTTTATGCTGAATTTGAAACATACTGAAAAGTACACTTAATAATTCAAACATCTTTTTTCAGAATTAAAAAAATTCAAAGTGAGAAATTCAGCGGTATTTAAAATTCAAAGATATATAACGATATTACTGGAACTACTTTATGCCCCTGACACAAAAACAATAAAGCCAGTGAACCATTTTAATTAGACAGTCTCATTAAAACACCTGAGCTGCAACAAAAAATTACAGAATTAACAAATAATTAGCCACAGAAGTCAGTTATTCTATACTTAATACAGCTCAAAGCATTTTTCGTGTTTATATTTGACCTGTATTTTGTGGAGTCTGAATTTTTTTAATGGTTTCCACAAAAAGCTTTGGCTTCTTTAACATTTTTATTATAATTATTGCATTCTCCAGCTGTCGGTTGTAACCTCACCTACATTGGTCATGCTCTGGTGGCAAATTGAGAGTAAAATATGTAGTAATATGGAGCATGTTGTTCTTGTCTCATTCCTACTTCAGTCATAAATTATGTGGTGGGGAAAACCATAAAAACCCAGAGGGAAATCACTCAAGACAGGGCCTGTTTTAAAAGGTCCTGAATTATGTAAAAATGAGCTTTAAGCCAAGTTCTAATGTAGTTCCCTCCTCAGAAACAGAGCTGGAGTTGTGTTTTGTTTCATTCACATGTTTGAGTAACTCTTTATTATTAATCTGTCTACATCTCCAAAGCTCCAAATGCTCTGATCCACCTTGTGATGTCATGAGGCGGTAATTTTCAATAAGCCCTGTTTTTTTCCTAGCTAATTTGTATCACTTGTTCATTCGCCCTTCCCCAAACTGGACTTTTCCCTCTGAACACTCGGGCCGTTACATTTGTACACAAACTTAGAATGAACATTTGCTTTTGTACGCACTTGCTGAACATATCTAGTGCCTCCGCTCAGTTTCATTTCCCTCCAGCTCTAGGTCAGGGATCAGAAAATACTCGGAGGTTTGCGAGAACCCCGGAAGTTGTTTGGAACTTTGGATTTTTTATCGTACCTTTAATTCAGACGTTCACCTCACAGAAACGACAGTGCTCCTGACAGACATGTTCACTCTCTGCTTTGTTTTGCTGTTGTTGTTTTGCTTTGTTGTGTTGTGCTCTGACTCCACTGAGCGTCCCGGCACATTACAGACGTCACCACCAAACAGCAGCGACTGGTTAATTAAAAAAGTACCTGCTTACTGTCGAGTGAATGGATCCTAATGCTGCGAGGTCAGACGGTTTCCACCAAGTGAAACTGGCTCATGAATCAGGCTAAAACTTAGGTATGGATTTGTAATCACATTTGGATGCACTTGTTGAACTTATCAAATGAACTGTTTTATTTTAAATGGCCATTCGTATTGTTATTTGTTGTTTGTCATTTTTCTTAATATATGATACCATCTAGACCAGAAGTGGGCAATTATTTTTCCATGGGATTCTAGAGGCATTTTCCAGGGCAGTAGTTTGTTCATTAAACACAAGCAGGTGACTGTCATATTGGAGCAAAAGAAAATAAAATGCATTAAAAATCTAAAGAAACGCAACAGTTTGTTTCTATACACTTCATATTACTCAGAACTTAGATTAATATCCCAACCATGTTTTAGAAAATAAAACAATTTTAAGGTTATTCTCGATCGCAACACAGGGCATTTTTTAAGGTCGTAGCCAATTCATGTACATAAAAACACTAAAAATACTTCATATAAATGTTAAATATACATTTATGCACCTGACACTGTAAATATTTGAAAAAGTTAAAAAGAAACTAATATTTTTTTATATTTTAAAATTTGCCTGTTGAAAATCCTTATACGTCACTGACCCATATGTCAAAGGAGCTCTGTGTTTGTCAAAAAGAATTTCCCCTTAGGGACAATAAAGTCTAAAGTCTGTTGACTTTTTCATTCACATGTGTGAATGAAAAAAGCACAGCTCCAGGTCTGTTTGTGACGAGGAAACTCCAGTAGAACAGAGATAAGAACATAACATGGGCCCTTTAAGTGTAATCTCTTCATGTATTCCAGAGCACAATCAGCACACTCGGTAACATCCTTACCACATTCAGCTGCTATTTCAGATCTGTGTTTTAACAAGCCACACATGACCAAAAAAACACCACCACAAACACACAGACATCATGTGATCTCTGTGTTTAGGGACAGAACATGACTCCACATCAGCTCCGGGTCTTATCTGCAGTAGTGGGAGTTTACTGTACCCGCGATAATGCCGTCCATCTGCTCCAGGGCGGCCGCCAACATGTCACTGGCATCGGACATCATCTTCGGGCACGTTCAGGTCTGGAGAATGAAAGAGAAACAAAAGGTTGATTAAATGTTCTATATTACACCAAAACTGACTCTTGTGAGCTTTTAATCGGGTTCTAATGTTGTTCTCCCAACAAAAACAGAGCTGGAGTTGTGTTTTGTTTCATTCAGACATGTTTGAGTCACTCTTTATTATTAGTCTGTCTACATCTCCAAAGCTCCAAATGCTCTGCTCCACCTTGTGATGTCATATAGTGGAAGTTCACAAGTGAACAGCTCCTTTTTACCTTTAGATCAATAGAGATTGGGAATTTCAGGGCTGAAATGATCTAAATTCTAGTGAAGGAGTATGGAGTTAAGAACACAGTTAAGCACATTAAATCTACAGGGTTTGTGTGTTAAGCATGTGAATGAAACAAAACACAACTTCAGGTTTGATTGTGATCAGGAAACAACAACATAAATAAAAAAAATAGTGTGATTTGAGCTCTTAAATCATGATAACATAGATACAAGACAGGTGGTATATGACAACAGTGCAGAGGGTCAGACTTCATGTACAAATCAATATTACAACAGTACAGGCGTGTAAAGTCCAACAGTCGTTTCTGATGCCTGATGCTTGTAATAACCAGGGAAAATAATCTTGTTCTAGTGCTCTCATGACTGAACTGAATGAAAAGACATGAGTAACAGTCAAAAAAAAAAAAAAAAAAAACGTTAAAACTACGCTTTAAGACCGTTAAAAAAATAAACAAATGATAAACCTTAAACGAGTCTATCAGTATTGGGCCACAGTATCATTCAGAAGTTGCCGATGGGATACAAACCTCGATACAGTGAGCTTACGATTCTCTTCTCTTGTTCTCACTGATGCAATCTCGTCAAAAGCACAACTCCGTCTTTCTTTAAGCGTATAATCTAACCCAGCAAAGTTGGTGTATGTGTGCATGGCGTCAGAACGCAGCACCCGAAGCCCTCACATCCGCCCAACACCAGAGCCTTTTCAAACTTTATGGAGCCACCCACAGACCTGACTCTGTTATTCCGGCATTCCTGTGGTGCTTTTTCCATTATAATGAAAATAAGCAGCAGTAAAAACACCCGGATCACCCCCAACACAACCAGAATTAGACTAGAGCTCCCCACAGGACAGACCGACCCAGACGAGCAGACAGACACCAGCCTTTGCTCTGTTCAGGGGAGGAAGTGGTACAGGCAGTGATTTTTATTGTATTTTATGTATTTTCTTTACATCAAATGGTTTTCCAGACAAGGCACACAAGCAGTAATCAACTCTGACTAATGTAGGCAATAATGGGGAGATGATTTGCCAAACAACAGAACACACCAGAGTGATGTTTAACAAAATATAAGGTTTTGGAATAGCCTGTTTTGTATTAGTAAAGGTCCAACATTACACAAAACTGACTCTTCTGAGGTTTAAGTCATAATAAAAACTCATCTACTTTCTCAATTTCTTGCAGCCGTTAAAATGAGTCGCTCTCTGGCATTTTGATTTTATAAAGGTAGCTCACCAGAGGAAAAAAGGTTGGAGACCCCTGGTGGAGTTTAAAAACACAGTGGAGCACTTCCTGTATCACCACATGACATCATGAGGTGGAACAGAGTGTTTTCTGTTTGAGAGAAGAGCCTAAATCTGCAGGATGTTAAACATGTGTGAATGAAACAAAACACAACTCCAGGTCTGTAGTGTAACATGGGCCCTTTAATCATAACTAATATCATAATCATAACTCACAACTACGGTCATGTTTACCTGAGGTTTTCTTTTTAATTCAAAAATATTGTTCTGAATTAAATAGTTTGGAATTAAAATTAGAGCTGCAACTATCGAATATTTTTGGAATCGAGTATTCTGTCGATTATATCATCGATTAATCGAGTAATCGGATAAATCACACTTTTTTGTTTTTATACAACTATATCAATAGTGTGTAACGCAACATGAAAGGCCTCTTAAAATGAGCAAGCAATTGCTGTTATTCCTCACAAAAAAGGTTTTTATTTAAAGTCAACATTTTTTTTAAACAAGTGTAAAACCTTTGGCTTATTGGCTTATAAGACAGGAGTTTTCTAAGTGACAACGTTAATCCTTTAACTAGCCTAATTAATAAGCTAAATATAGAACTAGCGAACACATAAGTGTTCGTAAACGTCGGTAAAATATTTCCTTTCTCTGATATTGGAATTGATGCCAGCGGTTCTAGATTAAATCAGATTTTTGGTAAAAGTAGAACAACGAACTAGACGTTTCTGATGTGGGAAACACCGAGTGTGTGCGTGTGTCTGTGTATACGTGAGGAAGGGAGCGATTTGAGTGAGATCATTTGCTCTCTTGCTGCTCATTATGCCTCGTTACTATCGACTCATAACACAGGTTACAAATAATTACAAATACTGTACATTCTAATAGGCGTTACTTTTCATTTCAGTTAGCAATCGTAAAAGTATATTACCTCGTAGATTCTCCGACTCCGCTTAGAGAAGTACAGTTCACATGAGGATGCTTTCGCTTTAAGTGCTGCAGCATTGAAGACGTACTGTTGTGGTACATCAGGTTGGCTTTGCCAGTGCACACTGGCACCGGCCACATCATTATCTGCCATTTCCACAGCGTGGAATAAATCGCGCCGCTTCAAATCTTTGAAATGTACGTCATTGATAACTGTCCGTGTGAAACAGTGATCCCAGACTGGCGCAGCAGTCTACAAAGGAGGAGTGATACGATAGCAGAGACATTTTAAATAAATTGACTTTGGTGACATGAATTAAACGAAGCTTCGAGGCAAAGAATTTGCCCCGAATATTTTTTGTAATCGAATTATCCGAGTTACTCGAGTAATCGTTTCAGCCCTAATTAAAATATTCTCCTTGGAGTTTACATAGAAATAATAATTGTGAATTGAGGTTTCCATGGAATCAGGTTAAATGGTCTTTATTTAATAGTTCTCAGCGTCTGGGGGTGGGGAAGGTTCTGATTGGACAGCGACACAGACGTATTTCCGTCTTTGGGAAGAAAACCCACACTTCAGCTGCTCCCGGCTTTTCTGTCATCTCAGTTTGTCGTTTCGCCGCCGACACAAACATGATCCAAACTTTTTCCGCAGTGGTTCCGATGATAATGAAGCAGCAGCTGGAGAATTCTCTCCTCACGCTTTCCGTCTGTGAGCTGAGGAGGAGAAGGGAAGAGTGTGGGAGAAGGAGGAAGAAGACAAACTGAGTCTGAGGCTGCCACACCTCAGCCCACTCCCACATCCCGCTCACAAATCCAAAGAGACGTGGAGGAAAGTCCCAAGAGACGACTGGAGGAGCCGGATCGTCCGGATCGCGTCAGAAGGACGAGCCAACGAGCACCAACCACCGGGATTATTTTGAAGAAGAAACGTTTACATGATCCAGGAAGAAATTCATTCAGCTTTAAAATCAGAATAAAACCACTGACTTCAGGATTAAGTTTATAATCAATCAATAATCATTTTCATTAGGAATTAAGTGTGTAGATGGACTTTTTAAAGTGGAATTCATTTTTATTCCGAATTAAATTATTTTTATTCCGAATTAAAGCTCTTATGTAAACGTGGCATGCGTAGCAGGTCAAAGAGTTCTTTTCCCAGTAGCGTGCGGTCAGGGCGCTCGAGGCGAGCAGTGGTTGCCCAGTAAAATCTAAAATCATCGCGTGTCCAAAGTATAATTAAAAAGTTTTAAATTATATCCAGTAGGAGTGTAGCGATATCCAAGTCTCCCGATATGATATGGTCACGGTCTGAATCTCATGGTACAATATTTATTGCGATATCATGGGAGGCTAACAATATTACGATATTCTACATAATAAGGGACATTCTAAAATGCTTTATTATCTTTAGGGATGGAACAAAATCCAAATCTCTCTGTACAATATTTTCACCATAAACATCTCACTGTACCAGATTTATTAAAATATTTTGTGGTGAATCTGCTCCTTTTTCCTCTAAAAATGCTTCACAAGACTTAATCCAAAGAATGAAGATGTAAAAGTGCTTAGAACAGTTATTTCTTCATGTCGTCTGCACTGAAACGGAGCAAAGGATCATGGTCTATGTAGTTCCCTCTGTTTTTTTTAGCTATTTCTGTATCAGAACTGTTCATTTAAGCAAAGAGACTTGGGATTCGATATATTGTGATGCTCCACGATATTATTGTGAGACCTTTGACCAGACCATTGCACCAGATTTTGGCAATTGGTACATCCCTAAAATCCAAATAATTCAATTTTTCCTTCACTTCTGTCCATTTGAAACATGTTGTTACGGTGTCTAATGTCATTTACAAATAATTATTACCAAGTCGTTTCTGATGCCATAAAATGATCTTGTCTGTCACCTCATGAGTAACTGAAACAAATGACAAACTACACCCCACAGCTAACTAAATAACGTGACGATAAACACACCCTCAGGTCAGATAACTGAAACTGTTTCTCTCCAGTAACATGAGTCACCAGATTTCCACCTTCAAAAGCCCAAAAGGAAAAAAAACAGACATTGCCTTATTTCTGAATGAATCAAAGTAGGAAAACCGTGTGCGGGGAATCCTTCAAAACCCTCGAGTCAGGCTAAAGCTCAGGGACAAACAAAGGCTTAGCTCAAAGGCACAAGACCAGACTTGCCTCTATAGGAAACCTGGAGCCTGAGTGTCGACAAATACTAAACAAGAGCAAAAGGACGAGCAAAGCAAAGGACGCTAATTACAAAGCACCGCAGTGTGTCTTTAAATCTGTCTCAGTAGAAACGTGTCATTTTCAGATTAAAAGGGGAAAAATCAAAGTGTGTTCTGTCCCGTGTTTTCTGAATTAACCAAGAAAAACATGACACAGAGAAGGGTGGAAGCACTTCAGGGAAATATACAGATTTTAAACATCTCTTATCAAGCACTCATTCAATTTTACAGTGAATTAAGTTTTATTCATGAGTTTTAGTGTTTTATAGGTGACATTTTGAGGACTTTTCTTCATTTAAATTCATACACAGAAATTAGATTAGAAACAAAACCGATATTTGCACTTTTTAGCGTATCAGTTCAGCGACCGATGTTTCATTTAGGCCGATCTGCAGCATAAAGGGTCCACACAACTTATTTTTTGTCTTTTTTTTATGCCACTGCTGCCATATGTAATTTAAGAGTATTTGTTTACCAAAATATTTTTATGTTTCTATAATGTTTAATCCTCCAGTTTATGCAACATCTTTTTTTTTTTTTTTTTTTAATCAAAACCAGATCTTTAATGCTCGTATAGAACTATTGTTGCTGTCCATACATTTTCAAGTTTAATGTTTTCCAAAAATAACACCAAAGTCTCATCCAAAGCAAGTCTCTGGAGCAGCTGAAACTATTTGGAACTCAGTAACAAAAGAGACTTTGCAAAACGACATAAAAACAAAGTAAGAATGCAGCTGTTTTCTGCACCAAAGCTGCTCACACTAAATATTCACATTTTTGGTTATTATTTGTCACCAAGGACGATTTTGTTATTCCATCCATCCTTTTTCTTCGGCTTTATCCGGCTGGGCTGCCCCAGTCCTCTGCACACCTGACCTGTGAGCACAGGTCACAACCCTTGATTTCAAAAGGTAAAATCCATCCAGACACGGGGAGAACATGTAAACTCCACACAGAAAGGCCCCGGCGACCCGGGGATCAAACCAGGAACCTTTTTGCTGTGAGGCATGAGTGCTAGCCACTCAACTGGTCATTTTCTTAATGAATAACAATGAAACTGTTCATTTGAAACAAGTTTAACAAAACAAGTTCAATATGTTTTCTTGTTTTCATTACAGGTGCTCTAAGACATTTGTTAAACTTTAACACATTCCCCACACAATATCCATCCAGACCCTGCACTGTTAACAACATGATGAACATGAAGAACATTTTAAAGTAATGCTACTCTTCTTTGAGTGCAAATATCTGTTCCTGTACCTCTGATCTCGTCTCCATGGAAATGTTAAGCTAGTTGATTTTCCTGGAATGTTCCAGAGTACAAGATTAAACATATTTATGGAGCGTGTTGTTTTCATTGTGTCAAAGACGTGGTTTGTAGAGTAAACTTGGCCTCGTGGTGTCGCCTGAGTGAAGTTTAATGCTGCACTTATGACACAACAACATCTCACACAGAGCGCAGGGAATTTTTTTTTATTTTTTAACAAATGTAAACGTGCACAGTGTAACATTTTTAGTGGATGCCTCTGTGGAAATGTTATTATGTTGACTAGGGCTGCAGCTATCGATTATTACAGTAATCGATTATTCTGTCGATTATTTTGTTCGAATAATCGAGTAATCGTTTGTTATTGTCGCGTCTACTTTGCACATGTTAAGTACACACCACGTGCATTGACAGTAGTGCTGCCACTAACGACTAATTTTCTAACGATTAATCTCTCGACTAATTTTTCGATTAGTCGACTAATCTAAACGACTAATTAAAAAAAAAAAAACAAGCGGTTCTAACACACACAAGTGTGTGTGTTAGATTTTCCCGGGAGGTTACCTTGTGTGTGCGAGTTGCAAAGGTTATTGCTGTTATGTCTGTTGTGTGTGCTCATTCGACAATGTTGAACAACGATATGCACGAGCAGCATATTGCAACGGTATTCTCAATACCTCATGCATCGTGGTCGTGCTCCCGTGATAAGCCAAATAAGTCTTACAGAGTGTACAAACCACTCTATCACCATCTGTCCGAAAGTATTCCCAGACTTTCGAGGATTTAGGTCTTGGTCTAGAAGTCGCCGCCACTGTTCTTGGATCCGACTCTGACCCACCGGCCGCTGGCATTTTCTCAAATGCTCAAATCGGGGGAAGGGGGAAGAGAGAAGAGAGAGACCAGCCAGCAGAGTGCGCACGGCAAATACTTCCTCAAGTTTGTTTTCTTTGGCGGTGCCATTATATACCACTGCTGTTCGCCTTTGGCGAAGCCTAGGTTAGCCACCTCGGCGTCAACCCCGGATGTAGCCGCTGTCAGCAGCACCGGTGTCCGCCTCGAGTGTAGTACTACTAGTGGTGTGGAGGGAAATACCTGTGTTAACTTTTTCCTGTTCTAGCCCCTAACCGTGGTTGGGGAGGACAGGGAGATCGTCTTCTCCTAGGGCCGGAGTTAACTCCCTTTGAGGACCTCGTGGCTTGCGGTGTATATAAAAATGTAAATAAAGGGAGGCAGTTTAGCTGTCGAGTCGGCTTTATTAAGCTCACTACACTGTAGGCATGGCATCCTTACTTTTCCTCTACTCGCCCGGTCGCCGTCTCCCTCTCTCCCAGAGCACATGCGGACACACACCCAGAGCGAGACCCGGCTCCCTTGGTCCGCGCAGACATACGCCCCCGGCGCGCGCACACAACCACCCACTCTCTCTCTCTCACTGAGCCACAGACACAACACAGACACATCTCACAACACCTGTCTCTGGACGAGCCGTTTGAGACCAAAAATAAATAAAGGCGAATATTCGACCAAAAACATTGTAGTCGACTCATTTTCATATTCGATTACGTCGACAACGTCGAATAATCGCGGCAGCACTAATTGACAGATACACGTGTTTTGGACATGAAAAACTTAATTATCGCTAGGCTAAGGTTGACTCACCTCGCGGTTTCTTTTCCACTTGATGTAATGTACGGGTGTTTTCTGTTTATATGTTGTAGCATCAGTGTTGAGAAGGTTAATTTTAAAATGTAATCCCCTACAGATTACAGATTACATTCCCCAAAATGTAGTTTGTGACATAATCAATTAAATTACTTAAAGTGAATAACGTAATCTGAATACTTTGGATTACTTGATATTGTCATGATTTTTAAAACTACATAAATGTAGCAACCAACTCCTGCAAATTCTTGTTTAGTTTTAGACCTGGATTAGTTCTGGTTTTAGATCTGTTTTAGTCCTGGTTTTAGATCTGGTTTAGACCTGCTTTAGACCTGGTTTAGTCCTGGTGTGAGTTCTGGCGCGGTCCATGGAGTGTACGCGACAAGACACAATCCACGCGCAGAGTGCGCGGCGTACGGGAGATGCGGAGCGCGCGGCGTACCGGAAATGCGGGGTGCGCGGCGTACCGGAGCGTACCGCGCACGAGGAGGTTATGCTCTTATTATACATCCATTATACATCCATTATACATCCATGGGCGCCGCGCTGTTGTGTGTACAGTGAAGTGCAGTGGTCGTGCGGAAACTTTACCTCTACCACAAAAGGTTCCAGCCATCGCCGAGCGTATGAAAATAAAACGAAGCATCGAGGCAAAAAAAAATAATCGATGCATTTTTCTAATCGATTAACTCGATGAATCGTTTCAGCCCTAATGTTGACTAGAATGTTCCACAGTATAAATGGTACAATGGTAAATTGTCACATTTTTATACAGCACTTTTGCACCTTCAAGACTATTTCACTCACCAGTGCACGCAGACACTTGGGCGAGGTGGGTTAAGTGTCTTGCCCAAGGACACAACGACAGCTTCATTTGTGGGAGCTGGAATTGCACCTCCAACCTGTGGGTCAGTGGATCTGACGCTCAACTAATGATGTTTATATCGAGAGCAGGATTTAAACCACCAACTTTCGGAACTGAGTCGACCCCAGATTAAACTATGAAACTATCACGAGGGAGACGAGCAGGTCACAGCACGACACTACAGTACAGGTAAGATCTGCGGAGAGGCGCTCCTATTCACAGAAGGAATTATTGTATTTTTGAGCAAAAGAAACAATGAGTAGAGTGAGTGAATGAGTAGATTAATGAGTTTAAAGTCAAACCATGGAAAATTCCAGGCAATAAGCAAAAAGTTACATTATGCACCGTTAAACCAGGCGTACACTGTGTGATTTGTGTCCCTTTTTGAGCCGATTTTTCATTGTGCAACTGTTTTTGGGATCAGGTTTTGGCTTAATCGTGTGTTCTGCTTCGTTTAGTAAACATGGGATGATGACAACTGATTAATCCCTCACGACCAGCTCCTGATCAGCAATTGTAGGTCAAGAAAATCAAACCTGTTTGAATCCAGTCTCCTCTCGTGAGGGTTTCACTGCTGAAGTCGTTCGTACAGTGTGAGAACATGAAACTGTGATTTGTTCGTACAGTTTGAGCTGGAGCTGAGTGAAAACAATGAAAATATCGCAGTGCACGGCAGGCTTTAAATGACAAAATTCCAAGAACGCGCACTTTTCTCTGTGATTGTGTTAAAATCTGGCAGCAGCCTGTCAGTGTCAAGCACCACCGGACTGTTCCACACACAGTCCTATTGTCCTCCTCACTCTGCTGTTGTGCCTCTGGGCATGACCGGACAAAGGCTGCTGTAAGTGAGATGCATTCAGAGAACACTGGGAGAGGAGGATTTTGGCAAACACAGCCTCAATAACTGACAGATGAGTTTAATGCCGTACTGCGGGCAATTTAAACCAAACCATTCCAAAAGCCATCGCCGCTTTGAACTCCACCAGATTTTACTGTGATGTGGCTTTTTGAAATGTCTTTTTGTATGTTTTTTATAATGAATATTGTGCCTTGTCAAAGAAAAATATCTATCTAAAGAAACACACATTCCCGCTTTTGCCCTTTGGTGACAGAAGAAAAACATTTCAAAGCGCGATAATGAAAACAAGAGGGGAGGAGGATTAGCCCATTGTGTGCAGTGGTGGCTTCAGGCGAGGTCGGCTGCATGGGGTAATGTGCATTTGAGGTCAACAAAAATGGGATTGAAAATACGCAAGTGGTAAATGCAAAAGCCAAACACACAATTTAAGATACTTTAAAGCAGGGGTCATCAAACTACGGCCCGGGGGCCGGCTCCGGCCCTCCACACCCCTTTGACCGGCCCCCCAGCCCTTCTGCTCCCCACCACTTGAACCGGCCCCATGAGGCAATATTAAAAAATTGTCATAGCATATTTTTTTTTATTACTTTTTGGCAAATAATAACACATCTGCATGATGTATTTTGTTGATTTTCTTTAAATTACCGGTATATTTATATGAAGTATTTATATTTAATTAATTATATGACGTATGTACGTTTTGCCGAATGTGCCACCAAATGTTCGTCAGTGCAGTGTAATGCAGTTAAGGACAACAAAATGGCTAGCAAAGTACGAAAAGTTGACAGAGAGTGCCGAATTTTCAAAGAACAGTGGACAACCGATTATTTTTTTATTCAGAGTAAGGACCGTGGAATTTGTCTGATATGTAAAGAAAGTGTGGCGGTCTTCAAAGAATATAATCTGCGTCGCCACTACGAAACCCGCCACAAAGAGTATGCTAGTTTGCGAGGGCAAACGAGAGAAGACAGGATTCGGAGGATGAAAGGTGAACTGGCAGCTCAACGGCATCTATTCCATCGTCAAACCCAGATCAACCAGGCAGCTGTCCGAGCTAGCTATAAGGTAGCTCACTTGCTAGCTACCCATGGAAAGCCGTTTACTGATGGGGAATTTGTTAAAGATGTGATGCTTGTTGTGGCCGAGGAGGTGTGTCCCGACAAGAAGGATGCCCTCAACACGGTGAGTCTCTCTGCATCTACTATGACCAGGCGAATCGAAGAAATGGGGGACAACGTGAATGACCAGCTGAAAAAGAAAGCGTCAGAATTTGAGTTTTTTGCTTTGGCCATGGATGAGAGCAATGATGTGCAGGACACCGCGCAACTGCTAATTTTTATTCGTGGACTTAGCGCACACTTTGAAGTGTTTGAGGAGCTGGCAGCACTAAAAAGTCTCAAAGGTACTACAACAGGAGAGGACATTTTTGTCCAAGTGTGCAAAACGATGGAAGAGTTGGGTCTACACTGGTCTAAATTGGCCAGTAGTGTAGTTGGGTCTACACTGGTCTAAATTGGCCAGTATCACTACCGATGATCCCCCAAAGCTACTGCGCTGAGAAACCAGCTGTCCCGTTCCCTGTCAAAAAGTGCAAGGATGCGCTGGAAATGCTGCAGAGAGAGTTCAATGCGCGGTTCCGCGAGCTTCATACCAGCAGCAAAGAAATACGCTTGTTCCAGAACCCCTTTGCTGCTGACATAAATGATGCCCTTCCCTCTCTTCAGTTTGAACTAGCAGAGTTGCAGAATTGTGATGTCCTTAAAGACGCGTTCAATCCTGATAGTCTCATTGAGTTCTATGCCGCACTTCCCGAGGGAACCTACCCAAATATCAAACAGCATGCCATGAAGATGTCCACAGTTTTTGGCAGCACCTACATCTGTGAGCAAACCTTTTCCCACATGAAGCAAACCAAGAATCCAACAAGGAACAGACTCACAGATGAACACTTGCATCAGACCTTGAGACTAGCTACCACTAGACTGCAACCAGACATCGAACTTCTCACCAGCCAGAAGCAAGCCCACAGTTCACACTGATGCGGTAAATATACTGATTTTAAATGCTATAAATATGAAATATGAATGCTCTTTTAATTTGTTACATATTTGTAAAATTACATCACAGAGAAAAACAGCAGCATGTCGTGTCATTTACTGACCCCGGCCCCCCATCACAGTCGAGGGCGATAATGTGGCCCCCAGAGAAAAAAGTTTGGTGACCCCTGCTTTAAAGGCATTAAAGGGCCGATATTATGCAGTTTTCTGATCTATTCAGTTTCCTCATCACATCAGACACATGGACTTGTGTTCTGTTTCATTCACATTTTTAACACACAAACCTGCACATTTAGGCTTCTTAGTTCTTTTCTCGAACAGAAAAAACTCTGTTCCACCTTGTGATGCCATGTGGTAATACAGGAAGTGCTCCACTGTGTTTTTAAACTCCACATAGCTTCACTAGAATCATGCGGATGATTTCAGCCCCGATTTGTCAATCTCTACTAAACTAAATGGAAACTAAGTTGGTTCATCTATACACATAAAAAAAAATCATTATATATATTTTGTATTAATTTTACATGCAAGTTACAACATCTCAACACATTTGAGTATTATGAGTTGGGAAGGATGAGCACTCTGCTTTTCTCCCTATTGCATGACATGACACTCGACATGAGCTGAGCATGAACCATCATCACCAGGGTCTGACATCACTCAGTCACCTCTGGTGAGCAGGACTGAGGGCCACAACTATCTCAGGATTTCATCTTACAGATTTCAATGAAATACATAGTTAAAATAAGTGATTCTGAATGATGTTTGAACTAATTATGTAGCTTTCTTGTGTTACGCTGCTTACAAATTATATTCATAGTGAGTAGGTAAGGAAATAATGAAAATTTCTTCCCAAATCAACAGTTACAGATGCTATAGGACATGGGGAATAAGAAAAAAAAATTAACTATGATTTCATAGTAAACTTCTGTGAGCAAATGAGGATTATATTAATATTACAAACTGAAAAAATGTGCCGCTAAAAACATTTGGTCTCTCTACATTCACATTTCATTTTATTCTGATATAAAATGCGAGAACCCTCCCGGGCACAGCAGATACCTGAGTGCCGCCCAAGAGAAGCGGGGGACGTTCCTGCAGAGAGAATGGGACGCTCGAGCTGGGACTTTCAAGCCGGTATTCGGTGGAACATTTTGAGATGTGGAGATGTAGACATACTAATAATAATGAGCTACTCAAACATGTGAATGAAACAAACACAACTCCAGGTCTGTTTTTGAGGAGGGAACAACATTAGAACCTCACAAGAGTCAGTTCTGCGTAATATACGGCCTTTAAAATGTGCATACATTTCCCACAAAACATCCATCCAGATCCTACACTGTTGCCAAAATGATTAAAGTCACTATTTTTCACTTCCAATATCATTTTAAAGTACAAGTATTCACTACTGTACCTCTGATCAACCCACGTCAGTCAAAACTCGTATCAACATGATAAACATACACATTCATTACTCATTGAACAAATCCTGCTGGGCTGAAATACACACGTTTACTGGGTTTTTTCAGCTCATTCTTTCAGACTTCTGGGAAATCACAACCCAAAACATAAGCCCCAAATGGAGCCTGACTCTGGTGTTGACAGACGCTCGCACCATTTGCACCAGTGTTTTTAAGACACGTGTTAGAGGCTAAAACCCACTGCAAAACCACGACCAGCCCTGCCTCGTTTCACACCTCACAATTTGGTCATTATGAAGTTAGTGCCATGGAACAAATGACAAAGCAGATACAGAAGCACAGAAAGAGGATTATCATTAAGTCTATGGACCGTTTATTACTCACTCTCTGTACGTGTTATGCATTTAATTAGGACTGTTCATTTACATCTAATTTTAATCAAAATGTTATTAAATTGTGATCGTTTCTAGGGACGGTAAAAGAGCTCATGAAACAAATTCACCACAAGATCATGGACACATAAGGAAAATGATCTTGTGAGATTTTTTTCCCATGTGTTTACATTTGGACTGGACAAAAAGGGTGACGTGTTGGTGAGTTACAGATCTTACAGTTCCAAAATCACTAGAATGGAAACAAAACTATGAAATCAAAGAAATACAAAACTGTGAGGCCAAAATTGGAAAATGAACCGTGAAATGTGTCTTGTATCTTGTATTATTCTGGTGGACACGATCTAGTATCTCGTCTCGTGGAAATTGTGTCTTGTCCCTAATAGTTTCCAATTGCTCTGAGCACAGGTAGTTTTCAGTGACGTCTTTCTCCCAGATGGGGGCAGATTTTTCCTGTTGATCACATTGTTCTTTGCCATCAAATCTCCAAAAGGTAAATTCATAAATGCTGAAGATGTTTTTTATTAGTGACCAGACCGAAGGACTCACTGTACAACACAAATCTGCATTCCACCTATAATAACTTTAGCTGATCCCCGTCTGTATTACATAATATTGGCCTGTAAAATGTTATGATGTCACCAGAAACACAGCAAAAAGCTGTATTAGGTATAAAGAAGTGGACTAACGAAGTACATCGTGCCCATAGTGTTCGGCTCATGATATTTAATTAAAATCTAGTTTATTTAATTATGTCTTGTATATGCTGAGCCAAAAGGCAAAGCTCTCAATTTACCTCAGTCTATGTTCCTCCCCTCACCTATGGTCCTGAGCTCTGAGTCACACGGGAGGAGCTCGGGGTAGATCCCCTGCTCCTCCACGTGGAGAGGAGCAGCATCTGTTCTGATGCCTCCTGGACGCCTCCCTAATAAACCAAATGATTTGTTTTAATAGAAAATCAAAAGTTGTTCTTGACAATCAGTAAGGGGGAAAACTGTGAATGCTTCTGTTCTTTTGCCATATCGTTCTGCTGCTCTCATTTTTTGGATTCATGTAAAAATATGGACAACAATCAGAGCCACGTGCACGTCAACAGACAGGAAATGTCCTTAAAAACTGTCATGTTCTATCTGACAAACTACTTCCCAAGTCAAGGGTCATGAATCCTCTCAGGACATATCACGAAAACAGACTTCTGTGAGGTTTAAGTCGTGTTCTAATGTCGTTTCCTCCTCAAAAACAGGCCTGGAGTTGTGTTTTGTTTCATTCATGTTTAAGTAACTTTATTATTAGTCTGTCTACATCTCCAAAGCTCCAAATGCTCTGTTCCACCTTGTGATGTCATTGTTTGTAACAGCTCCTTTTCTTTTTCCTTCAGTACAGGTTGCCAATTCCAGGAGCCAAAACACAACTTCAGGTGTTTGTGATGTGGAAACTCCATTAGAACACAGATCTGAAAATAGCCAAATATGGGCCCTTTATACAGTAACAAATCGCGTCTCTTTCGTGGTGGTTTGTACCATAGCGAGTTTTCAGCGAACACAGGAAACCGGGACCCAAACAGAGACACAGGATTTGTTTCTGGGCAGTGAAAGTTGCAGCGTCTCTTTTTTACAATGCGCTGAGGCAAGGAACAGCTATAAAAACACACTTATGATTCGTGTGCAGATTGTAAATTCCTTCCTCCCTATGACCTCCTTATTTCATAGAACATGGAGATATCTTTCCACTTGTCTCCATGGCGATGTTATTGCTTTGCACAGGCCAGAAGGTTCCACACTACAGCATTAAACTTATTTAGTTATAGTTCTGTAAAAGGTGAACACACTCAAAGTAAGAATGCACCTTTTTCTATGTATTTTGAACAATAAAACACATGAAAAAAATAGGTAAGTCTAACCGATTGTAATGATAATACAAATACTTTTATTCTTTTTTTTTTTTAAATAAATGATAAATTGCATTATGTTTCAACAGATACATAAAGGCAATTATTTTACTTCACTAATCATGAATATAGTCTACAAAAAAAGAAGAGTGGGGAGAAGCAAACACTTTACCTTATTTGCCCCCACCCCCTTTTACAAGCCATTAGAGCAATAATGTGCTTCTGCCAGACTCTTATAAAAGTACGTCTCATTACTCCAGACACAAAATAAAGAACTGCGTTTCCAAATGTTTTAGTGCACATTCAAATGACAAACTAACTTAAACTATCTATAGCTATAAACATTTCCTTCTATCTTCATTTAAACATTTTCATTTTGGGCGTTTTTTTTTTTTAGCTCAAACGGGACAAAGTGCAATATCACCTGTATATAAACTAGGGGTGTAATAATATCCAAATCTCCTGATACGATATCATCACGGTCTGAACCTCACAGTGCAATATTTATTGTGATATCGTGGGAAAGCTCACGATATTATGATATTCTACAGAACAAGAGTGACTCTAAAATGCTTTGCCCAGTCATTTGGTGCAACATTTATTGTCATTAGGGATGGAACAAAATCCAAATCTCTCTGTACGATATTTTCACCATAAACATCTCACTGTACCAGATTTATTAAAATAAAAAACTGTGAATCTGCGACTTTTTCCTCTAAAAATGCTTCACAAGACTTAATCCAAAGAATGAAGATGTAAAAGTGCTTAGAACAATTATTTCTTCATGTCGTCTGCACTGAAACGGAGCAAAGGATCATGGTCTATGTAGTTCCCCGTTTTTTTTAGCTATTTCTGCATCAGAACAATTCATTTAAGCAAAGACACTTGGGATTCCAGATACTGTGATGCTCCACCAGATTATTGAGACCTTTGACGATACGATATCACGATCTTTAGGACCTTTGTGTGTATAATCTCACACCACCTCCATCTTCTATATTTTCATGTCTAGTACTTATTGACTGTATTCTATTTTTTTCTTTTATACTAAGTTGTAAATATCCCATGTACATGTCGCACTGAACAGTGAGTTTCTTTTAATCTCATTGTGCTTGGGGATAGTGACAATAAAAGGCACTTTTTTATTCTATTCTAAATACAAAAACGTTTCCTTGTTGTACAGGCTCTGGATATTTTACTGTGGAACATTTCTGGTAAAATAAGAACATCGCGATGGAGACAAGCATGTAGCAGACCCTCCAGCAGAAAAGTTACACAGTGAATCTTTAAAGGGCTCAAATTAGGCTATTTTCTGATCTCAGTTCTAATGTTTCCTCATCACAAACACACATGAAGTCGTGTTTAGTTTCACTCACACATTTAACACACAAACCTGCAGATTTAGGCCGAGTTCTTCTCTCAAAATGAAAACACTTGTTCCACTTTGTGATGTCATGTTTTTATACATACAGGAAGTGCTCCACTGTGTTTTTCATTTGGATCATTTCATCCCTGGAATTTCCATTCTCTGCTGAACTAACTCAGGGTTCCCTGCTTTTTTCACTGACAAAATTTCAAAACTTTTTCATGACTTTTTCATGACCTAAAGTGAATTTTTCATGACTTTACAGCACCTACATGTGGAGAATTTCTCAGACTTTTAGGGCTTAATATGAAATGTGAACCTTTTCCTCTCCCCTTATGGTTTGGTTTATAGTTTTTAAATCCTGTCAGTGCTTTTATTATGTCTCTTTTAAATCAAACACCTTATTGTGTTTGTCCTGCTGGAGCGACTGTGCAGCTGCTCAGAAATAATCACAACAGCCTCATGAGGACTGAACAGAACGCTGGAGCTGTGTGAAAAAGGTACTAAATTTCCATGACACTTCCAAGATTTCCATGACTGTGGGAACCCTGTAACTTAACTAAAAAGGAGCTGTTAATGTTAAAATTACCTCTCCATGACATCACAAGGTGGAACAGAGCATTTTGAGTTTTGGAGATATAAACAGACTCATAATAAAGAGTTACTCAAACATTTGTGAATGAAACAAAACTCAACTCCAGGTCTGTTTTTGAGGAAGAAACAACATTAGAACATGACTTAAACCTCAAAAGAGTCAATATGGTGTAATATAAAACCTTTAAATCCATAAACTAAGCTTTTTCTCGCCCTACACATGACGGGGGAGTGCGATATCATGATTACATCGTTGGCTCAAATCGGTGCCTTTAATTACCAAAGCCCTGAGTTTAACTCGTCTGAAAATACCTGCAGCTCTTTGAACACGGCGGGGCAGAAGAACTTCAAGACTAAACTTAACCACAGAATCGGGTCGGTAATGAGCGCTCTTAATGAAGTTTAGGAGCCAACAAGGCGAGATGGAGATAAAAATAAAAATAGGGTCAGACTATTTCACTACCACATCATCAACAACATTATACTTATGATGTTACTAAAAATAACGCATCAATGGTTTTGTTGCTTGTTTTTCCAGGTTTATAATTGCACTTATATGACACAGGCTATGCAGAGGTAACCAACACTTTGCAGCTGATGTTGTCAACACTGCCTGGAGGTGTGATGCTAACTGAGGCACTGCTCTGTCTGAAGCTCTTTTACGCTAATTAGACTTTACCTGAGCTTTATTTTAACACAATCTGACCACAAACAACTGACTATTTAGAACTACGACAGGTAATTTGTACTGTTAAACACATCTCACACATTAAATTCAAGCTTTCAGACTATCTTAAAATGTTTTTGGTAATACTTGCTAATGTGAGCGTTGTGTCTCTATGGTAATGGTTGAACATTTCTCCATTAGAGATGCATGTAGAGCACCCCCAGCGTAACATCACTGCAAAATGCCAATAGTCCATATCTGGATTATCGTTATCTGCCAACAATAATGTGAAAAAAGGATCAAATCAGACAAAAGTACGGTGACCAGACGTCCCTACTGACCCGGGACAGTCCCAGTTTTGACGCGGTGTCCCCTGTCCCAGCAGATTTATACAAAACCAATGATTTGTCCCAGTTTTATAGCAGCTGTAGCTACAATAGTAGCTTACCACCACCGGGTATGGAGTGAATTAATAATGCTCTGTAAAGCGTCTTTGAGTGTCCAGAAAAGCGCTATATAAAACTGATGCATTATTATTATTATTTATACAAAAAATGTCCCAGGTGTCCCTATTTTTGACCAATCTGATCCCTGCCAAGAGTAAAAAGAGGCATAAATCGACATTTCTTTAGGTAAAATACAGAAAATCTGCTTAAAAATGCCCAAAACACAAAGAAAATGTGACAATACTGACTCACATTACTGCTGACTACAGAACAATTTTCCTTAACCCATTTATGCAGCTGCGGCACTGTTGATTTGGCCTAATTTTCATGACGCAAATTTTATTTCATTTTTCATTAAATCATATTCCATCTATTTAATAAAAGCTGAGAGTCTTACCTTTTAAATGTAATTTATGTCATGTTTTTATGTGTTTTAGAGGTGAGATATTAAGGTTTTCATAAACAAAATAAAAATTCTTCAAAAACCCTCAGGAGATAAGCATCTTTACCCTAGAACAGCAGGTTTTTATAGGTGTTTTTTGCAGGAGTTTTAGATGTAAATGGGTTAATTATGCACTCGTTTCACAGTTTTATTATTGCCAACCACCACAAACCAGAGATGCCAGTTTTTTATTTTGAAAATCTGGTCACTCTACACAAAAGTTATGATTAGAATAATAAATATACATAACATGACTTTATTTTGTGAAATGAAGGTTTAAACTGACAGAGAAAGGCCTTTGGGTGGAGTTTTCTGAGTTGGAGTTAGGGTCTTTTATTTAAGTTTAGAACAATGCCACCTGTATGTCAACTTTTCCTCTACAAACTGACACTTTACTTTGTGGGATGGAGGTTTAAACTGCCAGTAAAAGGGCTTTGGGTAAAGTTTTCTGTGTTGGAGTTATGGTCTTTTACTTAATTTTATGCATTATGCTCAATATGCATTTTGGAGTTTTCTGTGTTGATAACATAGCTGGAGTTAGGGTCCTTTATTCAATTTTAGAACAATGCCAACTGTGTTTCAACTTTTCTGCACAAACTGACACTTTATTTTGTTAGGTGGAGGTTTAAACTTCCAGAAAAAGGGCTTTGGGTAAAGTTTTCTGTGTTGGAGTTATGGTCTTTTACTTTATTTTAGAACAACGCCAACTGTGTTTCAACTTTTCTCCACAAACTGACACTTTATTTTGTGAGATCGAGGTTTAAACTGACAGAAAAAGGCCTTTGGGTGGAGTTTTTGGTGTTGGAGACTGGATCTTTAGTTTAATTTTAGAACAGCTCCACCTGTATGTCCACTTTTCCTCCACAAACTGACACTTAACTGATGTAAAACTATAAATAACACATATTCAGCACAGGTACGAGTCATAACACCAACAGTGAGTAATGCATGATGTATGATGCAGGCAAACTGAAAACACAGTGGAAACACATACACAAAACCCCCGACAGAAGCAGCGCACTGTAGGAAATTCCACTGTGAGTTTTGGTGGAAATAGCAGCACTGTCTAAAATTCCACATTCAGTTCAAAGTTCCACGAGCCAAGATTATAATTAAGGTTTTGGGAAAAGGAAGCCCTGAAATCACATCCTTAGAGCAGCCCAATCCCTGCTGCTTATAGGGCCCATATTACGCTGTTTTTTGCTTTTTTTGTGTGTGTGTGTGTGTGTGTGTTTTTTTGTTTCATTCACACATGTTTAACACATAAACCTGCAGATTTAGCCTAAGTTCTTCTTTCAAACTGAAAACACTCTGTTCCACTTTGTGATGTCATGCAGTATTTGGAAATGTAGACAAACTAGTAATAAAGAGTTCCTCAAACATGTGAATGAAACAAAACACAACTCCAGATCTGTTTTAGAAGAGGGAACATTTAGAACATGACTTAACACTTGGAGACCTAAGGGCACTTTCAGTACATTTGTCCTCATATAGATTTTTTTCTTAATTTTGCTATTAAAACTGCCCCTTTTACCCCCAATAAAGTGTTAAACATCCTTTTTTTCAGTACAACCTGTTATTTCACAATCTGCTGCTGTAGTTGTGTCATGCAGCTGTAATAAAACCGACACGACCAGAAATACAAATGAAAAAGAAAATGGAAAATAAAATTCATACCCTTTCATACAAAACATGCAGCAAACATGTATGAACAACTTTTTGGACATAAAAAATGCTTAATTTAGGGCCTTAGCTACAAAAATACAAAGTACCAAGTCTGTGAGTAAACTAAAAATCGCCTTATTGCCCCAAAACAAAAGTGCAGTGGCTCCATGACTTTCCTGGTCCAGTCCTGGAAACAGCTCCTGTCAGGTCCAGGGCCAGAGCCACAGCACTTCTGCATTTCCAGGGTGGAAATTACATTTGGATTTGGACATTTGGACTGAAATTTCAAATAAAAATAGCAAAGGATACACAACTACACAGACCAAGATGTATAATTTTCCATTTATTTGAGGAAAAAAATGCACTTAGAGTGACTTTTTCAATTGTTACAAACACAGACGCTCAGAGAAGACAGATTTAGACTCACTTCACTCTTTGGCAAAGTTTGAGCTGGACAGACGGAGTGCATGTGTTTGGCGGAAAACAAAGTTCCTCTTGGACACTTGTTTGTTGTTTCTATCTTTTATGGTTGGAAAGTTCTGCGCAGTTTTATAAAACATATTCCCGTATCATGTACAATACTGTCAGTCTGGAAGGGTTAAATCTCAGAAGAGTCAATTTTGCGTAATACAGGAGCTTTAAAACACACAGGGACCTAAACTGATCCTAAATTTAACCCTTGTTACGCTCAAGTTGTAACGACGAGAAACAAAACAAAACAGAAACAGGTTTTCAAAGGTCAGCAGAAGCACAAAGAGCAGCTGATCAAATGACACAGCTCCATGAACCAAACGGGAGGATCTCACAGAGCCTTGTTTACGATCGGCTCATTACCCATAAGAACATCACGACACCAACCTCCAGACCGAGAGCGGACTGAGGCCAGCGCTGTGGAGAGAGGCCCGAGGGCAGAGCGAGCAAGTCACCGCAAGAGTCTGGACCATGGAAAATCTCACTGGGGTCATGGATAAACCTGTTTAAAGGACCTATATGACACTATTTTCTGATCTCTGATGTTCTAATGTTGGTTCCTCATCACAAACAGACCTGGAGTTGTGTTTTTTTTTCATTCACACATGTTTAACGCACAAACCCTGCAGATTTTACTGTATTTATTGTATTCATTTATTAAAAACAAGGTCAGTGCATAGAAAACATTAATCTAAGAAAGAAAAGTTGCTTTGTGCCAGATTTAGCTCCAAGCTCCTTTCCATCTGCACTCCTTAAAGAAACTTAAACCAACTCTAACAATATTTCATCTGTAACAGTGTCTCCTTAAAATAACCACAATCCAATTCATTCATTCTAATTTCCATAAATGCACGATTTCAAAATCATTATTATCTTCTAAAAATACTCAAATTCATTGTCAGAAATATTCCTTAAAATGTACGTTTACCAAATTCATCATTTTTATTATCTTTAACTTCTTCTCTCAAACTGAAAACACTCTGATCCACCTCGTGATGTCATGACATGTGATAATCCAAGTGCTCCACTGTGTTTTTAAACTCCACACACCTTCACTAGTATCAATTGAATTAATTCAGTAAAAGAAACCAACAAGAAACTGCAACTACATGACATCAGAAGGTGGAACAGCGCATTTTGAGCTTTGGATTTGCAAACAGACTAATGATAAACACTCAAACATGTGTGAATGAAACAAAACACAACTCCAGGTCTGTTACTGAGGAGAGAACAACATTAGAACATGACTTAAATCTTACAACAACGCGTAATATGTGACTTTTAACGCAATCTAGCGCGTAATTAGGAGTTATAATTTAAAAACTTCGTGGATTCTACTGAAACGTGAACTAGCAATAACATTAACGCATTTAGAAGTTATTCTGAAGTAAAATTGTAACTCTGTTTAGTGTTATAAATCAGTGGTTGTTGGATAGCAACCTCTAACACACTACCAGCTGTTTGGAGACAATGGAACAGCGTTTTCGGATTATCTGTTAGGTTAATTTTGCGCGTAAATACCAGATTAAAATAACTGCAAACGCGCTTCCATAAATACGCTTGTTTGTCTTAAAATGTGAGGAATTGGTTGTGACAAGTTTGTTTCACGGTTAAAAGCGGTTGGCGAAGCGTGCGTCAAAGCAACAGGCTGCGGAGTGTGCGTTTAAAGCGGCGTAATCTGTGCAGTCCTCTTTGGAGACGTGCGTAAAATCACAGCCGAACAAAACTCAAACTCACCCAACTTTTCTTCAGTCCAAAAGTGGGAATTTCTCTCAGGGACGTGACGTTAAAGCGCAGTATTCCAAAGCCAAACGCAGATATTTCCCGAACTTCTCCAGATCCCGTCGGTTCCTCCACATCGCTACGCCATGATGTGACCGAGCGCCGTGGAGGAAAAAAAAAACTTGGGTCGTCGTGGCTGGAGAATCCCGCCCTGTTGCTGCGTGGATTGGCCCCGGGATTGGTCCGGGAGCAGGAACTTTTCCCATGATGCCTTCACATGACGACGGGAAACACGGGAGACGAGTTTTGTTTTTATTATTTGTTTATAAAACCCTCTTCAATTCAATTTTCCAATATACTGACTCATTTTGCTCTTCCGAAACCACGTATTCCAAATAGAAACTGCCATTTAAGGCTTTGATTGTGACTTTTGCAATTATAGCAACATTTCCTTATTTAGACACGTTGCGTAAATTTCCAGCGCGTTAGTCACGTCCGCGCTAAAACAATTCAGGGAAGCTGAAACTTTTTTTTCTCATTAATTTGAACTTTAATACAGACCCACAACACTGAAGTTTTATTATCGTTTATCAGTAAAGCAACAACTCTGTGTAAAGGAGTCAAGAGCAAAAAATATGACAAATAAAGGAGTAAAGGCGACCCCTGGCGGTGCGCAGTGGAAGCTGGCCAGAAACCAAATGGAAAAAAATTACGCAAAATCCGTTTAATATGAAATAGCAGCATTAATATAATAATATAAGTCTTAAGAATTAAAGCAACACTGGTCAACACGGGTTCCTGTCAGGTCTAACTATACAGGCTACTATTTTTCTTATTTTGTACATGTTTTTATTGCGTTTTTAAACATAATAATAATATCAATTTTATTTTGACCAAGCTGCTGCTTATAAAATAGACATAATGCATCATTTGAACACTTGAGTGTGGCGAAAGGTGCACAAAACATGACTAAACTGCTCTTAAAAAAGGGCTGTGGGCAAGTTTGGAAATAATTAGAGAAAAAGAAAATAAGACCTACACATCTTCCACATATCGGCCCAAAAAAATTGGATTCTCTGGATTCGGTATCAGCATCAGCCATAAAAAAACACACGCACACAAAAACAAAACAAATAATAATAGTAATAATAATAAATAATCAACCGCAGACATACACACTCACATACTCAAGGAGAGAGTATTTTCTATTAAAGCTGTTGGCCTATTGACAGTTTATTAGGCGTGGGACAATACGAGACACACCCCGAGATCAGGTCCACAAGAATGAGACAAGATGAGATTTTGACCTAATTTGTAATGAATAAGCAGTGCAATCCATTTCACACTTCAGGCTTCACTATTTTTGCTTATTTTATGTCAGACTTTAGTGATCATTGCACCACTGCTTTTTGGAACTACAGCTTCTCAAACTGTATAAGTGTCCAGCTCTTAAGTCTTGATTTAGTCCAAGCCAAAGGTAAATTCTGAGGGAAACAATTTCACAAGGTCATTTTTCTCATGCGTACATGATCTTGTGACAATCTTGTCCCATCTCTACAATTTATTACCAAACTTAAGAGTGAAATCGTGATGTTTTGTTGACAGTAATTCGGGTAATAATAATTGGGCCTAATAATTATAATGCAATAGTCATACAGAGTTTTTCCAAATGCTCAAAGCCACTTTACAATTTAATGCATTTATCATTCACTTCACGCTCGGAGGGGGTAAACTTCTATAGCCACAGCTGCCCTGGGACAGACTGACAGAAGAGAGACTGCAAATCTGCACCAACACTCACACTCACACACACACCACTTCCATTATAGGCAATGTGTGTAAAAGTGTCTTGCCTAAGGACACAACAGCAGTTTGTAGTAGTATTGCAGTAATTGTGACTGTTTGTGGGTGGAACCTTTGTGTAGAAATACAAATAATCTCAGATGAGATACACAGAGACACTTTGGGAAAGAAAATCATAATTTACACAAAATGACACATCCTGGTATGAAACCACAGGTGTATCAACATAAAGGCAGTTACAGCTAAAATGTGTCTCTTGAAGGACATCTCTGCACATTCTTTATTTTACTTATACTTCGTTGGGGCGGCTGGTTTACTGGGGTTAGAGTATCTTAGTTTATGTTATGAGGTTCTTTTTTCAGACCAAGAGTTTGTTTTCATCCCTGACCAGCTGGACTGCTCCCTGCTCCCTTTTCCTCACATGGAGGCAGGACGACAGCGCCACCTGCAGTCCCTCTTCCTCAGGACAGTATCTCAGGTGTGTGAGAGTAAAAAAGCCCCTCGTCTCGGTTTATTGTCCCGTGGGCACGTTTCCGTATTTCGGATACTGGGATACTGTCCTGAGGAAGTGGGACTGCAGGTGGCGCTGTCGTCCTGCCTCAAACAAACTCTTCGCCTGAAATAAGAACCTAAGAACATAAATAATCAGAGGACCAAATGAACCTCAGTGGAGTAGGTTGGTTTGACTGGGTTTGGGGTGCAGGTTGCGCCCTAAAGCGGGTGTCTCTTGAAGGGCCTCTGCACCGTCACTGTACTGGGGTCACATTCCAGCATGTCCCTGATCCAGTCGTCCCTGAGCGCTCCTTCCGTGAACTCCACCAGGCTGATGATGGCTGTGGACAGAACAAGGTCAGAGCAACAAAAGGACGATTGTGTCTCACCGCAGGAGCCAAACTACAGAGCAGCCGGGCCCTCTGAGACAAAGCACGGATCTATAACTGTACAGGACTGGAAAGAAATGGAAATCTGTACTCGAGTAAAAGTACACATGCATGGCTAAGAGTGTATTCAGTTACAAGTTTAAGTATCAAGCCTAATTTCTAGTTAAAGGTCCTACACTGCCAAAAAGCTTGGCCAAAATGTAAGATCTAAACACTTAAATCTATCAGAAAGTGACTTAAAAGTAGTGAAATGATCTGTCCATGCAGCAAGATCAAGAACAATAAACAACCTCTAGACTAGAATGAAGCGTCTCAGAACGAGTAAGTAGATCATAAATCTGAAAACAAGATGCAGAACCTGATATAAGTTTTAAAATCTTGGCCAGATCAGAGAAATTTGCAGTACAAAACTTAAAAAACATGTTATAATGTTCTTCCCTCCTCAAAAACAGAGCTGGAGTTGTGTTTTGTTTCATTCACATGTCTGACTAACTCTTTATTATTAGTCTGTACATCTCCAAAGCTCAAAACGCTCTGTTCCACCTTGTGATGTCATGAAGTGGTAGTTTTCAGGTGATCAGTTGTTGATGAATTATATTTTAGAGGATAATAAAGAATTAATTAATGTTTATTCGGACAGTAATGCACAAAACATGCATAGAAAACGTAAATATATAGATATAACACAAAAAAGAAATACTTATTTTAATGTCGCACAGATTTGACTTGTGTCCGAAAAGGAGTGTGAGGAAGTAAATACTTATTTAACTCTTTTCTACTGTCCCAAATTCACAAAGAACATATAGACTCCTCATTTCCTGTACATTATCAGCTCTAATTGCACAGTGCACACATTTCAATGACACTGATGGATTTGGTAAATGTACATTTTACAGGATTTTGATGACAATGAATTTAAGTATTTTTAGAAGATAAAGATGAATTTGAAATTCTTTCTTTCAGTGTGAGAGAAGAACTCAGCCTAAATGTGCAGGTTTGTGTGTTAAACATGTGAGAATGAAACAAAATAACTGCAGGTCTGTTTGTGATGAGGAAACGACATTAGAACGTAATACAGACCCTTTAAAGCCACAGTATGTAGCTTTTGCAGTAACATGAGTTGGCGTACTCATAATCTGTTTGTACGTGTAAGGAATGGTCACCGTCATTGTCTCTGTCCAGGCTCTGAAAGATCCGGGCGGTGCATTCTTCAGCCGTCAGGGGGTTCTGTGGAGTCAGGGAGGCGGCCACGCTCATTTTGTAAACCGCCTGTGACAAAAGAGAATCACAGACACATTTTTAATAAAAACATTTGAACATATGAATTATGATCTGTCCTTCTGTGTTAATGAACAAGTATTTACTATTGTGTGTCATGTACAGTAAATAAGTCACTTATAAATGTAGTTGGAACAGTTGCAGAAATGTTTTATTTTGTGTGAAAATGGGCAGATATTTCAAGTCTGTACTTCTTTCTGCTCCTTTTCATTCACATTGATGTATGAACATTATTTTGTATTCCTCTTTCATCAATGAAACCAAGAAAAGAGAAAAAGAAAAAAAGAAACATTTTAGATAAGCTTTTTGTTCTAATGTAGTTTCCTTGTCACAAACACACCTGGAGTTGTGTTTTGTTTCTTTCACACATGTTTAACGCACAAACCCTGCAGATTATTTAGGATGAGTTCTTCTCTCAGACTGAAAATACTCCATTCCATCTTATGATGTCATGTGGTAATACAGGAAGTGCTCCACTGTGTTTTTAGACTTTAAAACAAACTTTATTGATCCACCAGAGAAATTACTTGGACATAGTAACGCACACATCACAATATATTATAATACTAAAGAGAAACAACAAAAATGGTAATAATATGTTCTACAAAATAAATTCTCCAACTAGAATAATTGCTAGAATAATTTGGATTATTTCAGAAGAGCAATCGCCTTTTTACTGACATAAGGTAAACGACATCACAAGCAGAACATTTGGAGTTTTAGAGATGTAGACAGACTAATGTTAAAGAGTTACTCAAACTAATAAATAAAACAAAACACAACTCCAGGTTTAAAGCTCGTAACAAACCACAGAGTTAAAGTCTGACCAGAAATTGTACTCAAGGATACAGTTACTTCAAAATAAAAGTAGGCCTAAGAATAAAAAAGTATAAGTAAACTACTACTAATGTAAGAGTAGTTATTAACAGTGGGATGTAACAAATGGCACTGATTAAAAAAAGAACAAAAAGAAAGAACAAAAAATCAAAAGTTTCACGAAATGTGTTATTTTTAGGAGTAAACCCACAAATGCTCAGATGATTTAATTTTGCCAACATAAAGTTTTTGTAATTTTTATTTACAGGAGAAGACGAACCAGTAATAATATGTTTCAGTATATGTATCTGCCATAGACCCTGGTACCTGCATTATCCCGAGCATCTCGTCTCTGGTGATGGCTCCGTCTTTGTCTTTGTCGTAGAGTTTGAAGGACCAATGCAGTTTCTCCACCGCAGAACCCTCCAGGAGCAAACTGACGCCCAGGACAAACTCCCGGAAATCCACCAGGCCGTCCTGCACACAGTGTGAAAGGTGCTGTTTGTGTTTATTACAGTAATATTAAAAGTCAGATATAGACCACACAGGAGCAGTTTTTTACGTGACTACAGAGAAAAATCATTCTGGATTTTCAGGCAAAACTTTTACACAGTTGCCAGTACCCACATGGACAAGGGACAACCCCAGAATGCACAAGGTCCCCTTAAATACCCCCTAGCCCCGCCCCTGGGCTAAACCATAAAACAAATGATATATGAACATAATCAAAATGACCCAATAACCTCCACAGGCTGTTACTGTATTAACTCCAACTCAATAAATCAGGGAACTCATATAATAAATGATCAATAATGGTTTAGTCTGTGGTCACATGACGTCCAAGAGATTTAAAGTACAAACAGGAAGTGGTCTAGTTTGGCCCGTGGACCTGGTAGTGGTGGAGACGGCAGCAGGTGAGGAACGAGTGGGCACCAAGACGAGTGGGCACCAAGACGAGTGGGCACCAAGACGAGTGGGCACCAAGACGAGTGGGCATCAAGTGTGCACCAAACACACAGGAGACTCCAGGCAGCGGGAAACAGTTTGTCGCTCTAAGAAATGTGTGGTATTTCTTTATTAGAGCGGTTTGCAAATTGTAAACACCTGAGACTAAACCCAGAGCTGATCCAAAGTAAGTACCAGGACTGGAATGAACCAAACCAGGTCTGTAGAACCAAACCAAGACCAAACCGGGACCAAACCAGGACCAAACCAGGACCAAACAAGGAAAAATGTGAGCCAGCCTGTTACTCTACCTTAATCTAGCCTTGAAAATTCAGTGTAATGTGTAATAAGTGAACGCAATGCTCTATTACATAACTGCCTCTGTTATACTGATAATATCGTATCGTGAGCCGTGTATCGAGTATCGTATCGAATCATGAGGAACCCTGTGATTCCCGGCCCTCATAGAAGTCCTCCTCACCCCGTTGTTGTCCAGCGTGCGGAACAGCTCCTCTGCGTACTCGGCTGAGCCTCGTCCTCCGGTGCCGTCGCAGAAGTGTCTCTGAAACTCGTGCAGTGTGATGAGGCCACTCGGACACTCCTGAATGAACTTCCTGTCACAACATGGAGACGTAAACACTGCAGCAAAACTGCTCATTTATGGTCTGAACTGTAATTTTTCGACACACTGAGACTCACAAAATGAAAAACACAATTCGAATTTAACAAACAGATACAGATGAATTCAGCATTTAGTCCTTTCTTTTCTGTGCGATCCACAGTCAATATAAAGAACTGGACTAAGGGCATATGACATCACTCACAGCCTTTACCTGCAGTCAAATGAAACTCACTGAGGCCGGCAGTTATAGGAGCACAGAGAAGAGTGTTTAAAAGTACATTGTGTAACTTTTCTGGAGAGAGTCCGCGACCTGTTTGTCTCCACAGAGATGTTCATGTTTTGGTTTGAATTGTCCAGTCTGTCAATAAAACAAATCTGTTTTACATTTATGCAACTCCAGGTGTTTATTTATCGCTCAAAAATCTCTTTAAGTCGGTGCAGCATTGGCAGTGATGCGGTCGCTGTATCAGACCACTGTGGTGAAGAGGAGCTGAGCCGAAAGGTGAAGAGGAGCTGAGCCGAAACGCGAAGCTCTCGATTTACCTCAATCTACGTTCCTCCCCTCACCTATGGTCATGAGCTCTGGGTAATGACCGAAAGAACGAGATCGCAGATACAAGCAGCCAAAATGAGTTTCCTCCGCAGAGTGGCCGGGTGCTCCCTTAGAGATAGGGTGAGGAGCTCGGTCACACGGGAGGAGCTCGGAGTAGAGTCGCTGCTCCTCCACGTTGAGAGGAGCCAGCTGAGGTGGCTCGGGCATCTGGTCCGGATGCCTCCTGGACGCCTCCCTCAGGAGGTGTTCTGGGCATGTCCCACCGGAAGGAGGCCCCGGGGAAGACCCAGGACACGCTGGAGGGACTATGTCTCTCGGCTGGCCTGGGAACGCCTCGGGGTCCCTCCGGAGGAGCTGGAGGAAGTGGCTGGGGAGAAGGAAGCTTGGGACCCCCTGCTTAGACTGCTGCCCCCGCGACCCGGCTCCGGATAAGAGGAAGAAGATGGATGGAAATCAGGACTAAACCAGGACTAAGAGTAAACAGGTTTAGTAATATTCTGCAGAACTGAGTTAAGCATTTTGGCTCCACAATATCTTGTTTCTCAAGGGGGCCTGTTGAAAAAAAAAAACTTGCCCACCCCTGGACCAGGCCAGACTGTGGAACATTCTGTTCATGTCTCTATGGAGACAAGCAGGTGATGGACCCTCCACCAGTCACAGTGCACCTTTAAGACGCATAAACTCATACCCAAATAAGCAGCTTAAGTCAATATCAGAAATGGCTAAAAACATGTCTGATTTGTGGTTATTTACAACATTTAGTCCAAAAATGATCATTTTTCTATAGTCTTGTTTTTGTGTGATTGTGGTGAATTATTGTAATATTAAAAAGCTTGAAGAGATCTGACCTGAACCACTGGTAGAGCTCGTAGGACTCGTCCCTCCTGGCCGGGAGCACTGCAGCCTGCCCCATTCTGAGATGACCTGAGCCCTCACCCTGCTGGAGCTTTATGCAGACCCCAAATCTGCTTATCGCGCGGACAAACCCACGGCTAATCCACTTCAGAGGAGGGCTAACCAAGGGGCATTTCATTAGCTGAGAGACGAGCTTGTGTCTGTCTGTGTTATCAGAAAATGTGACGTGTCCAAGAATAGAACAACAACAATTTAGTCACTTCCTCATCACAGACCAGGCTGTAGTAGGTTCTGTAGTAGGAATTAGAAAAAATATGATGAATCTGACTTTATTTCAATGTATACACTACCCTCTGTTAGGTGAAATCACCATTTAAACGTGCATTGTGTAACTTTCTTTGTGGCGCGCCCATCAAACGCTCTTCTCCATCTTTGTCTGGAAGATTTCACAGTTAAACTTTTCCATCATACATGTAGGACACCCCCAGCACGACGTCACTGCAAAGTATCTTTGGGCTCTAGTCATGCTTACATCGAAAAACCGGAAGACGTTTGGAAACCTGCAGATGACAACTTCCTTTGGGCTCTGTTGGTGAAAGGAACCTGGCGGTTTTCTTCATCTTGATGTCATTATATTCTTTCTTTTTCCTTTTATAAACTGCTAGGGGTGTAACGATATCCAAGTCTCACGATACGTATGGTCACAGTTTGAACCTCACGGTACCATATTTATTGCGATATCATGGGAAAGCTCATGATATGGTGGAGAGGCTCACGATATTACGATATTCTACAGAATAACAAGACTGACTCTAAACTTACTGTCATTAGGGATGGAACGAAATCCATATTTTCACTATAAACATCTCACTGTACCAGATTTATTACAATATAAAACTGTGAATCTGCTCCTTTTTCCTCTAAAAATGCTTCACAAGACTTAATCCAAAGAATGAAGATGTAAGTGCTTAGAACAATTATTTCTTCATGTCGTCTGCACCGAAACGGAGCAAAGGATCATGGTCTATGTAGTTCCCTCTGTTTTTTTTTTAGCTATTTCTGCATCAGAACTGTTCATTTAAGCAAAGACACTTGGGATTCGATATATTGTGACGCTCCACCATATTATTGTGATACGATATCACCAGATTTCGGTTACTGTTACATCCCTTTAAACTGCCTATTAATTTGTGCATTATAATTTATCTTAATAAAATTTTTTTAAAATAAGTCAAGATAGTGTTCTGTTCTGCAGTTCAACAGTTCCATCCAGCTGTCTGTAAGTGACTCTGAAGACACGATTCAAGTCCCGTCCTCCATGGAAATCTTTGGCAGGTTGTGAAGATGCTGCTGCTGAATCCACGGTTTTATTTTTTTATCACATGCCCAGAGTCGGGAACTACACCAGAAGTCGTCGATCGCAGGTTTCCAAACATCTTCCAGTAACCGCGAATAGAGCCTATGGAAACTTTTTTTTTATTATACAAATTATAATACACAAATGAATAGGTAATTTATAAAAGGAAAAAAGAATGAATACAATGACATCTAGGTGAAGAAAACCAGGACATTTTCTCAGTTTTCCCAGATTTTCTCAGAGTTTCTGTCGCCAACAGGGCCCAGAGGAAGTCGTCATCCATGTCATGATCGTCATGTTTCCAAATGTCTTCCAGTTTTGCGATGTAAGTGTGAATAGAGCCTATCGTATTCTTATTCAGTTCAGTACAGCCTTGGTAGATTTGATTATTTACTCTATATAATTCTGTATAATTGTGCCTTATAACTCACTCTTTTTGCTTCGTATTTGGACTTTTTTGACTTATTTCTACCATTTGTTATAAAACTGCAATATGAATGTGTGATTTTACCAAGTGTAAATTATAATAACAACAAAATAACTTCATCTGTACATGTTTCCATGGTGCTGCCACATATCCATATATAGAATAATTTAAGAAATAATCATTTAGAAAACAAGGCAACATAAAACATACTTTCAGCAAATCTTTCCGAGAAAATATGACACAACCAGTGTACGATCCTAAAACAGATTTCAAAATTATAACTTAAAGGTTCATTGTGTTACTTTACTGTTGGAGAGTTTGTCAGATACCTTTATATCTTCATGGAGACCAAACCAGACCCAGTTACAGGTCAGATCTGTGGAGAGGCGACCTCGCTCACAGCCAGAACGCCTGTTTTTGAGATATTTTTGAGCTATAAAACCACCTGTAATTGAATGTAAATGTTAAGTAGAGCTGTTTAATGTCACACTGTGGAACAATGGTGTATCTATAGAAACAAGAAGGTGACAGACCCTCAAATAAAAAATTTAATCAGACTTAACAGACGTAAAAAAAAAAAAAAAAAACGAACTTTTTTTTATTTGAGAAGCAAAGTGACTCACAGCGGGTTCATTCAGTCACAGGAGGCAGAGCACAGAGGACACAGGGAACAACACAGGACTGACCTAAACCTTTTGGAAGAGTTTTTCTGATTTAAGTTCATCTCATAGATGTAAATAGGCAATGTTCTCCTCACAGTCACAGCAAAAAGTGAAGTGTTAAATTTAACTCTCACAGAATCAATTTGAACATTTTCTCAGGATTTATATGAGTCCAAACTGTTTCAGAGTTAATTTAAAATTTTTGGAAATGTTAATGAAGTAACACTGGTCCAAAGTTCCTGTTTAACCCCGAAATCAAGAGTTATATTAACGTTTTGAGAGTAAACAGATAACACTTTGTAGAGTTATTCTGATTTTGCTAAACAACACACTTTGCTACTTTATTTTTACACTTTATTTTAGTTAAATTAATTTATGAAATTATGTGCAAAACTGGTTCAAATGGACCTTCTCTGGTGGGAGTTCGAAGTGGAGGGTGGGAGGTGCCAAATTAACACTAAGAGAAGCTGAATTAACACTAGGAGAAGTTGAATTAGCATCAGCCATATCAACTCTGGCAAATAACCCCAACTCAGAGGGTAAAGTGCATGTGGAGGTTTGAACGGTCTCCTCGTTATTGGTGCTTTTTAGATTGTAGAATGTGATGATCTCAAACTCCTAGATGGAGACAGATGGAGACAGGTTTCCGTGTCCACCTGATTTGGGAAGTTGCCGTAGGCGCCGTCATCATCATTCGGGTTGTATTATTCTGTATTTTTGCCAAAAAGTCTTTATCAGCTCATTTTTCTTGCTTTGGACCACAGTGTACACCAGCTACCATTTTGTGTACTGTGGTCCAAAGCAAGAAAAATGACCTGACAAACTCTTTTTTGCTAAAAAGGAAAAAAAAAAAAACTTTTGGACATGTGCTGTGCGTTTTTTCACTTTTAAATTGCTGCTCCTTACATTTGCTCCTCGATAAGAACTTTGCGTTGCGTGTGCGTTTTCTATCATCATTCAGGTTGTTTTATTCTGGGGCTGCGATCTTGACAGTAAATAAGTTCAACACGGACAATTCAGCCTTTTTAAAGCCTCCCAGAGAATCGGTGCAGTGGGACTTGCTGGTGCACATGGAAACTGAACATTTTACACAAATCAACCGACTTCATGTCAGATCTAAGATGCAAAACATTCCTTAACTTCTCGATTGAGTGGGAATCCCGTTTAACGAGAAGTGCCACCACAAAAAATGTAATCATGTCATCAAAATTCCCTGGGGTTGTGATGCTGACTGTAGGCACTGCTCTGTCTGAAGCTCTGTTACTCCAGTTAAATTTAATCAGAGCTTTGTTTTAACACAATCTGACCAGAAAGAACTGACTTATGTGGAACTACAGACCATATTAAACTACTGCTTTGTGTCTGTGTTGGCGTGTGTGCATGTGTAGGATGACCTCATTTTCAAAATCAATTAAACTGTGAAACAAATTCGTTTCAAGGAAAATTGTTCTGGACTTGGCCCATTCATGACACAGTATAGTCACATTTTCTTTGTGTTTTGGACATTTTTAAGCAGCTTTTCTGTATTTTTCCCAAACAAATGGTTCTCTTTACTGTTGGCAGGGATCAGATTGGTCAATAATATGGAAACTGGGACATTTCTTATATAAAACTGGGGAAAATCACTAGTTTTGTATAAATCTGCTGGAACAGGGGACATAGGGCTCAAAACTGGGACTGTCCTGGGTAAATAGGGACGTCTGGTCACCCTCCATTGTGCCACCTTGGTAACTTCTGAACATTCCAACATTAGAGACTCATGTAGAACACCCCCACCTTGGTGTCATTGCAAAGTATCTATTGATGCCATTGTACTTTACCATGAAATCTCCTAAAGGTAAATCCACAAACCTGTTGAACCTGATCTTTTGCATTAGTGACTAGACACACAAACTCGCTGTATTACAAAAAATCAGCATTTTCTCCATTTGCTCCATCTGTCTTAAATAATAAAAGGCCTGGAGAAGGTTGTGATTCACCTGAAACCCAGAAATGACTTGTTTTGGTAGAACAGTCCTGATTTCTGCACTTTAAACCTTCATTTATAAGGATGGCACAAGATCTCGTGCCATAATTGGACAAAAACATTTTCAGTATTGATGAGGTACATCTCCAACAGTTCCAAAAAGTATTAAAGAAATAAAAAACCGTGAGGGCAAAACTGGAAACTGAACTGTATTTATCGAATTTCTATATTAGGAATGATGTTAAAATCTCGTTTTGTCCTGTTCTTGTGGACCAAATCTTGTATCTTGTCTTGTATTGTAGAAATTGTCTCATCCCATTCCTATTCATTCCTATTATGATTTATTCTTATTAGTCTAACCATAACTTTTGTATTGTTGTATAATTTGGTTTGGCTCTAGCGTTATGGTTGTTTGGTAACCGTGTCCAACCAGAAAATTAAACATAACCTCTTAAGCCCCAGACAGTTGTATTTTTATATGTGTGGATATAGATGGCTTCAGTTTGAGATGTGAAGTGCTGTGGTGAAAATGAAGTGGATAAATTGTTAGCCGTGTTTCTGCTGATTCCAACGCTGTATAACATGACAGTGTAGCTCTCAGTATGTTGTAAATACAGATGTATGAATTTACAAAAGAGGCGCTAGCCCCCAAATTTGGGGGCTGTGGGGTTTAACAACTAAACAAGGATTTTTTAATAACATCATAAATATAATAATGTTAACCTTCTGTTTTAATGAAATGAGTGTTCTGACCTGCCATATGCACTTTACACCTACAACCCAAGACTTTCTGAAAACAAACACCTACACCGGTTTTGGGACTTGGTTAAGACATTAATATTGTAATAATATCCATATTTCTCTTAACAGTCCATAAGCAGTGACGTTAAATGACTTCAAAATGTTGCTGTAATTCCATTAAATTTCTCATGTGACAGAAAAACACACAGATGCGTTGGGTTTGACTGTAAACAGACGGGAGCACATCCACATGTATGATGAGAACATTTACGCTTAGACTCGAGAACAGGCATCAGTGTCTCATCAGCCCAGAGCCGTGTGCATTTAAAGGCCCATATTACACCGTTTTCTGATGTGCTAATGGAGTTTCCTCATCGCAAACAGACCTGGAGGTGGGTTTGGTTTCATTTACGCATGTTTAACACACAAATCCTGCAGATTTAGTGGACGTGTGCATTGCCTTGAGTCTGACAATACAATACACATCATGATACACATGGTATGATTCGATATATCACGACAGTCTTCTTCAAACTGTCACATGAGTCCAAACTAAAACTCACGCTGAGGCGACATTCAGTTTTTACATCCCTGCCTGAGGATCTAAGAGTCCACCGTGAGTGTTCATATTTTTAACAGTAAAGTCAAAGTGGATCTTTTTAATTTAGCTTTTAATTTAAACTTTTTAAATAAAACTAAAACTGTGATTTAAATAAAAATATTATTAATCTACTTAGTGTCCATCTAATTTTAGCTCTCCATTTTTTCATTTTTTACTGAAAACCTTTAGGAGCTTTATGTTTTATGTTTCTGTCTAAACTGCTGTATATGTGGATGAAACCCTGGGGTATGAAAAGTGCTGCACAAATAAAGTTTGTTTGATTGATCAATATATCCCAATACTAAAACAATGGATAATATATTGTGATTTATCAACATTAACTTCTAATAATATAGTCAACTACACGTTCACGAGAACTAAACTGTGTGAAATATAATTTATAATTTTCTTCTAATCATGGGAACGAAGAATGTACAGTAAGTAATTAATTTTAGTGAAAACATTTTTTAAATTGATTCAGATGCATTTTGATTTTTTTCTTCTCTCAAACTCTCTCCAGTGGTGATACAGGAAGTGCTCCACTGTGTTTTTAAACTCCACACATCTTGACTAGAATCATTTCAACCCCGGAAACGTTGATCTCCACTGAACTAAAGAGCTGTTTCAGATCTCAGATGACTGACGTCCAAAAGCTTTTTAAACATTTTTAAATAACATTTCGTGAAAAAGCGTTCGTGTCAGATCTTTTTTTTTTTGCAGGATCATTATTTAAACACTTTTTAAAAGCTTTTGGACATAGGTCATCTGGTCATCTGCGTGTGCTATGCATTTTTACACTTTTAAATGGTTGCTCCTTGCATTTGCTCCTCTAATTTTGCTCCTTCTTAAACGTGTGAATGAAACAAAACACAACTCCAGGTCAGTTTTTGAGGCGCTAACAGCATTATAACTTGGCTTAAAGAGTCAATTTCGTATAATACGGGACTTTTTACAGAGCCGGTGGTTTCAGTAGTTCAGCTCGTAGCCATGACAACATTGAAAAGGACGATAACTGAAATGTATCAACATACATTATATTTTTGGCATAAACGAGGCCGGGATATCTAAAACGTCGACCCAAATTGTCAATCATTATATAATCACGACATATATATATATATGTTTTTAACAAATTTAGAACGTAAAATGTGGTTATTTTTCACATGCAAATGAGAATTCGAGGGCAGCCATTTCTGTTAGTAAAATGTGCAATGGTAGCATTAGAAGAAACTATTTCTGTCATGAGGTAAACCATGTAATGTTTGAGTGAATATTGACACTTTGCAGCTGACGTCGTCCACATTCTCTGGGGGTGTGATGCTAACTGTAAGCACAGCTCCGTCTGAGGCTTTGTTCGACGTTAATTTGGCTAAAAAGAACTGATCACAGGGTCCTGGAAATGTGCTCTTTTTATCCATTTTGTGTTTTTTCTCGAGTTTTCAGACGCATCTTAACTCCTAAAGGTTCCACCGTTAGAGAGACATGCGGGACACCCCAGAAACGTGATGTCGCTGCAAAGTATCAATGAAAGGTCAGCGGGTGGTTTGAGTTTTTAGGTCCGATAAAACTGTAGTTATTCGACATTTGTGCATGTTTTGAACGGATAAACTCTGCAGGAGGAAGATGAGGGGAAAGCGAACATTTGGATCATAAATATTTCTGTATGCTATGGCTTACACAAAACATCTAAGAAAATATACTGTACTATTTCGAACGGCCTTCTTATGCCCCTATGTGTGGCTTCCATACATCTCCAAGAGGCTCTATTCACGCTTACGTCGCAAAACCGGACGACATTTGGAAACCAGCGGATGACGACTTCCTTGGGCTCTGTTGGCGTATTCTATTGTGCTCGGGAATCATCGAAAACCAACCTCCACCTCGAGAAAATGCAATGAAACGGCCAAACAAATCATGGTTCTGAAACACAAACTCAGGCTTGTTCAGTGCAGACCGAGTCAGTTGGACATTAAATTTTATCAGGCATCCACATTTTCCCGACTGTTGCAATGGAACACATTTATAACGGATGAGAACTGACTCGGATTTATCCACTACCGGCTTTCAACAGAACGACGCGGCATAACTCTGACAAAATCTGGGAAAACTGAGAAATTGGTTCAGTTTTCTTCATCTAGATGTCAGTGTATTCTTTCTTTTGTCCTTTTATAAATTGCTTATTAATTTGTGTGTTATAGCTTGTCTAACTTAATAAAAAAAAACAAAAAACAGCTGCAATAGACCTTTTTCACAGCGGCTGAAGTGTCCCGCTGTAGGTTTGTGGAACTTCTGGTTAATGTTTTTCTGTGGTAAATGTGTGTGTAAATGTGTGTGTAAATGTCTCCAGCAGCTTCATAAATCTGCCCCATCACCAAATCTTCAACCAACAAGGTCCACAAAGGAGAAACATTCTTCAACAAGAATTTATCCACAACGATGAAGGGAAGAAAGACGAAAGCGTAAAGGAAACAACGACGAGCATCAGTGAAACGACTGAGCAACACTAACGTTATGATCATGAAAAAAACAGAAGGAACTTGTTCACTCAGACTGATTCTGCAGTTAAAATTAAAAATCGATTTCATGATGTCGATATTAGCGTAGATAGATTTGTGCAGCTCTTGTGCTTCCTGAAGAATGTTTCTCCTTTGTGGACCTTGTTGGTTGAAGATTTGGTGATGGGGCAGATTTATGAAGCTGCTGGAGAATACGCCACATTTACACACACATTTACCACAGAAAAACATTAACCGGAAGTTCCATAAACCTAAAGCTGGACACTTCTGGCCGTTGTGAAAAAGATCTCTTAGATTCCTGTCCTCCATGGAAAGCTTTGGCAGGTTGTGAAGATGCTGCTGCTGAATCCACGGTTTTATCACACGCCCAGAGTCGTAACTCCACCGGAAATCGTCATCCGCATGTTTCCAAACGTCTTCTGTAAGTGTGACTAGAGCCTATTCCCTACAGAACTACTCTTATCATAGACATATTATTACTAACAGCTCATTTGTATTCATAAAAATATACCTTTATGCTTTTTGTCTTTACTCAGCTTCAGTTTCAGCACTCTTTGTCGACTTAAAAGTGCATTGTGTAACTTTTCGGTTGGGGTCCATCACCTTCTTGTTGTATGGATATGTCATTGTTCTGCTGGAATGTTCTGCAGTGTGAATAAATATAAAGTAGAGCTGTTTAATGTCAGTCACAGGTGGTTTTAGAGCTCAAAAATATCTAAAAAAAAAAACAGGTGTTCTGACTGTGATCGCCTCTCCACAGATCTGACCTGCAACTTGGTCTGGTTTGGTCTCCATGAAGATAGAAAGGTTTAATGCCGTACTGTGGAACATTCCAGACAAAGCAATAACGTCTCCATGAAGAATAGTGTTTGATGAACCCTCCAGCAGAAAAGTTACATGATGCACCTTTAAAATACTGAACAATGAATCCCTTTGAGACATACAGTACGCAGCCTCAAAATGTTCTTTCAAACAACAAAAATTCAAGATTACAGGAAACAGGAGTTGTGAGGGTGGGTTGTGGAGCAGGGGCGAGGTCGTGGTCTGTTGAGGTCTACGGTGTGAATCCTGAGGGGAGGAGCTTGTGTCTTCTTGTTGTAAATCAAAATGTACCTATGTGTTAATCTTTGAAAAGTCTTAAATTAAAGACCAGTGCATCTCTTCAAAGTCTGTGCCCAGGTTGGTGTCCGTCGCCAGGAAGCGCATGATCGCTGAAATGGTGGCTTCATCATTGTCCAAGTCCAGCTGTGACGATTCACCTGAGAAACACAAATATGAAGACGTACTGGGCTTGTGTTTGCTCTAAAGTTCTAATCTCCAACACTTGTGGGTCATTATGTTATAATTTAGATATTTTAAATAACAATATTGATCTAAAATGACTACAAGAGATAAAAGCTTTATTTGAGTCGTTATACGCACAGAACCTGACTATACACACTTGGATTCTGGAACCGAGTTCAATATTAGGAATAGAAATGTATTTACAGACCAAATATTGAAATAAAAACACCAGGATCATGTAGAGCAGGATAATATGAAGATTTTAAGAGGCTCAGAGCAGCAGTTACAGAGAAAACAAATGTATCTTGGAAAAGTTATTAAAAGTTTTGCTTTTTAATTTACTAAATATGTCCCCGACAGTAAATGGAGCAGAAGTAAATGCCTTAAAGTTTGTATATTTTTTTTTGTTTTTTGTTTTTTGTTTTTGTCTGTATTTGAAGGTTATTTGTATTTTAACAAATTGACTTTTGGACTTTTCCCTCCTGTGGGCTCACCACCTGCAGAGGGATTCATAGGGGGGGCCAGGTGTTCTGAGGATAGGGCAGCACGCTGCCCCCGCGACCCAGCCGGATTAAGCGGGAGAAGATGGATGGATGGATGGATGGACTTTTGGATGAACTTATGAACTTTTAGCCTATTACCATCTGCAATTGATGTAAATTAGTCTTTTGGCTAATTTGGTTACATTTACATTGAAAACTAAATAAATATAATCTAAATAGTGTAAAGGTTCATAGCTGATTTACCGTTATCATTCCCCATGAGCGCGTCTCCTCCTGAAAACGCTGCCCCCTGTAGTTCCTCCTCAGAATTAGACTTTCCAGGCTTCTCCATGTCTGTGGCCTCCCCGTTTGGCACCTGGAAAATACACAGGAGCACATCTTACACACAGGTCTTACATGAAGGAGAAAGTATTCGAGGAGTACAGTTTGCAGAGTACAGTTTGCGGAGTACAGTTTGCAGAGTAGAGTTTGTGGAGTAGTGTTTGTGGAGTAGAGTTTGTGGAGTAGAGTTTGCAGAGTAGAGTTTGTGAAGTAGTGTTTGTGGAGTAGAGTTTGTGGAGTAGAGTTTGCAGAGTAGAGTTTGCAGAGTACAGGTTGCAGAGTACAGTTTGTGGAGTAGAGTTTGCGGAGTAGTGTTTGTGGAGTAGAGTTTGCGGAGTAGTGTTTGTGGAGTAGAGTTTGTGGAGTAGAGTTTGTGGAGTAGAGTTTGTGGAGTAGAGTTTGCAGGTAGAGTTTGTGAAGTAGTGTTTGTGGAGTAGAGTTTGTGGAGTAGAGTTTGTGGAGTAGAGTTTGCGGAGTACAGGTTGCAGAGTAGAGTTTGCAGAGTACAGTTTGTGGAGTAGAGTTTGCAGAGTAGAGTTTGCAGAGTAGAGTTTGCAGAGTAGAGTTTGCAGAGTACAGGTTGCAGAGTAGAGTTTGCAGAGTACAGGTTGCAGAGTAGAGTTTGTAGAGTACAGGTAGCAGAGTAGAGTTTGTAGAGTAGAGTTTGCGGAGTACAGGTTGCAGAGTAGAGTTTGCAGAGTAGAGTTTGCAGAGTAGAGTTTGCAGAGTAGAGTTTGCAGAGTAGAGTTTGCAGAGTACAGGTTGCAGAGTAGAGTTTGCAGAGTACAGGTTGCAGAGTAGAGTTTGCAGAGTACAGGTTGCAGAGTAGAGTTTGTAGAGTAGAGTTTGCAGAGTACAGGTTGCAGAGTACAGTTTGCGGAGTAGAGTTTGCGGAGTAGTGTTTGTGGAGTAGAGTTTGTGGAGTAGAGTTTGCAGAGTAGAGTTTGCAGAGTAGAGTTTGTAGAGTAGAGTTTGCAGAGTACAGGTTGCAGAGTAGAGTTTGTAGAGTAGAGTTTGCAGAGTACAGGTTGCGGAGTAGAGTTTGTGGAGTAGAGTTTGCGGAGTAGAGTTTGTAGAGTTTGCAGAGTAGAGTTTGCAGAGTAGAGTTTGCAGAGTACAGTTTGCAGAGTACAGTTTGCAGAGTACAGTTTGCAGAGTACAGTTTGCAGAGTACAGGTTGCAGAGTACAGGTTGCAGAGTAGAGTTTGTGGAGTAGAGTTTGTTGAGTAGTGTTTGTGGAGTAGAGTTTGCAGAGTAGAGTTTGTAGAGTAGAGTTTGTGGAGTAGAGTTTGTGGAGTAGTGTTTGTGGAGTAGAGATTGTGGAGTAGTGTTTGTGGAGTAGAGTTTGTGGAGTAATGTTTGCAGAGTAGAGTTTGCAGAGTAGAGTTTGCAGAGTAGAGTTTGCGGAGTAGAGTTTGCGGAGCACAGATTTCATGTTGACAGGTGAAGCACAGACTCACATTGTTGCTGACTTGGTGGTGGTGAGTTTGTGGAGATTTGTCCGGGGGGAGACTGAATGGACTCACGGTGCCGCTGGAGGGAGAAGAGTTGATCCTAAAAACACAGACATACGACACTGTTTAAAAATAATTACATGTAATTTTGTTAATAAGGAATTCCTCTGGTTTTGTTTAGTGTGAGATTATGTCATCAATCTTCCCTAATGGCACTCAAGCTGCATGTTAATATTATATAAACTAAACCAAGGGACATTTAAGATATAAACACAAAAAACAAAAACAGATGGACTCAAATCAAACTCTCTGAACTAAAAGGGTCATTTCTGGTACCATAACATTTGAGCTGCAGAGGAATAAGTGTGAATTGACTTTATTGCATCTGATATTTTTAAACATGAGGTCAAATGCGGCCCTCAGACCAGGTGAACTGGCCCAAGTACTTTTTATAGCAAGTTTTTGAAATTGAAATTTGTATCAAATATTTAGTGTGTCCTATTGAAGATCTAAGCATGAATAAAAGTCTGGTGACTCATTTAACCTGCTCTAAATACACACTGGTGTCAATATAGTGAAAAATTCAACAGTCTATGGGCCTCGATTGGCTCTTCACTGACTCTGCCCTCAATAATAAATCTTTGAACACCTGGTTTAGTGAGATTTTCCTGCTTTAGAACGACTGAGCAGTTTAAATACGATAATTTACTGTAATATTTTTATGTCGGGATATATCGCACTTCACATTGTGTTATCATGACAGGCCTACACTTAAGTTAACTGTAAAGGCCGCTGGACACCACAGGATGTTTCGGTCTTAAATGATTTTTAAACATGCGACAAAAAGCGCAGACCACAGACACGAGGAGAATCTGATGAGATTTTAAATCTGCAATCACAAAGACTGCAGCGTGGTTGTCGTTATTTGTGAAATGTGGAGCGATACTTCAGATCCAGGATTTTTAAAGCAGAAAAGAGGAGATAAAGTCCACAGGAAGTAGAGTCACTGTGGCTGATCTGCAGCTTCACCTCGATCTGTGGCTGTGTGGATGGAAACAGACACATGGGAGGAAATATCCAGACTTTTTACTTATAAAGAACCAAGAAAACTGAACAGATAAAAAGTCGGGTGATGCCTCCTCGAACTCGGGGAGAAGAATCGCAGCCAAAATCGTTCAAATTCTCCTGTAGTGTGTGGCTGCTTTAACACAGTTAAAAATACCATAATGACATTAAAACAGAACTCTGGTACCTGTTGTAATCCAGCTGCTCGTTTGCGATTTGGACTCCGATGCTTCCAGGAAAAATCATCGCTCCCGGAGAAGAGCTCCAAGGAACCACACATTTCTTTCCATCTTCATGAACAAGAGAAAAGTCAGTGTAGATCACAGCGAGTCTCATTAGTTTTAAGTATTATTAATATTTTTAGTCTCATGAGTTTGAAGGTAAAACGGGGCAAACCTTCTGACGTCTTGGAGTTGGTTGATTGTCCGGACCTGCTTCCTGATTGGCTTGGTCGACTGTGATCGTAACTTTGGGAAAAGAAAACAGGACGATGATCAAATCTGAAGCCGTCGAGTAAAATCAGGAGAAGAAATACTCACGATATAACAGTGTTTGTGGACACGATGTACTCCACGTCTTTGGTCCAGGGGTTGACAAAACTAAACCACAGACTCCTCAGGGTGACGAAGGAGCCGTGTTTTGTTTTGAATTTATAGCAGTTTGTTTCTATTTTCTCTTTGCTTCGTAGGACTGTGACAAGAAAGAAGAAAATACAGTGGTTAGTTTGGGTTTTTCAGCGTTTTTCCCTGGCGTATGGAAGGATGGAAGATAATTTGTTTAATCAGATTTTGAATTTTAAACACAGCTCAATTTCTTAAAAAAAAAAAAAAGACACAAAAATAAATACATTTTCACTGTTTAAGATTTCTAAATAAAAAAAATCACCTTTTATATCTTCAGCTCAAATATTTCATCAAACTCTTTTTTGGTCTGTGGATGAGGCTTATATTTATATTTCAGAATCACAAATTTTACACTTTGAAATTTGATTGTTGAATTTAAGGGCTTGAAAATACATGTGTAGGTGATTTTTTTTGTTATTTTGAAAGTTTAAACACAAAATGTATACTTAAAGGTCCTAAATTATGCCTGATTAACTGACTCTTGTGAACCTTAAGCCATGTTATAATGTTAAATCCTCAAAAACAGACCTGGAATTGTGTTTTGTTTCATTCACACATGTTCAAGTAACGCTTTATTACATATATAAAATGTTCTGTTCTACCTTGTGATGTCATGTAGTGGTAGTTTTCAAGTTAACATCTATGTTTTACCTTTAGTTCAGTAGAAATGGACAATTCCAGGACTAAAATGATGATGGTGTATGGTGTTTAAAAACACATTGGAGCACTTCCTGCATTACCATATGACATCACAAGGTGGAACAGAGTGTTTTCAGTTTGAGAAATGAACTAAAGAGCCTAAATCTGCAGCGTTTGTGAGAATGAAACAAAACACACCTCCAGGTCTGTTTGTGATGAGGAAACGACATTAGAACAGATCAGAGAATAGTTTAATATCTGCCCTTTAAAATTTCATCAACTTAAAGTCAGCATAAAAATTATTCAAACATCAGAGTGAGTGAACCACATTTCAAATTCTAAATCTGATGAATCAAAGTCTATTCCACACGTAAAAACACTGTGGGACATTCACCCTTTCGATGGCGGTCGGCCAAATGCGCCCAGTCGTCCTGATGGAAGTACTCGTAACATGAAGTGCCCAGCAGCTCCTGAGGGAGGTACCCCAGGACGGTGGTCGCCCTGGCAATGACACACCAGTGTTAAAGGTGCACTAGCGAACTTTTCTGGGGCAGAGTGTGGCGCTGCATGCTTGTCTGCATGGAAATGTTAGTTATTGCTTTTCTTAAAGTGTTTTACAGTAATCGTATCTATCATTCTAGTAGACTGTATAAACAAGTGGACTGAGTGAGACGTCAGCCACAGGGTTCAGCTCCAGCCAAATAAAGCTCACTGAGGTCAGCAGTTACAGGAGTGAATCTGGAGCAAAGGTCAATATTAGGAATAGGAACTGATTTACGGACAAAATAGTGAAATAAAAGCCCCAGGATCATATAGGGTTAATACGAACATTTAAGGCCAAAATGACGAGGCCACAGCAGCAGCTACAGAGACATCATGAATGTTAAGATGGAAGTGACCTGAAGCACTGGGGATTTGTCCTCCTCCTGGTACCAAAGTCCAGCCCCAAAAGAGGAGTTTCAGAGTGAAACTGCCCTCATTTGCAGCTAACATCATTATGGCTCATTAAGTCCCTGTGTGTATTACACTAAGCACCTGAGGACTTTTGATTGGTTTGTTCGTGTTCTTGTTCTTGTCTTTGATTGGCTGACACACTTGGTGTGTGTCTTTGGGTCACAGTGACCATTAACAGTTATTACAGGAGTCATTATTTTACTGGCTGACTGATCACAGATGAGTCCAGCCCTGGTCAGAGCTGATAAACTCTAACATTTCAGACCTTTGATCGACAAAGGTGAACTTCCCGTCCATGGCGTAACGCGTCACAAACTCCATGGGTTTGATGTGGACCTCTCCGTTGACCTGAGGCGAGGAGTGAGCATGGATCCGACCCAGAGCCACCAAACAGCTGAAGTGAGAGATGTCCTTATCGGCCTCAGCCTCTCCGTCGCCCCCCAGCTGGCTGGAGGGCCAACTGCGCATGTACCCTGTGCAGTGAACAGTGCAGTACTTCTGCGACTCTGCAAAAACAGGTTTATTTTAGTTTCAAGAGACTCTTTAGATGCACCAACTCCTTTCAAGAAGGTTAAACAGGTACCTGGAAATACTTTTACAAGGTTGCAGTCAAATGAAATGCATGGTCGACTAAAGACACGCCCTTTGCATAGTTTATTCAAATAAGTCGGTGTGGAGTTTATAAAAGATGCTAACAGTATGTAATCCAATAATACAATCAAATAAGAAGTCAACTTATAAAAATAGACTAAGATGAACGCCTATAGCCCCACCTCTGTCCCACTTTTACCTTTCTTCTTGGAGGTTCCAGCTTGAAATTCCTTCTCCTCCATTTTGACTGAAACTTTATTGTACTTCATTCGACAGAAGAAAGAGCGTCTTGCACCAGAGCACAAGCGCGAGGCGCCCATGGGGAGGTCGGCCTGGACCTGGAGACCGGCTGAGACACGACAGACACAAGTCAAACGTATCAATACTCACAAAGAAATCAATACTGAAACAAGTACTGAAACTAGAGACTCATTTGAACAGGAACTAATACTGAAAAACATCACATTAACTCTTGTACATATATATATATATATATATATATATATATATATATATATATATATATATATATATATATATATATACATATATATATATATATACACATATATATATATACATATATATATATATATATACACACATATATATATATATACATATATATATATATATATATATATATATATATATATATATATATATATATATATATGTTTATGTAATTGTGTATTATTACCATTTATATTTTTACCTTTATTATTATAATATACAGCTCTGGAAAAATGACTGGGCTCTTAGTTTTTCTACAGCTGTATTATATTGTGATATGTGAGCTGCTGTGTCCAAGTCATTTCTCTTGTGGATCAATCAAGTCTAAGTGTAAGTTTATATTTAGTACAAAGCCTTTTCCTCAGTGTGGTCTTTGCTGACAGTGCGTAAACACTCTCACACTCACACATACAAACATGTACAGGCACAGATATGAATACACGTGTTTTACTTTTGGCGTCGATGAGGCGTTCCCGCGGGTACAGCTCAGATGCAGACAGCTGCTCCTTCACTTTGCTCATGTCCTTGGGGTGGATGTAATCAAACAGACTCTGTCCAATCAGCTCCGCCTGGAACACCAAACAAATAAGAACAGAGCAGATCTGATTCCAATGAACTGGATCTACGATCTTTTAAAGCTGCACCATGAAGCTTTTCTGGTGGAGGGTTTATTGCTTTTCCACAGTGGCATTAAACTCATCTACCCTATGGAGACAGGCAGGTCATGTCCACCTCCGTGAAGTCGCCCCATCAAACTCAATCCTACACAAAAACTAGGTCAATCGTTTGTGCTTCGTTTGTGCTGCAAAAAGTTTTGTTAGTGTGATTTTGGTTCTTAAGATATTTGGAGTTTTATTTTCGGCCAATGACGTCATCCAGCCCCTCAAAATGTGAAACAGCCTCAAAACAGCAGAAAATTATAGAAAATATTTGTATTTCGTTTTTGCTGTTTTGTGCTGTGACAATTTTCATTTGTGTGAGTTTATTTCTAAATGTATTAATTATTATTTCTGTGGAAATTATAGGACGTCATTTCCGCTCAGCTGACGGCGGCAAAACTCCACAAAACTAGTGAAGAGAAACGATCTGAGGCTGTGGAAAAGTCTGTATTATTATAAAATGTGAATCAAAAGCAAATTACTAAAGACTGTTACAGACTTTTCCACGGCCTCAGATCGTTTTCGCCACTAGTTTTGTGGAGTTTGTCGTCATCAGCTGAGCGGAAATGACATCCTATAATTACAGAAATAACAATAATTTTAGAAATAAACTCACACAAATGAAAGTTGTCACAGCACAAAACAGCACAAACCAAATACAAACATTTGACACAGTTTTTGTGTAGGTTTGAGTTTGATGGGCCAACTTCACGCAGGTGTTATGTCCTGAGACCAAGTTACAGATCAGATCTCTGGAGAGACGACCTACTCACAGTGAAAAGAAAGTCACACAGTGTAACTTTACGGAGCATAATGCATCATCACCTGCTTGTCTCCATGGAGATTTTAGTGCTTTGTCTGGAATGTTCCACAATACGTCCTTTATTCAATTACAGAGCAGTATCCATGAAGACGAGCTGTGGACCTTACTCGTCACCCACAGAGTTCAGCTCCAGCCAAATAAAGCTCATCGTGACCTGCAGTTATAGGAGTGTATCTGGAACCAGGTCTTTTTTGGGATTCTGACCGTATCATAGCAACTAAAGAGCCAATCAGGAGTGAGGCTGTTGAAGGTGACGCCCATTCTCGACCGCACCATTGTTTTAGCGGGAAGCGGGTGCTTAGCAACACTGTCAATCAAACCTGTTGCTAACGCCAGCAGGAGCGACCTCGGGGCAAGAAGACATCTGATCTGTGTGATATTTTGATTTATGAACAAAATAACAAAATAAAAACACCAGTTTCGAGTCAATGGAGCTGGAAGTGCGCCCGTGCTCACTTGCTGTTTGGAATGTCGCAGCTTCTATGACCACACACCAGAAAAGTTACACAATGCACCTTTAAAAACAAAAGAAATTCTCAACTCTACAGATCAGAAACTATTGTCTGCAGCGTGAGAGCATTTTGCCTTCAAATTAAAACCAAAAATAAGAAAATAGAACTCCAGATGTTTATATTTAAGTAAATGAGCGCTGAAGCTTTCAAAGTGTGTTTGTGAAAAGTCAATGACGTAATGAAAAGCATTACCCTACTATAATTTAAGATCTTTGTGACAGACTCTGAGACAAACACGATTTTTCCACGATCGCAGCCCACGACGAAGAGGAACCCGTCTGCAGCCTGAGAACACGAGAGGAGAACATGTGTGAGACGATACAACATCACAACATGGAGGCTAAAGCAGTGTAATGTTTGTGTCACCTTGAGCACCAGATGTTTCAGCTCCTCTTCAGGAAGGAATGAAGGTTTGTAGCTGGCCTCAGAGAAAGAACTTCCTGAACCTAAAATATAACAGCACATTTTCACTCAAATCCATTTCTCTAAGAGTTACTGGGGATGGGTCTGCTCCAATATCGGTATCAGGGATATTGTATCGGTCTGATATTTGGCACAGATACTCATCAGATTTTTTAACAGACTCATAGAAATAGAACAGCAATTTGGCTAAAATATGGCTCAGGGTTCCTGCTCTTTTTCACTGACAATATTTCAAAACTTTTCTCTGACTTTACAGTACCTACATGTGCAGAATTTCTCAGACTTTTAGGGCTAAATCTTTTCCAGGATTTCCGTGACCGTGGGAATTCTGATGGCTGTATGTTTACACAATCATAGTGAAAGATACAATATCCCAGATCGATGCATTTGTCTATTTTTAGTAAAGTCAAAACCACAGGCTGTATAAAGAGTGTGACGTCACCCACAGTGTTCGGCTCCAGTCAAATGAAGCTCATCAAGGCTGCAGCTATAGGCGCAAATTTTGAGCCGAGTTCGATAGGAATAGGAATTTATTCATGGACAAAATCGCAAAATAAAAGCTTTTTAAGATCAAAATTGAAGTCAATTGGAGTTAGTCGATGGAGCCGGAAGCTCACCCATGGTCAGTTCCTGTTTGGAACAAGGCAGCTAGCAGGTTAGCCATGTCCATTACATACAGTCTATGGTATTGGATATTGAACCATCCCCTCACATTTACTGTAATCTAGGTCAGTTATTCTCCACCACAGACTTTATATACAGCCTGTACTCTACATATAGGCCTACCGTAAAATACGAAATAGTCGCCGGGGCGTTTGTTTGTTTGAATCTCTTCACAGACCAGGCCTTTATTTGAGACCAGGCAGTGATTTGGGGCGATTAATTCCTTCCTCACAAAAATCTTCCTCAATAAAACTTGGAAAATCTGGAACTCAAATTCTTTAACCAGTGTCACTATAATTTAGGTGATTTTCTATACAGACGTAGGCGAGTTCATTTGAAATGTTACAACAGAATCTCTCCGGAGCGGAGAGTTTCCCACATTTTAAAGCGACTCCTGAATTACAGAAAGTCGTTCAAACCCTCCACAACACGCAGACATTTCTTTAGCCAAACAAACGACAGACGCAGCGAGTGTGGAGCAGTAAAGTGAGAACGTTCATCCACCGCATCAGGAGGAGCAGCTGTTTTTTCAGTGCTTATAGTTTATGCAAATGAGCCATGTGGTTTTAAATTTGGTTTGTGTAGACAACGCGAGCATCAGTCCTGCTCCTGTTGGTGCAGCTCGACTTCTGTCTTCAGCTCGAACATTAGACTCGCCGTTTATTTGGAACCAGAGCTTATTAAAATATACCGTACAGCTGCACGCGGCGGTAAACTGGAACCTGACTTTTATTTGGTACTTTACAGTAACTCGTTGTGATGTCAAGCAGAAGTGCTAGTTCCCGTAGTCTGTTTGGTTTGTACCTTTGAGCGAGCGCAGGTGCTGCAGGGCCATCCTCAGCACGGTGAGCTTGTCCAGTTTGCGGGACATGGGGTTGGGGATGGGGATCATGGTGGACAGTTTGTCGATCAGGTTGTTCATTCGGACGCGTCTCCTCTTTTCTATTTGGCTGTGCGGTTCCCTACAGAGGAATTACACCGGAAATCACACTTTAGAGTAAAATAAATACACAGACAGTAATCAGGTTAGGGAATAATGTACCACTGACCTGCAGCATTTGATTTTCACGTGTTGGTCCTCTCCATCCGACCTGTTTCATGAATCAACATTAATAACTGTACTGAACTTAAAGGACCATAGATATTAGCAGAGGAGCAGAGATATTATTTCTTTGTCTGGAATATTCCACAGTATGGCATTAAACCATTTCTATCTTCATGGAGACCAGACCAAACTCCAGGTCAGATCTGTGGAGAGGCGACCCCGCTCACAGTCAGAAGGCCTGTTTTTTTTAGTTGTTTTTGAGCTATAAAGTGATCAGATTTAATGAATGTAAAGTAGAACGGTTTTATGTCGCCCTGTAGAACATTCCAAGGAGAGCAATGACGTATCCATAGAAACAACCAGGTGACAGACCCTTCACCAGACAAAGTTACGCAATAACACCTTTAATTAGTAACAACAACACAAGCTGCGTATAAACACTCTCATCTTAGTTTACCAGATGAAAATAAGCATTTCATGCCAGGACACTTTATTGTGATGTATGGTCGGGGGGGCGGCTGGTTTGACCCCCTCACTTCTGTCAGTCTGCCCCAGGACAGCTGTGGCTACTGGAGTATCTCAGCACTGTCGTATATGTTACAGCAGATGTGCAGTAAGTAAAGTAATGAGTAATTACAGTGAAGCAATTAGAGGGGCTTTGTGAGCTTTAAGCAATGTACAAAAGTAAGACTTATGTTATATTATTAAGTGGTATATTATATTGAAATAATATGACACTTAAAGCGACCGTTTGGAATTTTGGACATAGGGCGTCATTTCCTGGTGAGCCACAGTGTTGGAGACGTGTGGAGACACGTTTTTAAATCTTCCTCCAGTCCTTGTATTTGCAGAGGTTGCTGGTGCTAGGCTAGTGCATGTCAATGGCCATAGTCGTCCTGCCACTAAAAACAGTCTGACCCACTCCACAGACCCGAGGAAAAATATTAGAACTCCAGACTGTCCATGTGAACGTCTGTGTCCACAGAATCATTTTAGAGTCAAACCAGCCTTACATTTGAAGGATTTGTGTCTGAGCAGCAACAGTGAGTTGTACTTCCTGATAGAAGCTCAGCAGCGGCGGACTGATATATGAGAAAATAGTCCCTCAACATGCGACGATTCATGTGATGCAAGGTTATTATTTATTTCAAACATTATTCTAACGACACAGACATTCACATGGACAGTCTGGCGTTATAATCCAAAATTGTCCAAAATTCCAAACTGTCCCTTTAATAATACTGAAAGATTTGCTGGATCTGATATCGATTTCCAAATCTTGGTTAGGCGATATTCTGGATGGACATTTAAACTGATGTGCAATCACCCAGAAAGTCTCAGAATGTTTGAGCTTTTATTTGAGCTTTTATAAGTTGTGCTGTAGTTATGAGATAAATAAACACATTTGGATACCTTTTGTCTTATTTTATTTTTTGTTCTAAGGAAATATGCTGTTTTCAGTCTCTGCACTGGTATCGGATCGATATAGGGTATTGGCAGATGCTTAAATCCCTAGTATCAGAATCGGTACATTTAATCTCTTACCCGTCGTCTTCCATATCTTCATCAAACATGGAGGCAGGTTTGGGTTCCCTACGTTCAGAAAGACAGAATAAATATCGTAAAGAATCTTCCGGATATAAAATAACTCCCCTCAGAGCTGGTTTTACACTCACAGGTCGGTGCTCCCTTTGCGTTTTCGTGGCAGCTCCATGTTTAAGGACACAGGAGCCGAGGAGGAGCTCATCAGGTCAGACAGACACATGGAACTGCTCTCCTCCAGGGCATCTTCTGCAAATACAGCGGGAAAAGCCCATTTTAGAAGAGACTTCTATCAGGATTAAAGAGTGTGCACAAGAGGAAAATTACCCTGTGTTTGGGTTTGGATTGAACAGAAATGGTCCAATGTTGAGATCACATTTTGAGAAGCCAGATTTCAAAAAGCATCAGCAAAAATGTTCAATTAAAGAAATACAAAATTGTGAAGTGACTCTTGTGATTTATTTATCATAAACTAAATAAAAAATTATCGTAGGTCTTCAGATTTGTCAATTTTCAATTAGAGAAGAATCCCACACACTGTTCTACTTGCAAATTTGTGGATTTAATTAGGACAAAAACAACAAAATCCTAATTAAATTCTTAATTTGCAAGTAGAACAGTGTGCGGGATTCTTCTCTGTTCATATTTTTGGGCTGCTCCTTCTCCTCCAACGCACTCGTTCGGTCTTTTACATCATTTTTAAATATAAAAACCTGCATAAACGTATTATTACAACAAAGAAATCACAAAATGACATGTTTTCGTCATTCTCCGTGCAGTTGGAGTCAATCACAGTGATGGAAAAACACTGTGAAAATGAACACCTGAATTAAAATGGGTTTTGTAACATATTCCCACCCAGGGTCCAATCAGAGTACTGTGTTCTGAATACTTAGAATACTTTTACATTGACTTTCATTTAAATTATAGAGTAAAGACACAACATGGGACTAAAATCAGCTTCTTGTTTGTTTCTCCATTTGTTATGCATTTATTTATCACTGATCAGAACACCAAAAATCACACCTGCCTCACCACAAGAGCTGTTTTTTGTTTTTCTCACTAATTCTGTGGAATCCGAAGCTTAAAATGTGTGAAAAGCAACGGCGCGTGCCTGTGGTTATGTGATTATGTCATACTCCCAGACGGAGAAGGCAAGAGGCAGATTTTCCAACAGGCTCTGTTCACGCTCACGGCGCAAAACCGGCAAATGTTTGGAAACAGGCGGACTACGGCTTCCTTTTTTGGCGATAGGAAATCTGTGAGAAAATGGAGAAAATGGCCTGAGTTTTCTTCATCTCGATTGTGTCATTGTGTAGATTTCATTATCATTTGCAGCTTTTATCTCAAACCTTTCTTTTTTTATTTATTATTTGCTGTCTTTTATTGTATTAATTTGTCTGTGCAGCACTTATAAAATGTGCTGCAGAAATAAAGTGGATTGGATTAAATAATATTGGCCTATAAAATACTGTTTTGTCATCTAAAAGCCGACAATTCCAAAGTAAATCTACCAGAATACAGCTACTCAAATGCGTATTCTCGTTACATATATTCAGTTACTTCCAAACAGACAAGTTTTGTGTATCACTGGAGTACGCGGCGCCCCCTACAGTCCACAGAGTTAAACAGCCCATGTTAGGATGTTCTAATGGAGTTTCCTCATTACAAATAGACCTGGAGTTACTACTTGTTTCAGTCACACATAAATTTTTTTCTCTCAAACAGAAAACACTCTGTTCCACCTTGTGATGTCATCATGTGGTAATACAGGAAGTGCTCCACTGTGGGGTTTTTTTCCCACACACCTTCACTAGAATCATTTGGATCATTTCAGCCCTTCTGGAATTGCCGATTTCTCCTGAACTAAAGACAAAAAGGAGCTGTTCACTTGAAAACTACCGCTTCATTTATAGGATTGTGCAAAAATATTGAAATACTGAAATATCGATGTATCGTATCATATCATTTAATGACACAGTATGGATATCATGGGCTGCTGTATCTATATATCGCCATGAGTAAAGCAATGAAGCTAGTTTCAGAGTGTCCACAGCATCTGACCAAAACTGAAGGAGCAGCCAAATTTATTCAACCAAAATAAACTTTTGTCCATTTGACAAATTGAATTTCTCCTCTGCCATCATCAAGACCAGCTTTAAGTGTATTTTACTAAATTATTTTGTGTAAGAGCAACAACTGTGTTGACATTTTCACTCTTTTGATGAGTCAAATGGGTGTTTTTCCATCTTAACTTTGCACAGACTTAGTGGACTTAGTATCACAGCCACGATTTAGCCTTTGTTTTCACTGAACCAAATCGAATCAATTTGAAATATATCATATCGAATCGTATTGAATCGAAAGTGCACTGTATCTTGACCTATGTGTCGTATCAGCAACTTCTTAATGATAAAGAGTTATTCAAACGTGTGAATGAAACAAACACAAAAACACAGCTCCAGGTCTGTTTCTGAGGAAATAAAACCATTAGAACATGACTTAAAGCTCACAAGAGTCAGTTCTGCGTAATCCAGGACCTTTAAATAATAATTTCTCAAAAGTAAAGTGGATATTTTTAGCATTTCGCTCTGTCACTGCCTCAGGATGAGTTTCCTTTTGTAAGGTTAGGACACCGAAACAGAGATTCAGTCGATTAACACGGGAGCAAGAACGTGAAATAGAAGTTGTAAATTGGCACAGACTGGAGCCACTTTTTGATAATGTTCTTGAAGCCCCGTGACCCAAATAGCCCTTAACAGATCTGCAGGAACCTGATGTTTAATCCTGCTCCCTCTGTCAAGATCTGTGGATTACAGGGTTATAGAGACGGCCACGAGATAAGGAGCCGCAAAGCCCATTTCACTGCACGATTCAAATTTATTCAATGATTCCCACAATGATTCTCGATGTGATTCTCCCATGTTCCCACTGGAACTAAACCAGGATCAAACCAGGAGTAAAACAGGATTAAACCAGGACTAAACCTAAATTAAACCAGGACTAAACCAGGACTAAACCAGGACCGAACCAGGAGTAAAACAGGATTAAACCAGGACTAAACAGGGACCAAATTAGATCTACATCAAGGCGTTGCTCAAATCAGGCCTAAACCAGGATCAAACCAGGATTAAACCAGGACCACACAAAGTCTACATCAGAGCTAAACATGGATCAAACTAGGATTAAAACAGGATTAAACCAGGACTAAACCAAAACCAAACTAGGACTAAACCAGGATTAAACCAGGACTAAACCAAATCTGCATAAGGGTTAAATGTGCCTCAAACCAGGACTAAACCAGGATCACACAAAGTCTATATCAGGGCTAAACGTGGATCAAACTAGGATTAAAACAGGATTAAATCAGGCCTAAACTAGGACTAAACCAAGTCTAAATCAAGGCTAAATGTGGATCAAACCAGGACTAAACCAGGATTAAACCAGGACTAAATCAAATCTAAATTAGGACTAAACTTGGATCAAATGTGAATTAAACCACAACTAAACCAGGATCAAACCAGGATTAAACCAGGACTAAAGCAGAAGTGTGAACAACCCTAAATTCAGCATTCGTCTGACTGAATCATATCTGTCGTTTTCATTTTGTGATGAAATTCCCACTAGCAGGTCTTTGTAGAATAAATAAATATAACAAAATATATTTGCACAAACCTGGATCAGGCCTGTGTAGACGAGTCCAAACTTTAGTGAAGGTTTGGATTCAGTTCAACATTCAGAAAATCAGCTCTGAACTCCTGTTACTGAAGCCATTAAAGGAATTAAGTTATCATAAAAGTTGTTTGGTCAGTTTGAGTTTTGGCACAGTAAAAAACACAGACTGTAGATAAGGTCATAACACAGGAATTAGGCCACAGTAAAAAAAGATGTACAGCGTATAGGGGGTAATAACCAAATTATAACAAAAACAAGCCCTTGTTTTGTCAGTTAAAGTCGCAGGTCTATATTTGGAGATCGGAGCTGTCTCTGCCTCTTACTTCATTATGAAGCTGCGTTTAACTGCACATTAAGCGACTGTTGGAGCGGCTCCCTAAGGCTGAAGCTCTGTTCTGTTTATATGTGATGTTCAGGTCTCAAAAATGAACAAACATCACGTCTCTGTTCAGACATTCAGTCCCTGTTCACTCGGGAAAACACATCCACCGGCGGAGAGCGGCTCTGTGCCCGTGACAGGCGCGCTCCGCCGCGCCGCACGCAAACAGGCCGCGCCGGGCTCACTGCGCCCGGAGCAGAGCGGAATAATCCGAGATATTTACGGGTAAAAATCAAACACTGACACTGACACCCTGGAGAACACGAAGATTACACCGGAAACGTGAACACGGCGATAAACAACACGACGCAGCGTTTGAGAAAAAGCCCAGAGGACGCTTTGCTCCACTGATCTACTGACCTAGTTTTCGATACGCGCAAAGTTACACGGAGCCGATCACAAACTGCAGCGCATTTACGGCAAATATCCGGCCCCCGTCCCGCTCCAGGGCCCCTCCACACACAAACCCGACATGATCCGAGCTAAAGGACCGTGGATTTACCTGCCGCTTCTCCCGCCGCTCTGTCACCGCCGCCAGCCGTCACACTCCGGGCGGACATGGCTGCGGCCACAGGCGGTGTGCCGCGGCCCGGGACACAAATGCATGGATGAAGTCTCCTCTTCTCTGGAGAACAGCGGGAGCTTCTTCCCGGAGCGACGAACCAACCGGGGAGCAGCGCAGGAGCAGCGGTCCGGGCTCAGCTCACGGTCCGGGAGCGCAGGGTAAACATTGGCCGTGCGTAAAGATGGCTGAGCGGCGCATTAAGGACAGAGGAGCGAACGCGGAAGAAACCACAGTCTCCCCCTACAGGACACGCACGGTACTGCAGCCGCTCAGCCCCCTCCATCACAGAGCTCTCTCTCTCCTCTTTTTCTCTCGCTTTCTTTTTTGTCTCTTTCCCTAATCCTCCCTCTCTTTCTTTGTTTCTTTCTCTCTTCTCTACCTCTCACTTCACTCTCTCTCTCTTCTCTCTCTTCTTTCTCTCTCTTCTTTCTCCTCTCTCTTCTCTCTCTCTTCTTTCTTCTCTTCTTTTCTTTCTGAGTAAAAAGCTCAACACTCGGTCCACGCCTGAAGAGCCTCAGAGCCTGTGATAAACAATGAGCCAAAAACAGAAAAATAAACATGTGAGTTTGATTTCTAATCCTGTCAACTGTGGAGTCTTTCGAGTCTATCATTTTTTCATGTTTTCATATTTTGTCTTTTTACTTTTGTTTAGAGTGTGCAGACGTCCCTATTTCCCCGGGACAGTCCAGCATTCTTTTAAACCCACACACAAACCTAAGAGTAAAACAATCTTCTGGGATCGACAGGATAAAGCTGAGTTGCTGTGACTCTGTCCGGTCACCAGGGGGCAGTAGTGACTTTAATTCCAGAGGCAACAGGTCGATCAATGAAAATATATTTCTTTTAAAATCTGAAAATGTGGTTTAAATGTGGTTTTGCACAACATTTTATCATTTTAATATTTATTTGACCAGTGCCAATACCTGCACCTTAACCACTAGAAAGCCATTCACCATTAAAGGTCTAATATGTACTCTTGTAAGCTTTTTTAAAAAGGTAACTAAATCTGCTACTTTACTGAAAACTGGCATTAGGCAGGTCAAACTTCTTAAGTAAAATCTGGCTTTTAACTGTCAAAATGCAGTTACAGTATTTTGCGCTTTTTTTTAAAGACAATAGAATATAACATTTAACAAAATGAAACATACAAACAAAACACAAAAACATAGAGCAATACCTAAAACTACTACTCCTGTGAGCTTTAAGTCATGTCCTAATGTTGTTCCCTCATCAAAAACAGTTTTGTTTCATTCACACATGTTTGAGTAAATTTAAGATCAAAATGCTCTCTTCCACCTTGTGATGTCATGAAGCTGTAGTTTTCAAGTTTTTCAGCTCCTTTTACCTTTAGTTTAGTAGAAATTGTGGGACAGAAATGATCCAGATGATTCTAGTGAAGGTGTGCGGAGTTTTGAGAGAAAAACAAGACAAATGTGTGAATTAATGGATGTAACGATATCCAAGTCTCACGATACGATATCGTCACGGTCTGAACCTCATGGTACGATATTTATTACAATATCGTGGGAAAGCTCACAATATTACGATATTCTACAGAATAACAAGACTGACTCTAAAATGCTTTGCCCAGTCATTTGGTACAACATTTATTGTCATTAAGGATGGAATGAAATCCAAATCTCTCTGTACAATATTTTCACCATAAACATCTCACTGTACCAGATTTATTACAATATAAAACTGTGAATCTGCTCATTTTTCCTCTAGAAATGCTTCACAAGGTTTAATCCAAAGAATGAAGATTTCAATTTCTGCACTGAAAGTTCCCTCTGTTTTTTTTTTTAGCTATTTCTGCATCAGAACTATTCATTTAAGCAAAGAGACTTGGGATTCGATATATTGTGATGCCCGCGATATTATTGTGAGACCTGTGATGATACAATATCACCAGATTTTGGTTATTGTCACATCTCTAGTGTGAAATAATGAAACACAACTCCAGGTCTGTTTTTAAAAAGAACAGAATATGGACTCTTTAAACTTCTGTTCGGTCTTATTTCTCTTCTGCCGTCGGTCCAGTGATCCTCTCCTGACAGATTCATGCATTTTTCAACGTGGAGGACACGGGGCTATCAGGTGAAGCCGGGGGAGGTGCTGTGCCGGCGTGGACGGGTGAGGGGGGCGGGGTCAAACGCCGTTAAGCCCGCCCTCTCCTCCAGCATCCGATGGAGCTTTCTCATTCAACCCCTCCACCTGCAAACAGCAGCCAGACCTCACCGACACTCAGACCTGGATTACAAAAAACACCTCTTTTGGACATGAGGAGCTGGAGTTAGAAGATTTTGAGTTTTTTCATCGTGCGGAGTGGAAACGTCCTCCTCAGATCTCTCAAAGGTGGAGTCCAGTGAATGAAGGATGACGATGAGCCTGTTCTAAAGCGAGATCTTCCAGTTTTCAGGTTGTTTCAGAAGATTTCGTGGTTTGAAACGGACTTACAGTGAAAATGCCGTTTGGAGGTTTGGCAGGTTTCAAGGAGAAGGTGTTCAAACCTGGGAAAGAGGAGGTGAAGAACTCAGTGGGAGATTCTCTGGGGAAAATACAAAGGTGAGACGACTGAAAATGTGAAGGCGCACTGCAAATTTCTCTGATCTGGCCAAGATTTTAAACCTTCTACCAGGTTCTTCATTTTGTTTTCCGATTTATTATTGACTTACTAGACCAGAGACTGCTTCATTCTAGTCTAGAGGCAGTTTATTTTAAGAGAACTTGTCCAGTAAAATGATCTTGCTGCATGGACAGATCATTTCACTAGTTTTAAGTCATTTTCTGATAGATTTAAGTGTTTAGATCTTACATTTTGGCCAAGCTTATTTGCCTGTATTAAATGATTTTAACTGAGTCTGATCAGAGACGTCCCAATAGAATTTTAAAAAGGTCATAACATTTCATTTAGAGAACAGATCTTTTCTTTAAAATCATACAAAAACATATTTAAAGGTGCACTGTGTAACTTTTTGGTTATTTCTTTGGATACGTCATGCCTGGAATGTTCTGCAGTGTGACATTAAGGAGCTCTACTTTACATTTATTCAATTCCAGGTGGTTTTACAGCTCAAAAATACCTAGAAAAACACACTTTGACTGTGAGCGGACTCTGATCTTCGCCTCTCCACAGAGCTGACCTGCAACCTGGTCTGGTTTGGTCTCCATGGAGATAGAAAGGTTTAATGCCGTACTGTGGAACATTCCAGACAAAAACGCGACATCTCCATGGAGAAAAGCATTTGACGGTTGTATAATCTTAAAAATTGTCACATATTTTTCTTCCATAACTTGTCAGAAAATCTTAAATCCCTGCAACACTTCACTTGTTTTTAGATTCAGTGACACAGATTTGCTTGATACAGACTGATGACGAATGTCAGACTGATTTAAGGACTTTAGCATCTTTGAATTTATTATCAGGCCATGAACATTGATCATAAACCTGTTTTAAGTCTGTTTATCTAAAATTTACCAGAATCTAAAGCATTTTATCTAGAATTTGGCATCTATAAACTTATTTCCAGCCCATGAACACTCACAGAGACGCTTCGTTCTCGTCTAGAGGTTGTTTATTTGAAGAGAACTTGTCCAGTAAAATGATCTCGCTGCAGGAACAGATCGTTTCACTACTTTTAAGTCATTTTCTGACAGATTTAAGTGTTTAGATCTTACATTTTGCTAACAGCTGCGCTTTGTGTTGCCGTCGTTTTTTCATAGCTCTGATCTTAATTAAAAGTGCTGTCCTGACACTGAGCGCGCACAGATACTGCAGATAACTCAAAATTTGATTCTAGCGCTTCACAAACATGAGTCGCACAAGATCGGATTTGAAGAGATAAATACATTTTTAATATCTGGTACATTTTTTTTTTTACGTTTTGCTTTGAGAGAATTTAGACTTAGACTTTATTGATCCCCAAGGGAAACAGCAGCTCACACTTCACAATATAATATAATAACAAAGAGTAAAAAATATAAATGGTAAAAATAAATTCTAAATAAGCAGCAAAAAAGAGCAAGAGACATAATTATATAAATGTAAATGTACAAGTCAAAATAAAATTACAAAATAAGCAATAAAATAATATTAAATCTCCGCTTTATACAAGAGGTCAACAATGAAATGATGAGTAGTTGTAGGGAGTATTATCTGTGACATAAGGTGTGTTGTACAGTTGTAGGGAGTATTATCTGTGACATAAGTGAGTTGTTGTACAGTTGTAGGGAGTATTATCTGTAACATAAGGGTGTGTTGTACAGTTGTAGGGAGTATTATCTGTGACATAAGGGTGAGTTGTACAGTTGTAGGGAGTATTATCTGTGACATAAGTTGAGTTGTACAGTTGTAGGGAGTATTATCTGTTACATAAGGGTGTGTTGTACAGTTGTAGGGAGTATTATCTGTGACATAAGGGTGAGTTGTACAGTTGTAGGGAGTATTATCTGTGACATAAGTGAGTTGTTGTACAGTTGTAGGGAGTATTATCTGTTACATAAGGGTGTGTTGTACAGTTGTAGGGAGTATTATCTGTGACATAAGGGTGAGTTGTACAGTTGTAGGGAGTATTATCTGGTACATAAGGGTGTGTTGTACAGTTGTAGGGAGTATTATCTGTGACATAAGGTGTGTTGTACAGTTGTAGGGAGTATTATCTGTGACATAAGGTGTGTTGTACCGTTGTAGGGAATATTATTTGTGACATAAGTGAGTTGTTGTACAGTTGTAGGGAGTATTATCTGTGACATAAGTGAGTTGTTGTACAGTTGTAGGGAGTATTATCTGTTACATAAGGGTGAGTTGTACAGTTGTAGGGAGTATTATCTGTGACATAAGGTGTGTTGTACAGTTGTAGGGAGTATTATCTGTGACATAAGTGAGTTTTTGTACAGTTGTAGGGAGTATTATCTGTTACATAAGGTGAGTTGTACACTTGTAGGGAGTATTATCTGGTACATAAGGTGAGTTGTACAGTTGTAGGGAGTATTATCTGGTACATAAGGTGAGTTGTACAGTTGTAGGGAGTATTATCTGTGACATAAGGTGAGTTGTACAGTTGTAGGGAGTATTATCTGTGACATAAGGTGTGTTGTACAGTTGTAGGGAGTATTATCTGTTACATAAGGGTGAGTTGTACAGTTGTAGGGAGTATTATCTGTGACATAAGGTGAGTTGTACAGTTGTACGGAGTATTATCTGTGACATAAGGTGTGTTGTACAGTTGTAGGGAGTATTATCTGTTACATAAGGTGAGTTGTACAGTTGTAGGAAGTATTATCTGTGACATAAGGTGAGTTGTACAGTTGTAGGGAGTATTATCTGTGACATAAGGTGTGTTGTACAGTTGTAGGGAGTATTATCTGTGACATAAGGGTGAGTTGTACAGTTGTAGGGAGTATTATCTGTTACATAAGGTGGGTTGTACAGTTGTACGGAGTATTATCTGTGACATAAGGTGTGTTGTACAGTTGTAGGGAGTATTATCTGTGACATAAGTGAGTTGTTGTACAGTTGTAGGGAGTATTATCTGTTACATAAGGTGAGTTGTACACTTGTAGGGAGTATTATCTGTGACATAAGGTGTGTTGTACAGTTGTAGGGAGTATTATCTGTGACATAAGTGAGTTGTTGTACAGTTGTAGGGAGTATTATCTGGTACATAAGGTGAGTTGTACAGTTGTAGGGAGTATTATCTGGTACATAAGGTGAGTTGTACAGTTGTAGGGAGTATTATCTGTGACATAAGGTGTGTTGTACAGTTGTAGGGAGTATTATCTGTGACATAAGGTGTGTTGTACAGTTGTAGGGAGTATTATCTGTGACATAAGTGAGTTGTTGTACAGTTGTAGGGAGTATTATCTGTGACATAAGTGAGTTGTTGTACAGTTGTAGGGAGTATTATCTGTGACATAAGGGTGTGTTGTACAGTTGTAGGGAGTATTATCTGTTACATAAGGTGAATTGTACAGTTGTAGGGAGTATTATCTGTTACATAAGGGTGAGTTGTACAGTTGTAGCGAGTATTATCTGTTACATAAGGTGAGTTGTACAGTTGTAGGGAGTATTATCTGTTACATAAGGTGAGTTCTACAGTTGTAGGGAGTGTTATCTGTGACATAAGGTGTGTTGTACAGTTGTAGGGAGTATTATCTGTGACATAAGTGAGTTGTACAGTTGTAGGGAGTATTATCTGTGACATAAGTGAGTTGTTGTACAGTTGTAGGGAGTATTATCTGTGACATAAGTGAGTTGTACAGTTGTAGGGAGTATTATCTGTGACATAAGGGTGAGTTGTACAGTTGTAGGGAGTATTATCTGTGACATAAGGTGTGTTGTACAGTTGTAAGGAGTATTATCTGTGACATAAGTGAGTTGTTGTACAGTTGTAGAGAGTATTATCTGGTACATAAGGTGAGTTGTACAGTTGTAGGGAGTATTATCTGTTACATAAGGTGAGTTGTACAGTTGTAAGGAGTATTATCTGTGACATAAGGGTGAGTTGTACAGTTGTAGGGAGTATTATCTGTGACATAAGGTGTGTTGTACAGTTGTAGGCAGTATTATCTGTGACATAAGTGAGTTGTTGTACAGTTGTAGGGAGTATTATCTGTGACATAAGGTGAGTTGTACAGTTGTAGGGAGTATTATCTGTGACATAAGGGTGAGTTGTACAGTTGTAGGGAGTATTATCTGTGACATAAGGTGAGTTGTACAGTTGTAGGGAGTATTATCTGTGACATAAGGTGAGTTGTACAGTTGTAGGGAGTATTATCTGTGATATAAGTGAGTTGTACAGTTGTAGGGAGTATTATCTGTGACATAAGTGAGTTGTACAGTTGTAGGGAGTATTATCTGTGACATAAGGGTGAGTTGTACAGTTGTAGGGAGTATTATCTGTGACATACGGTGAGTTGTACAGTTGTAGGGAGTCTTATCTGTGACATAAGGTGAGTTGTACAGTTGTAGGGAGTATTATCTGTGACATAAGTGAGTTGTACAGTTGTAGGGAGTATTATCTGTGACATAAGGGTGAGTTGTACAGTTGTAGGGAGTATTATCTGGTACATAAGTGAGTTGTACAATTGTAGGGGGGATGTCCGTTTAAAGTTGCACTACGTTACATTTCTAGCACTCGTCTCCATGGGGATGTTGTCACTGTCTAGATTATAATGTTCCGCAGTATAGATTAAACCTGTTTATGACGAGGGAGACGAGCAGGTTACAGCACTATGCTACATTACAGGTCAGATCTGTGGAGAGGCGCCCCTGTTCACAGAAGGATTTATTGTATTTTTGAGCAACAGAAACAATAGAACAATGTAATAAATAAATGCCAGTTGGATATGTTTAAAGTCATACCATGGAAGCAATAACATCTCCATGGAGACAAGTAGATAGTGAATCCTCCACCAGAAAAGCTGCACAGTGCAACTTTAACAAAAATTCTGTTAGATGTCACCAAATGTTTGCCCAAAAATTGTATGTTTTTATGAATTTTCATTCATCCCAAGTGATACAACAGATCACTGCACGTTTAGTACAACATCAGCGTTATTTAAGTGTTTTATTTGTATTTTTACTGTTTGTCAAACAGACCATTTAAATTCATTTGACTTAAAGCTGCATTGTGTAACTTTTCTGGTGGAGGGTCCATCAAACGCTTTTCTCCATGGAGCCTTGTCTGGAATGTTCCACAGTATGGCATTAAACCTTTCTATCTTCATGGAGACTGAACCAGACTAAGTTGCAGGTCAGATTTGTGCTGAGGCGACCCCATCACAGTCAAAACCACCTGGAATTGAATAAATGTAAAGCAGAGTTGTTTAATGTCACGATGTGGAACATTCCCGGCAGAGCAATAACGTATCCATAGAAACAAGCAAAATACACAGTGAACCTTTAAATATACATATTTTTTTTGTTTTAATATTATTTTTAAGGAAAGATCTGAAATGTACACTGCAAGAAACTAAATCTAGTCAAGATAAAATGATTTGGATTAAGAAAGTTTTACCATGATTTGAGTAAATTTAACTTGACAAGTAAAATGATCTGCCAGTGCAGTAAGATTTTTGTACTTAAAATATGAAAATATATCTTGTTAAACTTAAAATAAGAAATAAAATCAAATGTTGCTTGACTTAATATAAAAACACTTATTCCACTGGCAGATCATTTCACTTGTCAAGATGAATCTACTCAAAAAAAGTAAAATGTTCTTAATTTAAGTCATTTTAACTTACCTAGATATTGCTTTTTTTCCGGTGTAATGACCTTTTTAAAATTCTGTTGCAACGTTATAATCAGACTCAGTTAAAATCAGGGAAGAAAATACAGGGTTTGTGCCTGTACTCTGCAAAAAAGCTTGGCCAAAATTTAAGATCTAAACACTTAAATCTATCAGAAAATGACTTAAAAGTAGTGAAATGATCTGTCCATGCAGCAAGATCATTTTACTGGACAAGTTCTCTTCAAATAAACCACCTCTAGACTAGAATGAAGCGTCTTAGAACCAGTAAGTCGATAATAAATCTGAAAACAAGATGAAGAACCTGATAGAAGTTTTAAAATCTTGGCAAGATCAGAGAAATTTGCAGAGTATCAAAAATGTGCGTGTGTGTTTCTCTGAATCACTTAAATCGAAAATTGCTCGTTATCACTTAGTAGTGTCACAATATTAACTTAATTTTAATGGAATGAAGAGTTTTCAACACAAACAGATGGTGGTGTGTCTTCATTTAACCAGGAGGTCCCTTGGAGATAAGCTGTGGTCGGCTGGAGCAGAGGTTGAGGCGTGGTCCAGCTCCTGAACCTCAGTTAATCACATGGGTCAAAATGTGCATCTCAACAAAAGCACACACACATCTCAGTTATAAAGTGACACTAGAGATTCCAGTGTAAGATCTTTCTGTTTTCCCAGACCTTGGAGCTGTAGGAAAAGGCAGATTTTCCAGCTCAGAGAGTAACAGCAGTAACAGCTCATCTTATTGGTTTGATTTCGCTGAAGGTTATTCTAAAACTATTCAGGGAATTTTTTGTGTAAAATATTTTTAAACAAATTAGGGTTGTTCATCCATCCATCCATCTTCTCCCACTTAATCCGGCTGGGTCGCGGGGGCAGCTTGCTGCCCAATCCTCATAGCACCTGACCCCCCCAAATTAGGGTTGTTAAAAAATTTAAACTATTCCTTCTGCTCAGTGTGTGTTGTACTGCACAGAGAAGATGTGGAGCGATCGTAGACTGTAAATGCACAGAGCTAATCCACGAGCTGCTGCGTTCCAAACAGGAAGTGAACATGGACATGCTTTCGCCTCCAATTCACTTCACATTGAAAAACTGTCCCCGCTCTCTGTACCTGCTGCTGTCAGGCTCCTCATTTTGGTCTTTAAATGTTCATATTAAACTAGGGTGATCAGGTTTTCCAAATTCTAAACTGGGACACACCTGGTTTGGATGTTTGGTGTAAATAAAATAGTGAAAAGGGCGTGTAAGATTGTGCATTCTCGTGTCACACTCCTTAAAACTAGAAAATACACTTGTTTTAAGTTAAAGTTTGAAATAAGAAAATATATCCAGGAAATAAAATAAAATCACTTATGCTAAGCAATAATCTAAGTTTTAAGTCATCTAAAATAAAGCATAAAACACTAATTTTAAGACTAAATTAAGACTTAAAACTAGGATATAAAGCTTGTTATTGACTGTTTATTGTGATATTATTATGTTAAATATGTTATTAACACGGTTTTCTATATTTTGGCAAAACAAATGGCAATTTATGCTCCTCTTTACTGTTGGCAGGATCAGATTAGTCAGAAATTGTGAGTTTTAGTCCTGGTTTAGATCTGATATAGGCCTGGTTTAGTCTTAGTTTAGTCCTGGTTTAGGTCAAATTGGTCAAAAATAGGAACACCCAGGACATTTCTTGTATAAAACTGGGACAAATCAGCGGTATTGGATAAATCTGCAGGGACAGGAGACACAGGGCTCAAAACTGGGACTGTCCTGGGGAAACAGGGACATCTGGTCACGCTATATTAACCCGCTGTATGTGATCCTAGGGTTTTTATTTTGCTATCTTGTCCACAAACGAATTCCTATTCCTAACACAGCTCCAAATTCACTCCTATAAAAGCCTCAGTGAGCTTCATTTGACTGGAGCTGAACGCTGTGGCTGACGTGCCTGAGTCCTCTTCTTTTTACAGTCTGTGGGACTGGTGCATCTGTACCTGTGCTACCTGATATGTGACCTTTGCCCTTTGAGTCTAGTGTCCTCTGTGTCCTCTGTAGAAAAGATCTGGTGTGTTGCATAACGCGCCGGCTCTGTGTCTGTGAGGGAAGCCTGATGAACAATTCAACAGAAAGTGGAAAAAACGATTTGGCTCTGTTCATTTAAATTAAAGCTCCTATATTACATAAAACTGACTCTTGTGAGGTTTAAGTCATGTTCTAATATTGTTTCCTCCTCAAAAACAGACCTGGAGTTGTGTTTTGTTTTATTCACACATGTTTGAGTAACATTTTTTACTCTTATGCTTACTGTGCTTACTGACACTGAACTTTAAAATAGTGTTTGACCCATATCGACCTCTGTCCTTCATATGAGACTTTTAAGTTTAACACATCAGTGAAAAACATTGTCATTAACTCATCCTTAACTCTTTCATTACATTTTTGCCGTAGAAAAATCGATGGAAGTAACCTGGACGAGGAGGACATCGAGCTGACGGAGGATGGGCGTCCGGTGGCGTCGGCCCCTCGAGAGCCCCCCCTGCTGGACTGCAGCTGCTTTGGGCTCCCGAAGCGTTACATCATCGCCATGCTGAGCGGCCTGGGCTTCTGCATCTCCTTTGGGATCCGCTGTAACCTCGGGGTGGCCATCGTGGAGATGGTCAACAACAACACCGTCTACATCAATGGGACTCCGGTCATACAGGTGTCAGACCACACGCACCACAGAGACCAATCAGACAGATCTGCTATTGGCTTTAAATCTCTGGTTCAGGACAATATTTAGTTTTGGTCGATCTGCTGCTTAAAGAGTCCACATAAAGCTTCATTTGAACTCTTAGTGTGAAGACATAACTCCACAGAACCTGACTTCAGCTCTTGTGGTTAAAAAGACTGTGGGTGACTGAAATAAATCTAAAATTCATATTTTGGGTAAAATAATCAAAATCATGAAAAATGTTCTCGCCTCACAGCCTGAAAGTCCTGGTTTGATTCTGGGGCAGTGCTCCTCTTAATCTCAGCGGGACTCTCCTGGTGAAATAAAGAGATTCTGCTGCTATTAAAGCTCTCAGACCTGTGCCCGTCTCAGACCTGTGCCCGTCTCAGGACTGTGCCCGTATCAGACCTGTGCCCGTCTCAGGACTGCGCTCGTCTCAGGACTGTGCCTGTCTCAGGACTGTGCCCGTATCAGACCTGTGCCCGTCTCAGGACTGCGCTCGTCTCAGGACTGTGCCCGTCTCAGGACTGTGCCCGTATCAGACCTGTGCCCGTCTCAGACCTGTGCTCGTCTCAGGACTGTGCCCGTCTCAGACCTGCACTCGTCTCAGGACTGTGCCCGTATCAGACCTGTGCCCGTCTCAGGACTGCGCTCGTCTCAGGACTGTGCCCGTCTCAGGACTGTGCCCGTATCAGACCTGTGCCCGTCTCAGACCTGTGCTCGTCTCAGGACTGTGCCCGTCTCAGGCCTGTGCCCGTCTCAGGACTGTGCCCGTATCAGACCTGTGCCCGTCTCAGACCTGTGCCCGTCTCAGGACTGTGCCCGTCTCAGGACTGTGCCCGTCTCAGACTTGTGCCCGTCTCAGGACTGTGCCCGTCTCAGGACTGTGCCCGTCTCTGGACTGTGCCCGTCTCAGGACTGTGGTTTATTCAGTTTTGTAAAATGTTCTGATGAGGCCATGTGTGTTTTCAGAAAGCTCAGTTTAACTGGGACCCGGAGACGGTCGGCCTGATCCACGGCTCCTTTTTCTGGGGTTATATTGTCACTCAGATCCCCGGAGGATTCATCTCCAACAAGCTGTCGGCCAACAGGTCAGGACCACAACTCTACACACACTAACCAACTCTACACACACTCATACACACACACACACACACACACAGACACTACAGACACTACAGACACACACACAGGTCAGAACCACAACTCTACACACACTCATACACACACACACACACACACACACAGACACTACAGACACACACACAGGTCAGAACCACAACTCTACACACACACTCACAACACTACAGACACACACATTCCCACAGACACATTACCATTCACACTGGTAATAGACACGTAATTAACCACATGTTTGTTATTCAGCACAATGGTAGAATTCAGAAATCCTTTGGCAAGCTCCTTGGAAGGGGGTGGAGAGCTCCTGGGCTCTGCTGAGCTGCAGGCGGGATGATCTATGTAGTTTACTTCACATTTTTCACATGGTTAGACCTTTACATCTCCTCAGGGTCATGCCAGGTTTACACTGGCTGAAAGTGTGGTACTTACAGCAGGTCACTCACAGTTTTAATGTTTCACCAACTATGACCAGTTGTGTTCTAGGGGGTTAAAAGATAATTCACGTGTAATGACCTGAAAACTTCTCCAGATGCTGTGGTGTCCAGGGAAAATAGGCTCTGTGGATTTTTTCTGTAAATCCACGACTCACCTGCACCCACACTCCTCAGAAGGTGGTGTGGCAGAGGTCAGAGGTCAGTGTGGCAGAGGTCAGAGGTCAGTGTGGCAGGATGCGCTAGTTTTAAAGACTTGCACTAGTACACCGGCGTCAGGAGTGTACAGGGCAGCGTGTGGCGTCGTACAGAGCGACATGTGGCGTTGTACAGAGCAGTGTACAGAGCGGCGTGCCTCAGAGCGGCGTGTGGTGCTGATGAAGGAGATATGTGCGCGCTGTAATAAAAGCCTCACAGGAGAAGAGGACACGCCGCTGACAGAGTTAATAATGAAAGATCCTGCCTCTGATTCCTCCTGAAACACCAGCTCCTGGAAAATTACAAGTGTCACTTACACCTGCGGAAAAACACACGGACGGGAGGGACTTGGAGCACGATATGACGGGAAAATGTTTGATCACAATTTGGACTCACAATTAATCGCAAACGAATCGAAATTTGAGTCAAAGAATAATGTATACTTTATATACAGAGGGACAGAGGAGCTTCTCCAACAAGCTCCTGCAGCTCTGCTCAAACACTGAGAGATACAGGACTATTCATACTATAATACTCCCTACAACTGTACAACAGCTCACCCTTATGTAACAGATAATACTCCCTACAACTGTACAACGGCTCACCCTTATGTAACAGATAATACTCCCTACAACTGTACAACAGCTCACCCTTATGTCACAGATAATACTCCCTACAACTGTATAACTCTTCTTTTTTTTTCATTTTCTTGTACACATACTGTATATAATGATGTCTTATTTGACCCCAGTCTCTTGCTATTTTTGCTCTTTGTTATTATATTATGATGTATGAGCTCCTGGAGTTGTGATCAAAGTTTGACTTTTTAAAACATATATTTCAAATGTAACTGAGAAAAGTGATGTTTTATATTTTAATAAATTCAGTTTTATGTCTTTTTGTTGGACTGTTGCCCTCTGCTGGTCACTGTAGGGATACCTGCTTTTTTCTTGTATTTTACTAAATTATTTGGGACAATGCTAATTTTGTAGCTTATTTGGAAAAAGGAAACGTCTTCATGCAATATATTTGACATATTCACTGTTTTGATTAATGAAATAATTATTTTTCATATTAGGTTAATGCAGAAATGTTTTTTAAATGTTTTTAAATTGTATTTGTTCTTAAAATAATAATATTGTGATCATTTCATGTATCGTGTACCAAATCATGAGGGACCCTGTAATTCTCAGCCCTGCAACTGATGTTGGGGTCAGTTCTGATTGGTGGCTGTGGTCAGTTGTGTTGGTGGCTGTGGTCAGTTATGTTGGTGGTTCGTGGCTGTGGTCAGTTGTGTTGGTGGCTGTGCTCAGTTGTGTTGGTTGTTCGTGGCTGTGGTCAGTTGTGTTCGTGGTTCGTGGCTGTGGTCAGTTGTGTTGGTTGTTTGTGGCTGTGGTCAGTTGTGTTGGTGGCTGTGGTCAGTTGTGTTGGTTGTTCATGGCTGTGGTCAGTTGTGTTGGTGGCTGTGGTCAGTTGTGTTGGTTGTTTGTGGCTGTGGTCAGTTGTGTTGGTGGTTCGTGGCTGTGGTCAGTTGTGTTGGTGGCTGTGGTCAGTTGTGTTTGTGGTTCGTGGCTGTGGTCAGTTGTGTTGGTTGTTCGTGGCTGTGGTCAGTTGTGTTGGTGGCTGTGGTCAGTTGTGTTGGTTGTTCGTGGCTGTGGTCAGTTGTGTTGGTGGCTGTGGTCAGTTGTGTTGGTTGTTCGTGGCTGTGGTCAGTTGTGTTGGTTGTTCGTGGCTGTGGTCAGTTGTGTTCGTGGCTGTGGTCAGTTGTGTTGGTTGTTCGTGGCTGTGGTCAGTTGGGTTCGTGGCTGTGGTCAGTTGTGTTGGTGGCTGTGGTCAGTTATGTTGGTGGTTCGTGGCTGTGGTCAGTTGTGTTGGTGGCTGTGGTCAGTTGTGTTGGTGGTTCGTGGCTGTGGTCAGTTGTGTTCGTGGTTCGTGGCTGTGGTCAGTTGTGTTGGTTGTTTGTGGCTGTGGTCAGTTGTGTTGGTGGCTGTGGTCAGTTGTGTTGGTTGTTCATGGCTGTGGTTAGTTGTGTTGGTGGTTCGTGGCTGTGGTCAGTTGTGTTGGTGGCTGTGGTCAGTTGTGTTCGTGGCTGTGGTCAGTTGTGTTGGTTGTTCGTGGCTGTGGTCAGTTGTGTTGGTGGCTGTGGTCAGTTGTGTTGGTTGTTCGTGGCTGTGGTCAGTTGTGTTGGTGGCTGTGGTCAGTTGTGTTGGTTGTTCGTGGCTGTGGTCAGTTGTGTTCGTGGTTCGTGGCTGTGGTCAGTTGTGTTGGTTGTTTGTGGCTGTGGTCAGTTGTGTTGGTGGCTGTGGTCAGTTGTGTTGGTTGTTCATGGCTGTGGTTAGTTGTGTTGGTGGTTCGTGGCTGTGGTCAGTTGTGTTGGTGGTTGTGGTCAGTTGTGTTCGTGGCTCGTGGCTGTGGTCAGTTGTGTTGGTTGTTCGTGGCTGTGGTCAGTTGTGTTGGTGGCTGTGGTCAGTTGTGTTGGTTGTTCGTGGCTGTGGTCAGTTGTGTTGGTTGTTCGTGGCTGTGGTCAGTTGTGTTGGTGGCTGTGGTCAGTTGTGTTGGTTGTTCGTGGCTGTGGTCAGTTGGGTTTGTGGCTGTGGTCAGTTGTGTTGGTGGCTGTGGTCAGTTATGTTGGTGGTTCGTGGCTGTGGTCAGTTGTGTTGGTGGCTGTGGTCAGTTATGTTGGTGGTTCGTGGCTGTGGTCAGTTGAGTTCGTGGTTCGTGGCTGTGGTCAGTTGTGTTGGTTGTTCGTGGCTGTGGTCAGTTGTGTTGGTGGCTGTGGTCAGTTGTGTTGGTTGTTCATGGCTGTGGTCAGTTGTGTTGGTGGTTCGTGACTGTGGTCAGTTGTGTTGGTGGTTGTGGTCAGTTGTGTTCGTGGTTCGTGGCTGTGGTCAGTTGTGTTGGTTGTTCGTGGCTGTGGTCAGTTGTGTTGGTGGCTGTGGTCAGTTGTGTTGGTGGCTGTGGTCAGTTGTGTTGGTTGTTCGTGGCTGTGGTCAGTTGTGTTCGTGGCTGTGGTCAGTTGTGTTGGTGGCTGTGGTCAGTTGTGTTGGTTGTTCGTGGCTGTGGTCAGTTGTGTTGGTGGCTGTGGTCAGTTGTGTTGGTTGTTCGTGGCTGTGGTCAGTTGTGTTGGTGGCTGTGGTCAGTTGTGTTGGTTGTTCGTGGCTGTGGTCAGTTGTGTTGGTGGCTGTGGTCAGTTGTGTTGGTTGTTCATGGCTGTGGTCAGTTGTGTTGGTGGTTTGTGGCTGTGGTCAGTTGTGTTGGTGGCTATGGTCAGTTGTGTTGGTTGTTCGTGGCTGTGGTCAGTTGTGTTGGTTGTTCATGGCTGTGGTCAGTTGTGTTGGTGGCTGTGGTCAGTTGTGTTGGTGGCTGTGGTCAGTTGTGTTGGTTGTTCGTGGCTGTGGTCAGTTGTGTTGGTTGTTCATGGCTGTGGTCAGTTGTGTTGGTGGCTGTGGTCAGTTGTGTTGGTTGTTCGTGGCTGTGGTCAGTTGTGTTGGTTGTTCATGGCTGTGGTCAGTTGTGTTGGTGGCTGTGGTCAGTTGTGTTGGTGGCTGTGGTCAGTTGTGTTGGTGATTCATGGCTATGGTCACTTGTGTTGCTTTTTCTGGCGTGCTTGGTACTTTTATTGTATTCTGTTATTACATTGTTTGGCTGTGGTCAGTTTTGTTGGTGGTTTGTGGTCAGTTCTGATTGTTGGTTATGGTCAGTTGTGTTGGTTTTTGTGGCATGGGCAGTGCCTTTATTGTGCTGTTATCACATTGTTTGGCTGTGGTCAGTTCTGATGGTGATTGTGGTTGGTTCTGATTGGTGGCTGTGGTCAGTTGTGTGTGTGGCTGCTGGTTGTGGTCAGTTGTGTCGGTCTTTCTGGCTGTGATCAGTTGTGTCGGTCTTTGTGGTGCACCCGGTGCCTTTATTGTGCTGTTATCACACTGTTTGGCTGCGGGCTGAGGCCTGTCACACTCAGACTGACAGAGGTTCAGACGGAGACTCAGATACGCTCAGACTTTATTGAGCTGTCGGCATCAGAACAGGAACCGGGGAGACACTTCAAAATATGTGAATATGAGCTAAATAATAATGGGGAAACACTGACAAATATTATGATCGTGTTGCCATAGTGATTATTAGAGTATTAGATAACGTATTATATTACAATTAAAGGAGAAAACTGACTCTTGTGAGGTTTAAGTCATGTTAAAATGTCGTTACCTTCTCAAAAACAGGCCTGGAGTTGTGTCTTGTTTCATTCATACATGTTTGAGTAACACTTTTTAGTCTTATTAGTCTGTCTACATCTCCAAAGCTCAAAACGCTCTGTTCAATCTTACGACGTGAACAGCTCATTTTACCTTTAGTTCAGCAGAGATCGGCAGTTCCAAATCTGAAATGATCCAAATGATTCTAGTGAAGTTTTGTGGAAATCAGACAAGGTGTTTGCAGATCCCAGTCCAGCTCATTTCTCCTGGTAATAACCCGGACGTGGCCAATGTCGTGTTCTGTTTCAGAGTGTTCGGAGCGGCCATCTTTCTCACCTCCATGCTCAACATGTTCATCCCGTCAGCGGCCAGAGTTCACTACGGCTGCGTCATGTTCGTGCGAATCCTGCAGGGGCTCGTGGAGGTGAGTGTGTGTGTGAGTGTGTGTGAGTGTGTGTGTGAGTCTAGACTGTATAAAGAAGTGGACTAAAGAAATGTCCTGACATCACCCACAGCGTTCGACTCCAGACAAATGAAGCTCTATTAGATATTAGAATAGGAATTGTATAAAACAGCAGTGAGAAATGGAAATGAATGTGACCTTGAGTGATGTAATTATTTGTTCTGATTATCATAGATGGATGGGAAGTCAGATTTGGAAGGAGCTGGACTGGAAGATCAAATTATTCTTCAGATTCTGATTCTGATTCTTCAGACAAAAGTCTAAAAGTGGCAATTATTTTAAAGAAGTGGGGTCCAATTATTGACTTTTCAAATAAGACACTGATGCCCTAATATGCCTTATTTGTCCAATTCACCGCCGGGTCCCTTTAACCCCGGGGTGCAGGTGTATATTTGTATATTCTGATAAATAAATGGTGAGTCTAATGTTGGTGCTGAAGACAGAAGTGGAGCTGCACCAACAGGAGCAGGACTGATGCTGCGTCGTCTCTACACAAACCAAACTTAAAACCACACAGCTCATTTGCATAAACTATAAGTGCTGAAAAAAACAGCTGCTCCTCCTGATGCGGTGGATGAACGTTCTCGCTCTTCTGCTCTACACTTGCTGCGTCTGTCGTTTGTTTGGCTAAAGAAATGTCTGTGTGTTGTGGAGGGTTTGAACGACTTTCTGTAATTCAGGAGTCACTTTCACATGTGGGAAAATCTCCGCTCCACATTTCAAATGAACTCGCCTACGTCTGTATAGAAAGTCGACTAAATTATTGTCACACTGGTTAAAGAATTTGAGTTCCAGATTTTCACAGTTTTGCTGAGAAAGATTTTTGTGAGGAAGGAATTAATCGCCCCAAATCACCGCCTGGTCTCAAATAAACACCTCATCTGTTAATAAAATAAAATAATAATAAAATTGAATTGAATTGAATCTGTTAAGTGAGTGAAACAAATAAACGGCCTGGCGACTGGTATTTTACGGTATGTAAATTGAGTGAAGGCCCAGTTTCAGGACAGTGTTGATGTGAACTGATCTGAGCCAATAAATAAATAAATAAATAAATAAATAATAATAGGAATAGCTATTTTATAATATTGTTATCGCCTTAAAAACAGACGTGGAGTTGTGATTCGTTTCATTCACACATGTTTGGGGAACCCTTTACTATTATTCTGTCTGCTATACATGTCTGAATGACAGGGAGCTCCAAAGAGCGCGATCTTAATATTAATGATTTGGATTATGGCAGTAATTATGCACCAAAGGCTTCTCGGCAGCAGCACATTTTAACTATAATTCTGTTTATTCTCAAGAATGCCGTAAATAATGAGATCCATAGTGTGATAATAACAGATACACTGATTTGAGAGAGATGTGTGTGCGATACTTGGGATATTTCCCCCTCATTTGTTGTTTTTTATCTTGTCTCCAGGGCGTCACTTACCCAGCATGCCACGGGCTGTGGTCCAAATGGGCTCCTCCTCTTGAACGGAGTCGACTGGCCACAACCTCCTTCTGTGGTGAGACTTCTAATGTGTTAAAGCACAAAAGCAAAGGCACTAAATTCAACTGTTTTTGTTCCCCTAAATGTAAAATGGTAAAATAACATTAGCATTTTATGACCAAAGGTCCTATATTACACAAAATGGACTCTTGTGACATTTAAGTTGTGTTCTAATGTTGTTTCCTTCTCAAAAACAGACCTGGAGTTGTGTTTTGTTTCATTCACACACGTTTGAGTAACTCTTTATTATTAGTCTGTCTACATCTCCAAAACTCAAAATGCTCTGTTCCCCCTTGTGATGTCATGAAGTAATAATAATAATAATACATTTTAGTTATTAGGCACCTTTCTGGACACTCAAGGTCACCTCACAACAACATAAACAGATTAAAACATACTGTTAAAAGCCACAGTTAAAGTGGGACAGTATTTAAATGATTGATTGTATTTGGTTTGTATTTTATTAGTATTTAATAGAAGTGGTAGTTTTCAAATGAACAGCTCTTTTTATGTTTAATTCAACAGAGATTGGCAACTCCAGCTGTGAAATGATCCAAATGATTTTGATTCTGAAGGTGTGGGGAGTTTAAAAACACAGTGGAGCACTTCCTGTATCACCGCATGATATCACAAGGTGGAACAGAGTGGGTTTTTTTTCAGTTTGAGAGAAGAACTCGGTCTAAATCTGCAGGGTTTGTGTGTTAAACATGTGTGAATGAAACAAAACACAACTCCAGGTGTGTTTGGGATGAGGAAATGACATTAGAACAGATCAGAAAATAGTGTCAGAGCCATTTAAAGATGGGACTCAGCACTCAGCCCTGCCTTTTGAGTTAAAGTGCGTAGTAAAATGATTATATTGAACTAAAATTGCTGTATTTTGGGGGATACTTAGTGCTGTTGTGTTCTGTGCAGGGTCTTACGCCGGGGCAGTGATCGCGATGCCTCTGGCCGGGATCCTGGTGCAGTATGTGGGATGGCCCTCTGTGTTCTACGTTTATGGTGAGTCTTATATCCTGGAAATATTCATTGTTTTATCAGTGGAGTTAAAGTGGAATTAATTTGATTTAATCTTATCTTTTCTGGTGGAGGGTCTGTCAAATGCTTTTCTCCATGGAGATGTTATTTCTTTGTCTGGAATGTTTCACAGTGTGGCATTAAATCTTTCTATCCTCATGGAGCCCAAACCAGACCATGTTCCAGGTCAGATCTGTGGAGAGGCGACCCTGCTCACAGTCAGAATTTCGTTTTTTCTAGATATTTTTGACCTATTAAACCACCTGTAACTGAATAAATGTAAAGTAGAGCTGTTTAATGTCACACTGTGGAACATTCCAGGCAGATTTCTCCATAGAAACAAAAAGGTGACAGACCCCCAACCAAAAAGTTAGTAAGTTAATAAATGAACACATGGACCCTCAAGCTTATGGGTAAACGCACTTGTATCAGATATTGGCACCGATATTGAACATTTTGGTTGATCAAATTCAATTAAATTCAATCAACAAGATCTCAGTTCAGTTCATATCCCATTTTGGTCTATAAATTTACTGGACAATATTGGCCCAAAACATCTTGTAATGGCGGCACGGTGGCTGAGTGGCAACACTCATGCCTCACAGCTCGAAAGTTGCGGGTTCGATCCCCAGGTCGCCCGGGCCATTCTGTGCTGAGTTTGCATGTTCTCCCCATGTCTGGATGGGTTTCCTCCGGGCTCCGGTTTTCCCCTATCAACTCAAAACATGCAGCACCTATGAGGTAACATCAAGGACCATGACGTCCACCCTCCTGTAGGCTCACCACCTGCAGAGGGGTTCATAGGGGGGGGGTCAGGTGCTATGAGGATTGGACAACCCAGCTGGATAAAGCGGGAGAAGATGGATGGATGGATCTTGTAATATTAAACTTGTATTTCAGTTTCTTTAAATGATAAATAACAGTTATAAAACACATCTGTAGAATTGTTTTCCATCCACTGTTTGTGTTTAAAAGAAATAAATAGTATTTTCAGTCTCTGCGCTGGTTTCATATCTTAAACTTATCTTTCTGTATATGGAGACAAGCAGGGCTAAGTTACAGGTCAGATCTGTGGAGAGGCAACCTAACTCTCCATAGTAAAAATGATGATTTCGAGGGTTTTTGACAGAAAGTTTAATAGCATTTAATAGCATTCCTGACACAGTAAGTAACACAGTGCTCCTTTAATTCCACCACTGTGTTTCTGAGCTGTTTAAACGTCCAGTAACTATGAGCTTTTCGTCATGTTATAATGCTGTTACCTCCTCAAAAACAGACCTGGAACTGAGCATTTTCAGTTTAAGAGAAGAACTTGATCTAAATTCTGATGGGTTTGTGTGTTAAACGTGTGTGAATGAAACAAAAACACAACTCCAGGTGTGTTTGTGACAAGGAAACGACATTAGAACAGATCAGAAAGCAGCCTGGGCTGCCCGGTTATCAGAGCAGCTCATGTTTGATTAATTAAAGCAAAAATCTCACTTTGCCAAATGTGTTTTAATAAAATGGCACTCTGCTTCTGCTGTGATGTTATCTGATGATTTATTGGTGTAAATGAGTCTGTTCCTGTCTGAGCCTCTGGAGTCGTGTCTCATTCACTCGAGTTTAATAATGAAAAATCTGCAGAGCTGCTCCTTAAATGCTCCAGTTTTATTATCACTCAGTGCCCTTCGGTTTGAAATATCTTCATCCTAAAGGTGCACTACGTAACTTTTCAGGTTAGGGGGTTCCCATGGAGATGCTATTGCTTTGCTGTAATGTAATAAAGTATTAAACTTATATGTGGTTGCATTTGTTTCTATTATGTGTGATCTTATTGCTCAAAGATACTTGAAAAACATGCACTTCTGCACCGTAAGCAATTTTTTTGTGAATGGGGTCACCTCTTCATAGATCTCAGCTGTAATTTGCCCTGGTTGTGTCTCCTGTCTGTTTCTATGGAAATTGAAAAGTTTAATGTCATAATTTGTAATACTGGAGGTGTATGTGATGGGTTAGACCACATGGTTAACAAGATTATATTTAAAAGTCCCGTATTGACTCTTGTGAGCTTTACCGGCGAATGATCCAAATGATTCTAGTGAAGGTGTGTGGAGTTTAAAAACACAGTGGAGCACTTCCTGTATTGTATTATTGTGGTATTAGGCTATTTTCTGATCTATGTTCTAATTTCCTCATCGCAAACAAACCTGGAGTTGTGTTTTGTTTCTTTCAGACATGTTTAACACACACACCCTGCAGATTTAGGCTGAGTTCTTCTCTCAACTTCGCTGCTCCACTGTGTTTTTAAACTCCAAGCAACTTCACTAGAATCATTTGGATAAATTCAGCCCTGGAAATGCTCATTTCTTCTGAACTTCTTCTTCCCACTCCTTCTTGGGCATTTTTATATATTTTTTATTTATTTTTTGTTATTTCTTTTATGATTTCACTAATGTTATACATTGTACTTTGTATTGTTCCATTGTAAAAGAATGTAAATTACTTACTTAACCCAAAATAAATACATAAAAAACAAACTTCTAGATCTAAACACTTAAATCTATCAGAGAATGACTTAAAAGTAGTGAAAATAAATGACCTCTAGACGAGAATGAAGCATCTCAGAATGAGTAAGTAGAGAATAAATCTGAAAACACTTTGAGGTTTGGAGATGTAATAAATGAAACAAAACAAAACTCCAGGTCTGTTTTTGATGAGGGAACAGCATTAGAACATGACTTAAAGATCACTAAATCGTGTAAACGTTGTGTTCCTCAGGTGTGTTTGGGTTATTCTGGTACATCATGTGGTTGTTACTGGCCTATGGGAGCCCAGAAGCCCACCCCACCATCACGGACGAGGAGAGGCTCTACATCGAGGCCGCCATCGGAGAGAGCATGAGCAAGCAGAGCGCTACACAGGTACGCCCTATACTACAGCTAAAGGGGCACTGTGTAACTTTTCTAATGGGGGGTTTCCTACATAGAGTTTATTCAATTCAGGTGAACGCATTGCTGAAAATGCCTTGGGAAAACATGCATGAGGCTCTATATATGGATTATATTAGACTGAAAGTTGCACTGTGTAACTTTTTGCATTTTTTTCACCTTCTTGTTTCTATGGAGATGTCATTGCTCTGCCTGGAATGTAGTGAAGGTGTTTGGACTCAGTCTTGTTTTAGTCTTGAAGGCGTTTGGACTTGGACTTGTCTCGGTCTTGAAGGCGTTTGGACTTGGACTTGTCTCGTCGGTTTTGAAGGCGTTTGGACTTGTTCTTGTCTCGGTCTTGAAGGCGTTTGGACTTGGACTTGTCTCGGTCTTGAAGGCGTTTGGACTTGGACTTGTCTCAGTCTTGAAGGCGTTTGGACTTGGTCTTGTCTCGGTCTTGAAGGTGTTTGGACTCGGTTTTGTTTTAGTCTTGAAGGTGTTTGGACTCAGTCTTGTTTTAGTCTTGAAGGCGTTTGGACTTGGACTTGTTTTAGTCTGGAAGGCGTTTGGACTTGGATTTGTCTCGGTCTTGAAGGCGTTTGGACTTGGACTTGTCTCGGTCTTGAAGGCGTTTGGACTTGGACTTGTCTCAGTCTTGAAGGCGTTTGGACTTGGTCTTGTCTCGGTCTTGAAGGTGTTTGGACTCGGGTTTGTTTTAGTCTTGAAGGTGTTTGGACTTGGACTTGTTTTAGTCTTGAAGGCGTTTGGAATTGGACTTATCTCGGTCTTGAAGGCGTTTGGACTTGGACTTGTCTCGGTCTTGAAGGCGTTTGGACTTGGTCTTGTCTCGGTCTTGAAGGCGTTTGGACTTGGTCTTGTCTCGGTCTTGGAGGCGTTTGGACTTGGACTTGTCTCGGTCTTGAAGGCATTTGGACTTGGTCTTGTCTTGGACTCAGTCTTGTCTCAGTCTTGAGGTCTGACACTCAATGAAAATCACAAAGATGGTCTCAATTTAGTCTCGGTCTTGTCTCAGTCTTGACTCTCAGAGGTCTTGGTCTTGTCCTGGTCTGGGGACCCTGTGGTCTCGGACAGGTCTTGGTCTCGATTAGTGCGCTCTTGACTACAGCACTACTGGAATGTTCCACAGTGTGACATTAAACAGCTCTACTTTATATTTATTCAATCACAGGTGTTTTTTTAGCTGAAAATTCACCAGAAAAACTGACTGTGAGTAGGGTCTCCACAGATCTGACCTGGAACTTGGTCTGGTTTGGTCTCCATGATGATAGAAAGGTTTAATGCTGCACTGTGAAGCATTCCAGACAAAGCAATAACATCTCCACAGAGAAAAACATTTGACAGAAGCTACTCAGTGCACCTTTATATTAGATTTAAAACTTTTCTAATGACGAGTCTCCATGGAAATATTTAAAAAAATATATATATATTATTTAAAAATAATAATTTTTTATTTAGTTACAGGTGTATTTATACTTGAAAAACACACATAAAGGTTCATTTCTGATCCACTTTTGTACATAAAAAGATCTGTGCATTTAGGGCGTAGAAACAGGCTCTGTATTTACACTTCCAAACATTTCTAATGTCAAAGCTGTGTTCTGTGAATCCACCACCAGAGGGCGCAAAAGTCAATCTGAGAATTTACCAAAACAGACAAAATAGAGAAGCAAATAAATGAACCTGTAAGCACCCACGACAGGTTTTAGATCAAGTCTGTTGGGAAAGAATCAAGAAAACGAGCTGAAAGAAGCGTTTGTGTTGCAACTGGTTCTAGTCAGTTTTTCAAAATTTTTAAATTTTAGCTTCTTATTTCGAGCTGTGTTCACTACTGCCCCCAGTGGTCAGCTCAGGTACTGCACCATTGCTAAAATTCGACACGTTCTGAGGAGATGGAGCAGAACCACACAGATGATGGACAGAAGTCTCTCTTTGTATCTGTATGTGTCTAGAATGTAGTAAATTAACCTTTTGTCCATAGATCTGACCTGTCACTTGGGTTTGTAACATCACCTGCGTTCCAGTTTTATGCCATACGGTGGAACATTTTAGACAATAAGATCTCCATTTTAAGTAACGAGATCCAGATGGAGACCCTTCACCAGAAAAGTTACACAGTGTTCTGTTCATTGTCTTCTTATAATTTGTGTCTGCAGAAATTTAAAACTCCTTGGCGACGTTTCTTCACCTCCATGCCTGTCTACGCCATCATCGTCGCCAACTTCTGCCGTAGCTGGACCTTCTACCTGCTCCTGATCAGCCAGCCGGCGTATTTTGAAGAGGTCTTTGGTTTTCCCATCAGTAAGGTCAGTATCAGTCTGAGGCCAGTATTAATGAATACAGATGGGGGCAGCTAAAACTAATATTGTTAAAATGCAAAATTCTGTTGAAAAATGTTGAAAAAAACACACTACACGATCCTGGTGCTTTTTATTTTGCTCTTTTTTCTGTAAATAAATTCCTAGTCCTAATATGGAAGTGCTAAACTACAAGTATGACTAACATTCAAATATACAGTTATATATTTACATTATCATAAAAACAAACTAAAAATCCATCCATCCATCCATCCATCTTCTCCCGCTTAATCCGGCTGGGTCGCGGGGGCAGCTTGCTGCCCAATACTCATAGCACCTGACCCCCCCATGAACCCCTCTGCAGGTGGTGAGCCCACAGGAGGGTGAACAACATGGTCCTTGATGTTAGTTCATAGGGGTTGCGGGCATGTTTTAGGTTGATGGGGGAAACCGGAGTACCCGGAGGAAACCCATCCAGACACGGGGAGGAACATGCAAACTCCACACAGAAAGGCCCGGGTGACCCGGGGATCGAACCCGCAACCTTCTTGCTGTGAGGCCTGAGTGTTGCCACTCAGCCACCGTGCCGCCTCAAACTAAAAATATATCTATATAAACTTTTTGTGCTCACATTTTTGTGATTAATTTAGTGACTTTTTGGCATTTTACAAAAAACTCAGGTTCAGAACAACAACACTGGAAAAGAGTGTTTCAATCAGAGGTGTGAGCCTCTGGAACAGCCTAAATAAAAAAAATAAACGCTTCAAAATCTATTCAAGTGTTTAAAAGAAATGCCAAACCTGAAATGCTAAAAAAAGTATTAAGTATGAACTGTCCTTTTGTGTTTTTGTGTTAATGAACAAGTATTTAATATTGTGTATGTCATGTAAATAAGTGTTGGAAATGTTTTATTTTGTGTGAAAAGGGCTCAGATATTACAAGTCTGTACTTCTTTCTGCTCCTTTCCATTCACATTGATGAAAATAATTATTTTGTATTCCTCTTTTATGAATGAAACAAAAACAAACAAAAATAATAATAATGATAATAATAATAATACTTTAAAAGCGTGAAATGATGGAGCTTCTCTCACTGCTGGAGGCTCTGAGCTCCAGCTGATGTGAGCTTGTGAAGAAGAACACAGTTTGGCTAAGTGAGGGACAGTGCAGCGCCCCCTGGAGGTGCCTCTGATGTGTCTGTTAGACTGGACCGTAATAAAGGAAGAAAGAGGAGGTGGCACTAAACCATTAGAATACTGGACAAATATGATGCATTTTCAGAAAGGTGTGTGAAAGGTTCTGTGTGAATTTGTTGAGTTTATGTTCAGTTTGTTGAGTTTGTGTTGAGTTTATGTTGAGTTTGTTGAGTTTGTGTTGAGTTTATGTTGAGTTTGTTGAGTTTGTGTTGAGTTTATGTGCGTTTGTTGAGTGTATGTTGAGTTTATGTTGAGTTCGTTGAGTTTATGTTGAGTTTGTGTGTGTTTGTGTTGAGTTTGTGTGCATTTGTGCGTTCTCTCTCAGGTGGGCATCCTGTCTGCGGTGCCACACATGGTCATGACGATCGTGGTCCCGATCGGAGGACAGCTCGCCGACTTCTTACGCACCAACAAAATCATGTCCACCACAAACGTACGAAAGCTCATGAACTGTGGAGGTACGTCTGCTGCGGGTTTAATAACAAGAACTTTATTATTAGAACATTAGAACATGACTTAAAGCTCACATAAAAGTTCATTTTGCGTGTAATATTACAGTGCTGTGAAAAAGCATTTGCCCCCTTACAGATTTCTTACTTTTTTAGCACCTTTGTCACTGAACCACTCTGACATTCCTCTGATGTTCCTCTGACATTCCTCTGATGTTCCTCTGACGTTCCTCTCATGTTCTTCTCATGTTACTCTGATGTTCCTCTGACGTTCCTCTCATGTTCCTCTGACGTTCCTCTCATGTTCCTCTGACGTTCCTCTCATGTTCCTCTGACGTTCCTCTGATGCCCCTCTCATATTCCTCTGACGTTCCTCTCATGTTCCTCTGACATTCCTCTGATGTTCCTCTGACGTTCCTCTCATGTTCCTCTGACGTTCCTCTCATGTTCCTCTGACGTTCCTCTGATGTTCCTCTGACATTCCTCTCATGTTCCTCTGACGTTCCTCTGATGTTCCTCTGACGTTCCTCTGACGTTTCTCTCATGTTCCTCTGACGTTCCTCTGATGTTCCTCTGACGTTCCTCTCATATTCCTCTGACGTTCCTCTCATGTTCCTCTGACATTCCTCTGATGTTCCTCTGACATTCCTCTCATGTTCCTCTGACGTTCCTCTGATGTTCCTCTGATGTTCCTCTCATGTTCCTCTGATGTTCCTCTCATGTTCCTCTGACGTTCCTCTGATGTTCCTCTGACGTTCCTCTGACGTTTCTCTCATGTTCCTCTGACGTTCCTCTCATGTTTCTCTGACGTTCCTCTCATGTTCCTCTGACGTTCCTCTGACGTTCCTCTCATATCCCTCTCATGTTCCAGGTTTTGGGATGGAGGCCACTCTTCTTCTGGTGGTGGGTTTCTCTCACACTCGCGCTGTGGCCATCTCCTTCCTGGTGCTCGCGGTGGGATTCAGTGGATTTGCCATCTCAGGTTTGCTTTCTTTACATTTATATTTGCGTCTTAGAATTAGACAAACTTTATTTATCCACAAGGAAAATGATTTGGAGACAGTAGTTGACAGAAAAGTTACACCATGCAGCTTTAAACTAGTAGAATCATAGAAGTGTGCATTACAGCTCTGACATTTAACTGATTAAAATAGAATGAACCTACTAAATAATGAATGAACTCCTAACTAATAAAACAGTTACGTATTAATAGGTAGGAGCATATTACCAATTAGTGACACGGCGTTCGTGAAAGAGCCGGATCTGTTGAACGGTTCCTTAAAGTGAACAGTTGGATCTGGATCGTATGTTTTTTTTAGAAGATCTAAATCTGAATCATTAAAAATGTATTTTTACTGACTCTGAAGGAGATCAGACGACACGAGTCAGAGCCATGTGCATTAAAACATTTCATCTGAATACTATTTTTAAGAATTAATATTGTAGTTCAACATTTTATTTTGATTTTCATCATTTCAGAAAGTTAAAAGAAAGACTCCAGCTCTCAGTCTGAACCATTTTAAATGGATCCGAGGTTTGGTCACATCTCTGGGATGAGTTTGATTCATTCAGATACACAACTGTTACAGCTAAGACTGCAGCTAACGCCCAGAGCAGCTTAAACATGGACCGAGGAGGATCTAAAGCCTCAAAAACATGATTCATGACAGAAATAGTGTCTGTTTTATCTTTGCGATGTCTTCACAGAGCCTTAACCCCTTAACACCTGAATTACAGCTCTGGAAAAAAATAAGAGACCACTGCAAAATGATCAGTTTTTCTGATTTCACTACTTATATGTATGTCCATCCATCCATCCATCTTCTCCCGCTTAATCCAGCTGGGTCGCGGGGGCAGCGTGCTGCCCAATACTCATAGCACCTGACCCCCCCTATGAACCCCTCTGCAGGTGGTGAGCCCACAGGAGGGTGGACAACATGGTCCTTGATGTTAGTTCATAGGGGTGCGGGCATGTTTTGGGTTGATGGGGGAAACCGGAGTACCCGGAGGAAACCCTTATATGTATGTGACTCAGTAAAATGAACATTTTTGTTTCATTCTACTGACTAATTACTGACAACATTTCTCCCAAATTTCACATAAAAATATTGTCATTTAGAGCATTTATTTGCAGAAAATGACAAATGGTCAAAAAATACAGAAGATTAAATGTTTTCAGACCTCAAATAATGCGAAGAAAACAAGATCATATTCATTTTAAAACAACACAATACTAATGTTTGAACTGAGGAAGAGTTCAGAAATCAATATTTGGTGGAATAATAATAATCATGAACACAGCAGTGTTTTTTCTCCTTTTCCTCCTTAAATCAGGTTTGGTTCAGGTGATCTCCTCATCAGTGCCTCCTGAAGCAGAATGAGGTGTGTTTGTGGTTAATTCAACAGACGCTGGAATAAAACGGCCGTCACACATGATTTCAGAAATTAAAAGTGCACTGGGCTCTTAGTGCGTGTTCATGTCATACAAATCCAGAACGGCTCTTTGAATGGGACCGATCCAAAAGAGTTGAACCTCATAAAAGAGCCTAAAGTCCCGTCACTGTTTTCACTATGAGAAGTTTAATGTTTTATATTGTTTTTTTACATTTGTTTTTAGGTTTTAACGTGAACCACCTGGACATCGCTCCTCGCTACGCCAGCATCCTGATGGGCATTTCCAACGGCGTGGGCACTCTGTCTGGGATGGTGTGCCCACTCATCGTGGGAGCCCTGACCAAACACAAGGTAAATCCTCACAGAATACTCATACTTTACAGTGACGGGGGGTCCTACATGTATGTTTGTATAATGGAATATTCAGCAGTTACCATGGTGACACAATGCACACTAGGGATGGGACAATAAGCAATAATATCATTTATTGTGATAAAAAGGGTACACAGTAATCGTTTGTGGGACATTTTCTATAATCGTGAAAATGGCCATCAAAATAATCTCCATTTTATCACCAAAATGTGTAGAAAAAAGCAGCTTCTACATCATGATCTCGACTAGATTGTGTTTGTTCTCACTTATAACAAAGTATAATTATATACAACTTGTTTAAACATAGAACTTAATCAATTAAAATTATAATTATTCATAACCATAACATTTTTAAGATGTCAGCAACTTTAATCATGATTTTTATCATGATATAATCGTTAAGAGTAATTATTTTGGCCATGAAAATCATGACAAGAAATTTCTGTATTGCCCCATGACTAATCACAACATGGACAATGCACACATTAGTAAACAGCAAAAAAAAATTTTTTAGATCAGCGATAACGAGCCATATCTGCAGAGCTGCATTAATTAAGCTATGCTCCTCGCGCCTTTTCCTTCAGTTGTTCTTGTAAAGTTTTTTTCTGACGTCATAAAGTATTTTATATTTATCCTCCACAGCTGTAAACTTTTGTATTTATCATGAATCGTTCCTCGAGGTCCTGATGCGATGCACAGTGTTTACATGACTGTATTTTGTATTTTGAAAGAGCATCAGAAGTTTATTTTGACACCACGTGCTTATTTCCTGTCTTGCTCCTGATAAAAGCCTGGAGACGCTCTGACACAGCAAAATTAGAACTTCAACCTATTTTGAGCAGCATGAATGAAACAAGCACAACTCTAGGTCTGTTTTTGAGAAGGAAACAACATTAGAACATGACTTAGTTCACAATTTCGCATAATATCGGCCCTTTAATTGCACAGCCCTATGTCAAAACCACTGAACATCTCTCCCTCCACAGACCCGCCTGGAGTGGCAGAACGTCTTCGTCATCGCATCCATGGTGCATTACTCTGGCGTCATCTTCTACGCCATCTTTGCGTCGGGCGAGCAGCAGGAGTGGGCCAACCCCGAAGACACCTCCGAGGATAAACTGGGCATCATGGATGACGACGAGCTGGCCGAGGAGGCAGAACTCACCCACGAAAACTCTGCCGCTGCCAAAAAGAGCTACGGAACCACGGACAACTCCTCCGGGCGCAGGCAGGGCTGGAAGAACAAGAGAGGACCCACAATGCACCAGGAGGACGAGCACTATGGCAACGGGGACTACCAGGAAGGATACCAGTGAATGCATTTGCCCAATAGAACGAGAAACTACAAAAAAAAACTACAAAAAGTGTTTAAGAACTGGCTCGATTTGCCTTTATGACTTCACTTTGGGATCATCCACACACTGTATACACCATGAAGAAGGCCAGAAGGTTCATTTCTGGGCGATTTGTAGAGAAGCAGTTGGTCACTATAAAGTGCTGTGGAAAAGTATTTGTCCCCTTCTTGATTTCTTACTTTTTGTATGTGTCACCAGCAAGTCCATTTCTGAATGGCTTAAACCCAAACCCTGGGTAAAATACAGAAATTCTGCTTAAAAACGACCAAATACAAAGAAAATGTGACTATACTGACTCACATGCTAGTCATGAATGGGCAGAGTGCAACAACTGTCCTTAATTTCGTACTCAATTCACAATTTTATTATTACCAACCTCCACAAATTGAGGGTGTCCCAGTTGTTTTTTAAAATTGGTCAGCCTGGCCATGTAGGTTCAGATGGCTTTTTTCCCTTAAGAAATAAAATCTGCACTTAAAACTGCATTTTGTGTTTACTTGTGAGTTCTCTTTGTTTAATCTTTAAGTTTGCTTGATCTGAAATTGCTCAAAGTGACAAAGGTGCAAAAAAAGTAAGAAATCGGTAAGGGGGCACATACTTTTTCAGAGCACTGTACAGAAATACGCTGTTGTGAGTGAATGCTGTAAGTATCAGACTGGCTATTATGATGTAAAAATGTATTGTTCATAATCAGTGTGATGGATATTTTCACCTAACCTGAAGCGTCGCCTGTCAGGAGAAGCAGATAGCTGTAGTTACCTCAAAGACACTGAATCGTATGAAATCTACTTTGTGATCATAGCTGTAGAAAGTTGTGCAGGTAGCAGGTTAGCGTGTCCACGTCGTGTAACTTTATTGGCAACTGCTGCATTTCAGATGACATCACGACACTGTAGACCGATCAGATTTAACACAGATAATTGTTGAAATGCAGATTTGTGTTGTAATATGGCGAGTTCTTGGCTCTAGTCATAGAAATTATCAGGTTCAACATTTGTGCACTTACCTTTTGGGGATTTTATGGTAAAGTACAACATGATCATGCTTTAAAAACAAACAAATAACATTTTAATCAATAGATCTGAAGAATACAATGACGTCTACATGAAGAAAAATTGGACATTTTCTCTGTTTTCACAGATTTTGTCCGTTACTATCGCCAACGCCAATCCGCAAGTTTCCAAGCATCTGCTGGTTTTGTGACGCAAGTGTGAATAGAGCCCATTTGCTGGCATCATTATGGTGTTGCAAAATCTCACAATATTTTTGTGGACTTTCTGTCACATTACAGCCCCCTGTGTGTTTAATACAGTGTTTTATTGAGGTAATTTGAGGCCCTACAGAGTCCATGATTCTTTGATTTTTTTAGATCCAACAAGAATTGAAAGTTATTAAAGACTTTAGTGTGAATGTTTTGAACTGTCACAAAGTCAAAAAAAATAAGGAGTTCATTTCATTCCACCATTTATACACATTAAATGGGCACTATACAAGGTTTACAAAACCTTATTGTTTTGCCAGGAATAGACCTTTTTCACAACAACCAGAAATCCCACCCTGTGGGGTTGCTGAACTTCCAGTTAATGTTTTTCTGTGGTAAATGTGTGTGTAAATGTGTGTGTAAATGTGTCGTATTCTCCAGCAGCTTCATAAATCTGCCCCATCACCAAATCTTCAACCAACAAGGTCCACAAAGGAGAAACATTTTTCATGAGAAATTTGTGAACATCTCCAACATTTAAACTGCTTAAATCTGTCTATGCCAATATCAACATCATGAAATCGATTTTAATTTTAATTCTAGAAATAGTCTGAGTTAAGGAGTTCCTTCGGTTTTCTTCAGGACCATAACATTAGTGTTGCTCAGTCGTTCACTAAAGTTTGGTGTTTCCTTTAAGTTTTCGTCTTTCTTCTCTTGATCGTTGTGGATAAATTCTTCTTCTTTGTGGACCTTGTTGGTTGAAGATTTGGTGATAGGGCAGATTTATGAAGCTGGTCAAGACATTTCCACAGACATTTTGCCACACAAAACCATTAAACGGATGCTCGGTAACCCGGTACTTCCAGCAGATGTGAAAAAGGTCTGTGGTCCATAAAAATTACATGAAGCACTACAATCTCTATGGAGACAAACCAAGTCTTATATATGTGAAAGTCACTTTATACTGTCCTTCCAGAACAAATATTAATTTTTTCATGACTCGAACAGGTGGCGTACCCACCAGAAAAGTTCCATAGTGCTCCTTTGACTGTATGTGGTGGGTTTGACAGTGACTTAAAGCTAAAACTTAAGTCGCTGAAGCCGCCCTGGTTCAGACTGTGATCATGGCCCCGTAGCCCTGTGCACGGCCTGTAATCGTGGCTTCTATTTGAACACTTCTGCAGAAATGTGTGAGCTATGCAATAACGCACCGTGAAAAAAGAATGTAGAGTGTGTTTGGAGCAGACGACAGTGTTACTGTGATGATCCTTCTTGTTTTTTTCTGCCTGATTCGAACTGTCTTGTACATATTTGCTGTTGCTGGATGTTTGCCCTTTTTGCCTCTCGTTTGGGGCTGTAGTCTTTTCTTTTAGCGCCTGTGGTTCTGTGGTTGGAGCTTTGGATGGATGCTTCAGTGTGAACTTTGAATCATCGGCTGTTTTTGTCTTTGCAGTTCTCAGTGTTTGCTCATCACTTGACCTGGTTTATAAGATCGATGCTGTAGCTTTAATGGGGAGTGGAGGATTTTCTTTCATTGTTTGTCCCAAATGCACAATAGTACTGTTTTGTACAAACCATAATTCAGACCTGCTCTTAAATAAACACATTTTGGTTCTAAACTTGATGTCGAGAGATCACTGGGGCCAAAGGTTCAAGATGATGTTCTTTATTGTTTTAAATTAAATGTCTCATATTACGCAAAACTGACTCTCGTGAGCTTTAAGTTTTACTCATTTTTAACGTGAATGAGCCTAACTAAAGATTATGTTCATAAATATGTTCACTTATGGTGCCTGTATTTGCAACAGGCTCTATCACAGTTACCGGAAGAAGTTTGGAAACCTGCGGACGACGACTTCCGGTGTAGTTCTTGACTCTGGGCATGTGATAATATCCTGGATTCTGCAGCAGCGCCTCCAAAACCTGCCAAAGCTTTTCATGGGGGACGTGACTCTAATTGCAGCTTCAATGTCATGTACAGACATCTGTTTGGAACTATCAATCTGACACAACGCTACAGAATGCTACAGTGACGTTTGACAAATTATAACACACAAATTAAAGGAAAAAAAGACTACAGTAACATCTAGATGAAGAAAATCAGGATATTTTCTCAGTTTTCCAGATTTTGTCAGAGTTCCTTTCGCCAACAGGGCCCAAAGGAAGTCGTCATCTGCAAGTTTTTGAACGTCTTCAAACGTTTTTGTGATGTAAGCGTGAATAGAGCCCAGATCAGTCAAAAGTTTGGACTTACCCGGTCATTCAGTGTTTACTGCCTTCTACATTTGATATACACACAGAAGGCATTACATACAGAGCTTAACAAATGTATTAGAGCATCTGTCATGAAAACAAGAAAACATAAATAACTTCATAATTTATCAAAAACTTGTTTCAAATTAACACTTTTATTGTTATTCATTAAGAAAATGACCAATTGGAATCACAAAATAGTCCTTGTTGCATTCTTGCTGCTTTGTTTTTATATCGTTTTGCAAAGTCTCTTTTGTTATTGAGTTCAGATGTTTCCAGAGACACTTTGAGACTTTGGTGTCATTTTTGGAAAACATTAAACCTGAAAATGTATGGATAGCAACAATAGTTCTATTTTAGCATTAAAGATCTGGTTTTGATAAAAAGACCTTGCATATACTGGAGGATTAACCATTATAGAAACATAAAAAGATATTTTGGTAAACAGAAATACTGTTAAATTACGTATGGCAAACACTTGGGGTTACTCTAATACATTTGTTAAGCCCTGTATATAAAGTAAGATATATGGAATTATGTAGCAAAGAAAGTTAAATAACTATATTTTTATAATATTTTACAACCAAATCCAGCTTTTGTTTTGTCAAAAAATATTTAGAACAGTTATTAAACTTTTTTCTGCTATATAATTCCATATTTCTTGCTTTATATATTTGATGTCTTCAGTATTTATATAAAATGTAGAAAGTAGCAAAAACTCTGGACTGGTCGTGTGTATATAATAATGTAAAAGTCTTTGAAACTGTGGAAATATGAGCCCATTAACACTCGCTCTGTTTCTCTGGAGTCATTTGTTCTCTTCTGACTCCTGAATCATTAACGCTGCTTTGACTGAACTGACATCTGTCTCTGCTTTGGACCGGCCTTTTTAAACACACACACACGACACACACACACACGACACACACACACACGAGTCCTCTTTAAACCCAGAGCTCTGTATCGTGTCACTCTGAGCTAAACATCCTTTCTCTCATCTCCTCTGACCCTCTGTTTAACACACAGAAGGTATAAAGAAGTGTTCTGAGCGAGTGCAGCGTCACCCACAGTCAAATGAAGCTCACTGAGGCAACAGTTACAGGAGCAAATCTGGAGCAGAGTTATTTACGGACAAAATAGTGAAATAAAAACACCAGGATCATGTAAAGCGGGTTAATGCGAACATTTTAAGGCCAAAATGACGAGGCTCACAGCAGCAGTTACAGAGAGAGGAGACAGTATTCCAGTGTCAGCCAATTGGAGCCAACCAGGAGTCAATGGAGACGGAAGCACACCCATGCTCACTTCCTGTTTGGAACCTAGCGGCTGGCAGGTTATGACTATGTGCATTTATATTCAGTATATACAGGATTTGGGCTGTGACCAATTAGGATCCTCCTTCTCGCAGTAGTAATAAATATGACTTAAAGGGACAGTTGTGAATTTTGGACATAGGGCCTCATTTCGTGGTGATCCAGAGTGTGGGAGACGTGTGGCGACACTTTTTTAAATCTTCCTCCAGTCCTTGTATTTGCAGAGGTTGCTGGTGCTAGGCTGGTCCAGGTCAATGGCCACAGTCGTCCTGCCACTAAAAACAGTCTGACCCACTCCACAGACCCGAGGAAACTGTTAGAACTCCAGACTGTCCATGTGAACATCTGTGTCCACAGAATAATGTCTGAAATAAAACTAACCTTGTGTCGCCTGAATCATCGCCTGAATCGTCGCACGTTGAGGGACTATTTTCTCATATATCAGTCCGCCGCTGCCGAGCTTCTATCAGGAAGTACAACTTACTGCTGCTGCTCAGACAGAAATCCTTCAAATGCAGCGGTCAAAGGACAAAGCAATAACATCTCCATGAAGAAAAGCTTTTGATGGACCCTCCACCAGAAAAGTTACACAATGCAGCTTTAATTGCACTAATTTGATGATAAGTAGTACTGGTGGTATGAGCTTGCAAAGAGACACCTGTGTGCAAATGAGTAAAGACTGAGCCTTTCAGCAAATCCTTCGTTTTACCGGTGCAGGTTTGTGAAGCATTCCTCTGTGAAGTGGTTAGCTCATACAAAAAGTATCCTGGTCACGTTTGTGGGCACATTTCCCCGAAAAAAAGTAATCCAAGTAGTTCTCAGTGGTTCTGTGGCTGGAGCTTGGTGTAAGGATACGTGTTGGTTACTACAACCAACACCAGAACATGTATCTTTACCAATGCGCACTTTTTTCCTCATGTTGCATTTGGACTATTAACTTAAAACAAGAACAAATTGTGCTGGATATTTTATTTGGCATTAATAAAACATTTAAGCAGCTTAAACTTGCAGATGTGGCCTAATCTTGCTCACATTTTAGACAATTCCTTTCTGCTTCTCTGTGTTTGATGGAGCTTCGAGGACATGGCAGAAAAACAGAGCTCCTCTTTCTCACAGTGCCTCAGAAGGAAGTTCTTCTTTAAAGACCATAAAAAAATAAAGACACCTGACAAAGAAACTGAAGAACTCAAGACCTTCTGTGAGAAAGAAAGCGAATGTCCCCATCTTGCAGGATTTGTGGGAGGGAGTGGGACAAAATATTGCAGATGTGGGCAGGAGCGGGAATGAAAATTACATTTCTTTGCGGGGTGTTGTGGATGTTTAAATCTGAGAAACTGGAGAAAAGTTGTCTTAAATCAAAGAGTCTGGACTTATTAAAGCAATTGTGCACACAATTACTAAGAAGTATAGAAAACAAAACCTTCTGTCCCTCACGTCAGGTCCGTCTTTCCCTAATCTGAATGGCAAAACAAAAACAGGCTTCTTATACTGTTGGCAAACGTCATGAAATCAACATGAGGTCAAACATACGATTAATCTAAACAGTTCTCAAAAGGAGACGACTTGTCTGGGTCAAATGGGGCACCGATTAGATTGAACCCAAGGGGACCAATATTTCTAAATGATGAGAATGAATAGAACAACTTGTTGATTTAACCCATCACATTACATTTCTGCTACGAAATGTAATGTGATGTGACTGCAAACTGAATTGCCCCTTGGGGATAAATAAAGTTTTCTGAATCTGAATCTGAATCTGATAAATAAGGACTGAACATAACGACGTAGCCCAGTGAATGAAGTAGCCCAGACACAGCAGGTCACACCACTGCAGGTGACCAGGGATACAGAGATGCTTTAGCAGTTGTGAGCTCCTAGTTCTCTAAACCCATACAATACACTCTTCTTTATCTTAACTAAGTAAGAAATTTCCATCACACGGGCGCAGGCTGGAACGGGAATTAAAATTCTGTCCCATGCAGACCTCTAGTGTCTAGAAAGTAGAAAGTACTGTATGGTTTCAATGGAGCTTTTTTGATTCAATACAGACCCAATATACCCAGGAATCACTATCAAAGAGCTGAAAAAGTTGATTTAGCATAATCTGTGTTTAACTCTCATGTCTATTTTGCAAAGTATGTCCTCTTTACGTTGACATGTACATGAGTCCACACTCGTCGCACAGTCCACAAACAGCTCAGCCAATGGCAAAGGTCCTGTTTATTCCACAGACATTGTTGACTCTGGAGGCCTCTGCAGATGGAGCAACAACTCATTAATGATTAAAGAATTGTTTTTGGCACCATTTTGTGAGTAGAATCACAATTTAATTCTCCAAATGAATATGTGTGGATTGGGGGTCCATCACCTGCCCATTTCTACCATCACTGCTCCAGAGCTCTACTTTACATTTACTCAATTACAGGAGGTTTTACAGCTCAAAAATACATTAAAAACAGGCATTCTGACTGTGGTCTGGTCCATGGAGAAAAAGCTTTGAGCCACAGAAGTTAAAATGGGAGTTTTTTTTGGATCACAGGGGAATGACGAAACAGCCTTGGTACGCTCAAGGACGATGCTGTCATTGCCATTGACTGTTGACGCAAATGACAGAAAAAATACATTTATTTTAACATTACAGCTGATTTGTTTTTATTTATTTTATTATTTATTTATTTAATATGATTCACACTTATTACAGGTCCTATATTACACAAAACTGACTCTTGTGATCTTTAATGTTATGTTCTAATGCTGTTCCCTCATCAAAAACAGATCTGGAGTTGGGTTTTGAACATGTTTTGGAACACTTGAAACACATTATTGATGGTTTAATGCCATACTGTGGAACATTTCAGGTGAAGCATAACAACTAACAAGCAGAAGAGACGTATTTTAACAGAAGTATCCAAAAATACAACTATATTTATTGTTTTCAAGGTCTTACATTATGCAAAACTGACTCTTGTGAGCTTTAAGTCATGTTCTAATGTTCCCTCCTCAAAAACAGACCTGGATTTGTGTTTTGTTTCATTCACACATGTTTGAGTAACTATTATTAGTCTGTCTACATCCCCAAACCTCAAAATGCTCCGTTCAACCTTGTGATGTCAAGAAGTATTCATTTTCAAGTGAACAGCTCCTTTTTTTTTTACCTTTTGTTCAGTAGAAATCAACAATTTCAGGGCTGAAATTGTCCAAATGATTCTAGTGAAGGTGTGTGGAGTTTAAAAACACAGTGGAGCACTTCCTGTATTACCACATCACATCACAAGGTGGAACAGAGTGAGAGAACCTAAAGAGCCTAAATCTGCAGGGTTTGTGTGTTAAACATGTGTGAATGAAACAAAACACAACTCCAGGTCTGTTTGTGACAAGGAAACGACATTAGAACAGAAATAAAAAAAATAGTAGCACATTTAAAACAACTGATAAGACAATTATCAGTTAGATTAATAAAAGCATAAACATTATCAGGAGTAAATTCCGTTAAAGTAGGCCACATACAGTCACGTGGGTGGGATTTCGTCTGCTGAATTCATACATTTGAGATAAGAGTTTTTTCAGGGGACTGTATGTAATGGCCAGGCTTAATTAATAACCACTGACCGTCTCTCCCTGACCCCAGCCGCTCACACATGTTCCCACTGAGTCCAAACACACACACCGGATACGCGCTCGTGCTGCTGTGGCCACGAAGATAAAACAATTAAGAACATTTTCAACCAAACTCGGATTCTAATTTAAACAGGAGACTCGAGGTAAGAGCTGTTCAGTCGTCATAGTTGGACCCCACATTTTGCCACGTGCTCATGTCAGTCGTGTAAATCGTGTAGGTTGTGCAGGAGTGTGGAGGTTGTGGGTTGGACCTCAGGGGAAATTACTCTTTAGGTAATTAAAATAGTGAGTGAGGCAGTGGTGACGGGCCATAAGAGCGTCACATGCGTGGAGTCGTATATACAGGCCAAGTACGTGTGATTAGTACTATCAGATGTACTACAAACAGAACAGGAAGACACTTGTGCTGATAAATGGTAAATGAAAACAACGCACACATTACATTTGCACACAGACAGGTTTTTTTTGGCTCAAAGCACCTTCGGTTCTTCTTGTAATAGAAGAGTCACAAGAGGAATTTAGCTTTGAATAAATATTTCCGATTGACCCGATGTCGGTGTTTGAGCAGGAGGTCGTTACGGTCATTGATGACACTATAAATTAAATTCAGATTTTGTTTTTAAACTGAGGCAGATTTTTCACACTTTTTGAAGATGGTGTATCACGTGCTGTTGGCCAATACCTCCACAGAGAATTCCAATCAGTTCAACTAAAGCTCTTTGATACTTTTCCAACAGTTGTATCATGTGGTATGTCCCAGTACGACTGGGCAACTGATTTAATTAATTAGACTAATTCAGGTTTTTAACAATCAAGATTTTGAAAAATTGCAATTGCATTGAGGATTACTGTGAAAGTAGTTTACTCCAGACTTTCTGACTTGTAAAGCAGAGTTATTGCAGTTATAGTTACACATGTCTGTACAAAGGCAGTTTAAAATTCTCTAAATATCAGGATATGATCAGAATGAAATGTAAAGAGCTCCCCCTGTTTGAAAGACGAGCCGTCTTCCATTAAAATGGTTAAAATCATAATCGTCAGTGTCTGCAGAAATCTGGCCCAGCCCCATGTCCCATCTGAAGCTGTTAGCGTCACTATGGTACATTTTACAGTTGTAATTCTGGTAAATACTTTCACTTTCATTAACACTGATGTCAGACCTGTTATTTTAATGGTGCAGTTTGTAACTTTCGCTCAAGTCCATGGAGACGAAAGTCAAACCACACGCTGCTATGGAGATAGATACATGCACGAGATTATAAGTGTACCTGAAAAACCTGCACGACAGGTCAAATGAGCTCGAGCACTATGACCTGCATGAGCATCTGTCCTGTGAAGGTTCATGTAGACTGTGCACTCTCCCTCTCATAAATAAATTAAATAAATAAATAATGCAATTACATTAAATTTTTTGGCAAAAAAGGAGACATACTGTGGCTTTAAATTATCATTTTGCTAAATGGAAACTCAACATATTGTTTTGAATTAGACTTGGAAATGACGGACCTCGACCATCGACTCACAGAACGACTCTGAGTCCAGCTCTATTTTAGGAATTGGAATTGATTTATGGACAAAATGTTGAAATAAAAGCCCCAGGACTGGCACATATAGACAGAGGGGCAAAGGTTTATTTGGGGTTTTTTTATATACAAAGTGATGCACTTAGCACACTGCAAAAAAGGCCTATCAAAAAATAAAAAAAAAATACCAATTTTGAGGTAAAAATGCACTATTTTAAGTGAAATTATCTGCCAGTGCAATAAGAAATTTTCACTTACCAAGTCTTCTTAAAACAAGATGATACAAATCTTGTTCTAAGCAGAAAACACGAGTTTCAAGTATTTATGGCAAGATTTTTCACCTTATTGGTTTGAGAAGGAAGTTAAAGAGGCTTAACCTGGCTTGATTTAATATAAAAGTGCTTAGAATAAGTTGTAATATCTAGATAAGATAAATCAGGATGGAATATCTTGAAACAAGTAAAAAACATATATTGAAATGTTGACATATAAGTACTCTGTCTAATATTCAATGTAATATTTGTTTCCAGTGTAATAGAACCCCTCCCCCCTCACTCTGACCCCTCCCCCCTCACGCTGACCCCCTCCCCCCTCACGCTGACCCCCCGTTCAGTGAACACCCCCACTCCCCGCCGGTGAGGACCCCTCAGAGGCTCCTGGATGAACGACTGGGGCCCCGACATCAATGTGGGGCCACTACAGCTCCCGCCCAACGATGACTTCTGCCTGTCGGAGAGCGCACACCTGTTTGGTACGGCTCACACACACATATACACACAAATACACATGCACAAAGACAAACATATACACACACTAGTGTCGTCGTACTCGAGACCAGTCTGGTCTTGAGCCTGGCCTTGAGACCGTTTTTTTTAACGATCTTGGTCTCGTCTCAGGCTCGACTGTGGACTTGATCTTGTCTCGGTCTTGAAGACATTTGGACTCAGTCTTGAAAACATTTGGACTCGGTCTTGAAGGCGTTTGGACTTGGTCTTGGTCTTGAAGGTGTTTGGACTCGGTCTCAAGGTCTGACATTGGTCTGACAAGTGATCAGATGGAGATAGATTTATAAAAACATTGTTATAAATGTGCCAAAATAGCTGTAAAATACAAATAAATGTAGAAAATGACAAAGATGGTCTCGATTTGGTCTCAATGGGCCGGGGTCTCGGTCTTGTTTTGGTCAGAGGTCTTGGTCTTGTCCTGGTCTCAGGACCCTGTGGTCTTGGACAGGTCTTGGTCTCAATTAGTTTATTTTATTTTATTTATTTATTTATTTGACAGGGACAATGCAATCAGACATAGTTACATACAACGTTTGCAGCTGATGTGATGCGTAGTGCGCTCTTGACTACTACACTAACACACACACACACACATACAAATATACAAGCACAAAAACACTCACACTTATTAGTGTGTCTACATCCCCAAAGCTCAAAACGCTCTGTTCCACCTTGTGATGTCATGAAGTGGTAGTTTTGAAGTTAACGGCTACATTTTACTTTTTGTATATAGTACAGATCGGCAATTCCAGGTCTGAGACCATCTAAATGATTTTAGTGAAGGTGTATGGAGTTTAAAAACACACTAAATCTGCAGCGTTTGAGTGTTCAACATGTGAGAATGAAACAAAACACAACTCCAGGTCTGTTTGTGATGAGGAAACTTCATTAGGACAGATCAGAAAATAGTGTGATATGGCTTCTTTAAATTAATAACAGATTTGGAGGAAGAGTTTGCATTTTCTTTGTTTTTCCTGCTTAGTGATTTTAGATTTCACTGTTGTGACATGGATCAGAACATTTTATGAAATCTGAGGTGATTCATGATTCAGCAGATTGAATCTCTGATGTAATCTATAAAATCGACCGACCGTAACAGAGTTCAAATCAGTGTCAATGTTCTGCACTTCATATTTATTGTACCATTGGAACAGTAATTAGTGATTAGCCAACTGGACTATGAGGCCATTTTACTATCATTAAAACAGACCAGGAGAACAACGACACTGGGGCTGGCCAAATGTTTTTAGTATGTTGCAGATTTTGTTGTGTCTGAACATAAATCTCTAATAAAATCTGAAGCTGAACCTAAGATGGCGCCGTGTTGTTTTCAGGGGTCTGTGCTCATTGGCGCTTGGGATCAAAAATAATTTTCTCTTCCATATTTACTTCCTAAATTCAGGCGAGCTCCTCCCGCTGTGTGACATCTGTAAAGTACATGGCGTGGAGCGTTTGGACCAATCAGAGCAGTGTAACAATAACTGAAATATACACAGTATATGTGATATCGTATCATCACAGGTTTCACAATAATATCGTGGACCATCACAATATCTGGAAACACAAGTCTCTTTGCTTAAATGAATAGTTCTGATGCAGAAATAGCTAAAAAAAAAAAAACAGAGGGAACTACATAGACCATGATCCTTTGCTCCGGGTCAGTGCAGACGACATGAAGAAATAACTGTTCTAAGAACTTTGAAACCTTCATTCTTTAGATTAAGTCTTGTGAAGCATTTTTAGAGGAAAAAGGAGCAGATTCACAGTTTTATATTGTAATAAATCTGGTACGGTGAGATGTTTATGGTGAAAATATTGTTCAGAGAGATTTGGATTTCGTTCCATCCCTAATGACAATAAATGACTGGGCAAAGTATTTTAGAGTCAGTCTTGTTATTCTGTAGAATATCATAATATCGTGATCTTTCCCACGATATCGCAATAAATATCGTACCGTAAGGTTCATACCGTGACCATATCGTATCGTGAGACTTGGATATCGTTACACCCCTGGTAGATATAGAAGAGTAGATCTGGCATTCAGCCTCTTGGCGTTCATATCGCTGCTGTCTCAGAACAAGGTTCCATGGTCTAAAGCATCACTGACTAAAGCTTTTCATCAGCACGTGAAGACGCCAGACTTTTTCATGTAGTTGCGTTGTTGTACCTTTAGTAGTTTCTTCTGTCTATACAGTATTTCATTTATTTAATTTGTATTATTATATAATTGTTACATTATACTATTTATTTTGTACAAGAACATGTACAATACAAGAACAAGTCCATATTGGTTGAGCCAGGTTAAGTTTAAAATAGAATCATCAAGACACTTTAACATCAGTTTTGGTTAGTAATTCTCAACATGAAACTTAAAATACTGATCTTCCTCTAACATAACCTGTATATGCAAACTGTGCTGACCCCTTACAGTCCAGGGGAAGGGGGGTCATCGGCGTCTGGTGAAGGGCTACTTGGGCTGTGGAAAATACTAAAATACTGATATCACCTTGTCCCCGATTCATGTTTGTTCATTTAAAGCAGCGTTACCCTGGGCCAAGATGGCGGCTTTGTTGACACATTTGTTCCAATAGACGGCGGGAGTCAATGTGAGATCTACTGTTAATATCTATGGAGGGGGCGAGACTCAGAGGGGGTGAGGCTCAGAGGGTGAAAACCTTTTGAATTCCCAGAATGCATTGTGTTTCTGTTGGAAAATTCTTTCTGGGCCCAAACTTCTGGAGCTGCAGTACAGAGGTGGAGGGGATTATCAAGTGTTGGGATTATCCTCAGATTATCCTCTAGTAATCAACACAAATATTAAAATTACTTTAAAGATATAGAAATAATTGACTTTGTTCATTTTTGCCACACACATAATCTGAGACTTTCACATACAAACTGACATTTAAGGGGTTAAAATGTCAAAATATTATATATTTGGATGTATGATTAGAGCAGAAGTAAATGAAGACATGGGTATAAAAAGTTGAACACAAATCTGTAGTGCAAAAAAATATTGCGGTGTTCTTTTCCAATGTACATTTTTGTCACAAAGGAGCACAGGTCTGTGTTTGGTCTCCGTGAAGACAGAAAGGTTTAATGCCATACTGTGAAACATTCCAGACAAAGCAATAACATCTTCATGTACACAAATTTGACAGACCGTCCACTAGAAAAGTTACACAATGCAGCCTTAATTGTCCATTGGAGAAACCCGTTACTGTGCTGATACCGGGCATTACATTGCTTCATTTCCGGAACAGTAGCAGAGACTTCCTGTTCTTTAAACATGGGGTGGCTACTTGTAATAAAATACAAAAGAGATTGTTTGGTTAATATTTAGCCCGTTTCACCTTTGCGCTGAGATTTTACACATGAGCTGAGCCAAGCAGAACATTTCTTGAACAGCACAGTCTCCATGTTTGTCAAGACTTCAGGAAATATGGAATAAACTGAGGTGAAAATGGAGCTGGACGTTGGTTGTGTGGAGAGGGTTGGACCATAGAGAAAACGGACTGTGGAGGGGGAGTCTACCACGATGGCTATGGTACAAACCGAGTCCCGGAGAGGTCAGTGAGAACGGTAGGAGGAGGTCAAGCATTTTGGGTGAAAGAAACGTTTAAATGGTGTCTGATGGTGGCCTGTGTACCATTGGTTCTTTTAAATTTCAATTAAGAACGAAAAACCATAAAGTGAGTTTATTTCATTATTCCATTTTAGTGTCAAACAAAAAACAGATTTCAAACTCTATTTCCAATATTTAGTTTAAAGTTTTTTTCAAATAACACCAATCAACACCTATTTTATGTTTATATTTGATTCTCTCTGGTTTATTTGCCCCAGAAGTTCTGCTGCTTAGAGCTGTGTGTGAACAAAGGAGTGTTTATCGCTGCTTCCTGTTTCTCGTCCTGAAGTTCATCAGTTACTTTCTAAGACACCAAAGTAAACGCGCTGCTATAAAAGAAGACAACATCTTTGACGTGTTAGTCCTTCTAGCAGCAGAACTTCCGGGGCAAATAAACCAGAGAACACAAATAGACTCCTATGGTGTTTTGTGCTGCTCTTGAACCAAACTGACTCTGTGACACTGTGTTTAGAGTGACCAGATGTCCCTATTTACCCAGGACAGTCCCAGTTTTGAGCCCTGTGTCCCCTGTACCAGCAGATTTATACAAAACCACTGAACTTGTCCCAGTTTTATACAAGAAATGTCCCAGGTGTTCCTATTTTTGACCCATTTGATCTATACCAGGTTTAAAAAAGGACTAAAGATTAAACCAGGACTAAAACAGGACTCACAATGTTTGACTAATCTGATCCTGCCAACAGTAAAGAGGAGCATAAATTGTCATTTGTTTTGCCAAAATACAGAAATCTGTGTTTGTGAATGAGCATAAAGTCCCTCAGATCATGACTGACACGAGAATGCACAATCTTACATGCTCTTTTCACTATCTTATTTACACCAAATATCCAAACCCAGGTCTGTCCCAGTTTAGAATTTTGACAGTCTGGCCCCCCTACACTGTGTCGTATTTTTCAACTGTTAGAAAACACTTTTCCTAAAACTGTGACAAAGCTCCACAGTCTCATCCTCTTACTTGAATGTTTGTCTTCTTTTATTCTGTTAAGAACCTGTTAAAAAGCCTTAAATTTACAAAGTTATATATGAGTATCCTGGTTTCTCTGAACGCAGGTAAACCCCAGATCCACATTATTGTCAGAACCGGCATAAGACAAATAAGTGGGATACTCATGCACTTGTAAAATCACTTGCTGTTAATGATTTCTAGTTTTATAGCTGTGTTATTACAAACTACTGTCAATCGAACGGTCTTATCTTTGACGGGACAATGTGCAACTTTTCTGGGAATACTTTATTGGACTGTCCACTGGGATTAAAGTGTCTAGGAGAGCCCAGACTGCACATTTACACATTTAAAATCCCTGTATTTAAGATTTGTGCAAAAACATTCGCACTTGTTTTCCAGTTTTCACATTTTTTAGGTTTAAATTTTATTACCTGGTTGGAAATCATAACAACACACTGGGGAATTCCATAAATGTTTTTGAGAAATACTCCTCTAATGTGCACAGAAATTCTTATCTGACAAATACAAATATAAGAAAACACCTTTATAGTGTTTTAAATCATGTTTAAAGTATCAGAAAAAGTAGTTTCTTGCGTGTAAACTGTGTGGAACTCTATACTTCCTGTAATTTTCAAGCATATTTTTCAACTTTTCTTTTCAAATTGTTTCTTGATGTGTGTAAAACTAATAATAATTCTTATTTACAGTAGTTATAATCTCATCAAATTAAGTCAAAATGAGGAAATCATACAAATCTGACTTACATATACTTTAATGTGCAGGTTTTGGAGGGTTACAGAGAAATGCGAATCTGAGGTTGTGGTCGTGAATCTTTGGTTTATGTTTTATTTTTTAAGATTTAAGAAAACCCTATAGACTCTAAACAAATCATAATCTTAGAATAAACCGTGTACGCAAAATAATAATACAAAAAAATACAAAAATATGGCAGTGATAACAACATAATATCATTGTCATCACGCCTATCACCCTTAAAAAATAAAATAAAATCCACACAAACATACATATACACGTCTATTCAGATTTTTGTTTTTCTTTCCTTTTTCTTTCTTTCTTTTTTTCCATTGTTTTGTCTGTGAACTGCCCTAATTCCATTTATAACCTAAATCTTGGGGGTTTCAAATTTGAGATAGAAAATGAAAGAAGAAATCTTTGGTTCGTCTGAGCATCTTTTATTTCTCCTTATTCTGGAAGTTCAGGTTGTTATTTTGAATGGGGCAGTAAATAAATTCAGTCTGGACTATAAAGCCTCCAGAGAATCCGGGCAGTGGGACGTGTTGATGCACATAAAACAAATGAATTTGTTTTATGTCAGATTTTAGCTGGGGTTTTGGAGCATTTAGAGACAAAAGTGGGCAGAATAATTTGAATTATTTATCTGAATTATACATTGTGCTGTTCATCTTCCTGCAGATATCCTGGTGGACCAAGCCGGCCCTCTCCTGCAGGACTCAGACATGTTGCCCTTCAGCAGTTGCCCGGGGATGCAGTACCCGCCCATGGACCCCCACATGCCATCTGCCCCCTCGCCGTACTACCCTGGGCACAGCTACTGCCCCCAGTTCAGCGGAGAAGACTGGTACCCCCACAGCACGGGGGTGTACGAGGTCAGGCGGGGCCCCCTGGAGGTCAGGTACGACGCAGAGATGGAGGAGGTCTCCTCGGTGCCCGTCGTGTGCAAAAGGTCCAGGCACCTGCAGGCGGGACGTGTGAAGGGGGAGGAGCTGTGTGTGGTGTGTGGAGACAAAGCGTCAGGATACCACTACAACGCACTCACCTGTGAGGGCTGCAAAGGTGAGGGGGCGGGGCTGCAGGGGTGAGGGGGCGGGGCTCCACAAATGAGGGGGCGGGGCTGCATAGATGAGGGGCGGGGCTGCACAGGTGAGGGGGCGGGGCTGCACAGGTGAGGGCCACACCTGCCTCATGTTTCAGTCGATTTATTACAGCACAGAGTTGGTGTCATGATGGTGTTACAGGAGATCACAGATTACAGAACCTGCTTGTCTCCGCGGTGGTGCAGTGGTGTAGGGTTCAGTGCTCTCGCCTCACAGCAGGAAGGTCCTAGGTTCAATACTCTCTGCTTGAAAGTGGTGTGTGAGTCACAGGGGTTGATAGTGCAGATAGGCGGCCTCACTTCCGTTAGTCTGTCCTAGAGCAGTGATGGCTGTTGGTGGTTTTCTGAAATGTGATGACGTCAAACTCTCAGATGGAGGCAAGAGACAGTTTTATATGTACATACAGATAAACAAATTATGCAAAACGTAAATGCACAAATGTTGAACCTGGTCAGACCTGACTAGACCCAAGAACTCAGTGTATTACATCAAAATGCTGTATTCCAACTATGTTAATTTGCTGAGCACATCTGTATTAAATAATATAGGCCTATTAATGTTATGAATTCATCAACCCAGCAATAGAAGTATCTTATCACGACAGAGTGTGGAGTGAATGAAGAATGACATGTGCAGAGAGGCTTTGACACGACTGTAAAGAGCATTACATTGAAGGCCGTATTCATCTCTCAAGACACTCCAGATTTAATTAAGGTCAATACATAAACACATAAATAATCTTTAATGAATAGAACTGAAGTGGAACAAAGGATGTGAAAAAAACAGTGTGTTTTAGTTGTTGGAGCTGAGAATGTGGTATATTATAAAAGTGTTGTGATTAAAAATGCTCCTGTGAGCTTAGATTTAAATACATCATATGTAACAAACAGTACGACTCTAACACAGGATTCACAGGGAGTGACTCAGGCCTCTGTGTGTTTTAAGGACAAGGTCAGGCTCTGGTGACATGGGCCTTGACTCTTCACCCAGATCACCCGCTCTGACATGTGCCCGCTGTAATAACATGTGGCCGCTGTAATAACATGTGCCCGCTGTAGTAACATGTGCCTGGTGTAAGAACATGTGCCCGCTGTAGTAACAAGTGCCTGCTGTAATAACATGTGCCCGCTGTAGTAACATGTGCCTGGTGTAATAACATGTGCCTGCTGTAGTAACATGTGCCCGCTGTAGTAACATGTGCCCGCTGTAGTAACATGTGCCCGCTGTAGTAACATGCACCTGCTGTAATAACATGTGCCTGCTGTAGTAACGTGTGCCTGCTGTAATAACATGTGCCCGCTGTAGTAACATGTGCCTGCTGTAATAACATGTGCCCGCTGTAGTGACATGTGCCTGCGTAATAACATGTGCCTGGTGTAATAACATGTGCCCGCTGTAATAACATGTGCCCGCTGTAGTAACATGTGCCCGCTGTAATAACATGTGCCCGCTGTAATAACATGTGCCTGCTGTAATAACATGTGCCTGCTGTAATAACATGTGCCCGCTGTAGTAACATGTGCCCGCTGTAATAACATGTGCCCGCTGTAATAACATGTGCCCGCTGTAGTAACATGTGCCCGCTGTAATAACATGTGCCCGCTGTAATAACATGTGCCCGCTGTAATAACATGTGCCCGCTGGTTGTTTTGTTGTCCGTAGTGATTCTTGTCTGCGCAGTGCTTCCTGTGAGCATGTGCCATGTTGTAAAGTCCACTCGTGCTCAGCTCCTCCTTAAATCACCTTTAACCCTGAGAATGTGACGAGAGCAGTTTTAAAGGTGCAGTTATGGCCTCACATGTTTTATGACACGGTGGAGCACACGATGTATAATATTACAAATTTCTATGGGATTTCAAAATCACCTCCAAACCTTGTAGTTTACAAACCTATTCTCAAGTGTTCCTGTGTGTCAGATGCCCTCCCTGTGTTTCCAAAGCCCTGTTTGCACAGGATTATATGACCTGTGCACCTTTGCTCATTTGTAAAAACTGTGGAGAATGCCTGAGATCTTCCGTGCAAATGCTTCATGTCTGTAATTTGTAAAGTAAAAATTCCTCTGCAAATCACCTACTATATTTCACCAAACACAGACGTCTGTTGATAAAACTCGTCCTGTGCGAATCTGCATCTGAGAGTTTGTTGTTGCAATTGCGTCTTTTCTATCTCTGTCTTTTCTTTCCGCGTTCTTTTCTCTTTCAATTTCAGACAATGTCAGTAAAATACAGTAATTTACGAACTTTGCTTACCCCCTGTGAAGTAACACAGAGGTGGGGAGGTAATTTGCAAATTACCAGACATCCCCAGGTTGTATTTATCCTGTGTGAATAGGACTTTATTCTACATTAAAAAAACATCTAATCCTGTAGTTTAGATCTGCACAAACATGTTCTGAAATGTGATTCTTGTATTACAGTAGTTTGTCAGTTCAGATTTCAGTCTTTTGTCAATACAATGTTGAACAGAATCATAGTATTTAAAGATGGGTGATATATTGGTACCAATATTGATACAGATACACATTAAGCGATATCGGTATCTGCTCGCCAAGAGATTTCTGAATTAGCTGTATTGTGGTGAATAAGTCATTTGATTTACTATTGCCATAGTAAATCTATCATTTTGATGCCCAGTTTTGTGCACTAATAAATGGATAATGTTTTTATAGGCATCAAACTGTTCCCCGTCTAAGGCTGTGGGTCTTACTCAGTTTCTTGCAACTGTCAAGATGGCATTGGCATTTGGCATTTTTGATTTGTAAAGGTTGCTCACCAGAGTAAAAAGGTCAGAGAGCCCTGGTCCAGAATGTTCCACAGTATAGATTAAACCTGTTTATCACAAGGGAGACAAGCAGGTTACAGCACTATGCTACATCACAGTTCAGATCTGTGGAGAGGCGCCCCTATTCACAGCCCGGGCCTTTCTTTGTGGAGTTTGCATGTTCTCCCCGTGTCTGGATGGGTTTCCTCCAGGCTCCGGCTTCCCCCATCAAGCCGGACAAAGGGGAAGAATATAGATGGGTTATTGTATTTTTGAGCAACAGAAACACACGTAATGAATAAATGCTGGATGGATGTGTTTAAAGTCACACCCTGGAACGTTCAACATCTCCATGGAGACTAGGTAACGGACCCTCCACCAGAAAAGTTGCACACTGCATCATTAAGACAAATTTGTTTGTATTGGTGTAGATTTTAAACGTGGCATTTCAGTTATCAACAGGGAAATCATTGGATATCGGTATCTGCTAATAAAAACATATCGTTCCATCCCTACTATTATTCAAACTTAAATGTAACCTTGTCACAAATATTGCAATGAGATATTTTCCCGGTGGCTGAGCACAGTGTGAGTGTGTGGAGTGTGTGGAGTGTGTGTAATTCCACTCTGGCCTGAGACAAAGGTGCAGGGAGAGAAGTTCCCGGGTCCAGCTGAACTCTGCTGCTGTTTGACTCAGGCTCAGGTTTCCTCTCAACTTTCTGTCCCACAAAACGACAGCAACATGAGCCCGGCCGCACTAATGTTCTATGTACGACTGTCTATTAACTGTTCCACAGAAGGTTTAAAGGCTCTGAATTGCACTAGTTTCTCATCTGTGTTATGTTACCTCATCACAAACAGATCTGGAGTTGTGTTTTGTTTCATTCACATGTTTAACACACAAAACCTGCAGATTTTTCTCTCAAACTGAAAACATTCATTCCACCTTGTGATGTCATGTGTGTTTTTAAACTCCAAACACCTTCACTAGAAGCATTTGGATGTTTTTAAATCCTGGAATTGCCGATCTCTACAATAAATGGTAAAACGAGCTGTTGGCATGAAAACTCTGCTGTACACAGCCCACCGCCCGTTTGCAAGCAGCACTGACCAGAGGACAGCGCATTTTGAGCTTTGGAGATGCACAGACTAATAATGTAAGATTATTCAAGCATGTGTGAATGAAACAAAACACAACTCCAGGTCTTTTTTTGAGGAGGGAACATTATAGCATGACTTATACCATGTCTGTTTTGTACAACACCTTTAAAGCCTCTCTTTTTGATTTTTGTGATGACTTTTGTGAAATAACTCATAATAGTATTAGAAGTAGTTTAGTAGTTTATTCGATCATTTTGTAGCACTACATAGACTACAACCCCATGGATCATGACCGAAAGGATTTAGGCTGAAGTAAAAGTACTTCTAACGCCAAACCCTATTAAACAATGACAGAATTCCAAGAAGGAAAATCAGCATCTGAACAGCAAGTTTGCATTTCCAATTTCACTTGCGACGTACTGTAAACAAACTAAATTTAATCCAGAGTTAATTCATTCCAGAGCTCTATATCTTTAAAACATAATGCTTTATATTCTTTTTTTAAAGGCTTCTACAGTGTTAGACCTTTTAAAATCATATACTAACCCCTCGAACAGAAATACTATCACATTTTTTCTCAGTTCTTCATCTTCATTTTTTTAAACATGACTTTTTTTTTTCTCCATTTAAGGTCATACAACTAATAGTAATAGTAGTTAACAAAAGTTTATCATGTATGATTGTACAAAATAAACCACAATGAGAACGAAAAAATGTAAGGATTTTTTTTAGTACAAACTAATAATAATGAATACCATAATACCTTTAATAGTGGGAAAGGTTTAATTTTTCATATCTGTACTTGTGTTTTCTTTTGGGGTCAAAACCTCTGGGACTATTAATAGACTTTGATGGAAAATGGACTTTAAATGGATTCTAGGAAATCTCTTTTACAGCTTCGGATCTACAAACAGCTGAAGCTTGGCCTGATAAAAGATAAAACACTCAAACACACTCGGATGAGTGACGCGTCACTGCAGGAAATGATCATCATAAACAATGTCTGCACAGGGTGATCCCAGTGACACCTGATCAAAAGGAGCTCACACAAGATAATAGGCTCTACAAACCAGGAAGACATTTGGAAACATGTGATGGTAACGTCCTGGGCTCTAATAAGTTTGACAAAATGTAGGAAAAAAGAGTTTTCTTCATCTCCATGTCATTGTAGTGTTCCGTTATGTTCGGCTCATCAACAATTGCAACCATACCTCAGTTTTCATCATTTCCCCACTGACGCACAACTCTGAGCGCACTGGGTACATGTGATTAGAAGAGACCAGGATGCCAAATTCCCAATGATTCCAAACAGCATATACGTTTGCAGGCTTCATTTTACCATCACATTTACTTCAGTGGGTTTGGTCACAGTTGCTCGAGCCCAGTGACGGGAAATACACCGGACGTTTTATTGCAGGTTTCCAAACGTCTTCCTGGTTTGTGATGGAAGCGTGAATAAAGACTACACTGTGCTGTACTAAGATATAACCTGTTCTAATATGGTATTATATTTTATCCATAGTTTCCTTCACATGACTCTGACTTATGTTTGTGTGTTTGCACGTTTGTGTAGGATTCTTTCGTCGGAGCATCACGAAGAACGCCGTGTACAAATGTAAAAGTGGAGGTAACTGTGAGATGGACATGTACATGAGACGGAAGTGCCAAGAGTGCCGCCTGCGGAAGTGCAAAGAGATGGGCATGCTGGCAGAGTGTGAGTGTGAACGCCCCTCTGTACTGGCTCCTACTCTGGCTCCTCTAACTCCAACTTTGGCTCCTCCTCTGGCTCCTTCTCTGACTCCTCTGGCTCCTCCTCTGACTCCTTCTCTGACTCCTCTGGCTCCTCCGACTCCTCCTCTGAATCTTCTGGCTCTTCTGACTCCTCCTCTAACTCTTCTAGCTCCTCTGACTTCTCTGATTGGCTCCTCCTCTGACTTGTTTGGCTCCTCTGGTTTCTCTTTTCTGGCTCCCCTGACACCTCTGGATTCTCCTCTAGATCCTGTGGCTCCTCCTCCGACTCCTCTGGCTCATCTTTTCTGGCTTCCCTGACTCCTCCTCTGTATCTTCTGCCTCCCGACTCCTCAGGCCCGATGACTCCTTCTCTGATTGCTCTGGCTCCTCCTCTGACTCATCTAGCTCCTCTTTTCTGGCTCCTCCGACTCCTCCTCTGACTCTTCTGGCTTCTAAAGTTAAAATTACAGTGTCATTTTTCATTTAAACCCTAAGACCCAGAAACAAAACAAGATAATTTTTAGAAGAGGTAATTCTATCTTGTTTCTCATTACAGGACAGCTGAGGTTTTACACACAGCAGCTCACAAATGATTAAAATCAGAATAGTCCTTAGTAACAAATAAATGGAAAATAAAACTCCCAAAGAGATGGGCTGAGTTCTTCTCTCCAACACTCTCTTACACCATGTTCCACTTTACTGTAGGAGCGTTTTCTTTGAGAATTTGCAGCTCTAACTTCTTCTGTAACTCTTCCCTGTCGGTTTCTCAGGCCTCCTCACAGAAATCCAGTGTAAATCCAAAAGGTTACGGAAAAACACAAAGTCCTCCCCGGGATCTGGATCGATGGGGGAAGAGGCGGAGGGCGAGCAAACAGACAGTAAACAGGTCACCTCCACCACCAAACCTCTCAAGGTCTGTACACGCTCAAACCTCTGTTTAAAGCTGCACTGTGGAACTTTTCTGGTGGTGGGTCTGCCATCAGCTTGTGTCATGGAGATGTTATTGCTTCACTGCAAATTTCTCTGATCTGGCCAAGATCTTAAAACTTATATCAGGTTCTTCATCTTGTTTTCAGATTTATTATCGACTTATTCGTTCTGAGACGCTTCATTCTCGTCTAGAGGTCGTTTATTTTAAGAGAACTTGTCCAGTAAAATGATCTTGCTGCAGGGACAGATCATTTCACTACTTTGAAGTCATTTTTTGATAGATTTAAGTGTTTAGATCTTACATTTTGGCCAAGCTTATTGCAGTGTTCGCCTAGAATGTTCCACAGTTTGACATTAATATATTGTTAGGTGCGCAGAGGTTGACCCAATGAACAGACTGGAGGTGAGGAAAAATTGCAAAAAGTAACAAGGGTTTATTGAAATCGGGCAATGGTGATTGTAGAGGAGCCTGGAGCTGGACACAAGTGTCTTCCAAAATCCGGAGCTGGGAACAAAAGAGACGAAGGTAAGCAACCATAGAACAAGGCGAGACATTAAAACTACAGCAGACTGTTAAATCACCGTCTAGTAGACAACAACAATCTGGCAGAGTCTGGCAGGAGAGCTGGGCCTTTGTAGTCGGCTGATTGAGATGACGAGCAGGTGCTCCCAGCAGGCTCCACCCATGTCCACACCCACAGCCAGTGAAGACTCGTGTCAGCAACCAGGGGTGTGACAGTACCCCCCCCCCCTCCTAGGGGACATCACCGGACGTCCTACCAGGCTTGTCAGGGAAGGTTCTATAGAAATCTCGGAGCAGAGAGGCATCCAAGATGTAATGCCGGGGGACCCAAGAGCGCTCTTCTGGACCATAGCCCTCCCAGTCCACAAGATACTGGTGACCCCTCCCACGGCGCCGGACATCCAGGATGATTGTCAATGATCCGGGTGGGAGGAGGGGGATCGGCCGGAGGGCTGAGGGAACTAGAAACTACAGGCTTTAATAGGGACACATGAAAAGAGGGATGAATGTTCATAGATTTAGGCAGCTTGAGACGGACAACAGAAGGATTGATTATTTTTTCAATAGTGAACGGTCCAACGAACTTGGGAGCCAATTTGCGAGATTCAACTTGAAGAGGCAGATCTCGAGAAGAAAGCCAAAACTTTTGCCCTGGTTGGTAGGTGGGGGATGGAATGCGGTGACGATTGGCGCCGTCTTGGTTCCGAACACTAGTGCGTCTTAGAGCCGCTCTGGCAGTCTTCCATACTAGGGTGCATCAGTTGCCCCGATATCAGAACTTTACAACGGCCCTATACTTTTCGTGTTCCATTCGCTGAGAAAAAAATTTAGAAAAAAAATTATGAAATTCCGAGTTGATCTACCGGGTCCACATAGAGGTCAAAGTTTGGCCAATGTCCCAATGTATAAGACAGTATAGGCCTATACTGTCTTATACACTGGGGCATTGCCCAAACTTCATAATAGGCAGGTTCGGTAGACTTTAGAAAGCATGGTAGAACCACATATTTGCTTTATGTTTTTCAGAATTGGAGTGTTACAGTGTAGTTATTAAAAGAAGAAATGTCAGAACATAGCTGTAAGAAGGCTCGCATGGAGCAGCCTAAACCAATAACCCGCCAAGACTGTGCAGTATTTGGGTTAGGAGCGAAAATTACCACCGTTTCTGTTGATCTCTCATTTTTAACGATTTTTTTAGAAATTTCCAGAATTTTACAAGGGATGTGGACCCGGTAGATGACATTCGAATTACAAAAAAATTTACCAGGAATTTTTTCTAGTTGAATGGAACACTAAAACATTAGGGCCGTTTGCAAGTTCTCGATTTTTAAAAAAAAAGGGGGCAGCTGATGCACCCTATTCCATACATTACGGCAGCACCGCAGATGGGCCTGGACTGAAGGGACTGTGACTTCTGTCTCCTGAGCAGGGAATAGAGGTGGTTGAAAACCCAATGACACCATAAAAGGAGACATACCTGTAGCAGAAGTTATTAGGGAATTGTGAGCATATTCCACCCAGGGTAAGAATGAGCTCCAAGTGGTGGGATTACGGGCCGTGACGCAGCGCAGAGCAGACTCCAGGTCCTGGTTTGCCCTCTGTTTTTCCATTGGATTGTGGATGATATCCTGAAGAAAGGCTGACTGAAGTCCCCAGAGACTGACAAAAAGCCTTCCAAACCTGTGAGGAAAACCGTGGACCTCGGTCCGACACAATGTCTGTGGGAATACCATGAAGACTATACACTGCTGTACCAGGAGTTTAGCGGTCTCAGAGGATGAAGGTAATTTGGGGAGAGGGACAAAATGCACAGCCTTCGAAAAACGATCCACAATAGTGAGAATAGTGGTATTACCTTCAGATGTGGGGAGACCAGTTACAAAGTCCACTGTAATATGTGACCAAGGCCGGCTGGGGATTGGCAGAGGATGGAGGAGACCAGCAGGGGGCAGGTGACTGGATTTGCTACGAGCACACACAGGACAAGCAGAAACAAAGGCTCGGGTGTCACGTGACATAGAGGGCCACCAAAATCGTTTGAGAAATGATAAAGAGCGATTAAAACCAGGATGACAGGTTAGCTTAGTCGAGTGCCCCCACTGCAGAACTTGGGATCGCACAGAGTCAGGAACAAACAATTAGGTGGGCCAGTACCTGGATCAGGTTGGGTTTGTCGGGCCTCCCGGACTACCTTCTCAATCTCCCAATTAACAGCTCCAAGAAGGTAAATTGGAGTTGAGGTCTTCACAGAGAAGTCAGGCTTGTCAGTGAGGCAAGATGGAGGTAGGACAGGACCAGGTTGAGATTCAACCTCTTCAGAAATGGACTGGCGGGATAGGGCGTCTGGCTTTACATTCCGGGATCCAGGATGGTAAGTAAGTGTAAAGTTAAATCTTCCTAGGAACAATGCCCATCTAGCCTGCCGGGAATTCAACCTTTTAGCTGAACGGAGGTAGGAAAGATTTTTGTGGTCAGTCCACACAATAAAGGGGTGCTCAGTGCCTTCCAGCCAGTGGCGCCATTCTTGCAGAGCCAATACTACCGCCAGGAGCTCCCTGTTACCAATGTCGTAGTTGGCCTCAGCGGGTGTTAATCGCCGCGAGAAATAAGCACAAGGGTGCATCTTCTGGTCCTTAGGGCAACGTTGGGACAAAACTGCTCCCACTCCGGAGTCAGAGGCGTCAACTTCCATAATGAATTGCCTGGACGGATCTGGGTGAGATAAGACGGGAGCAGTTATAAATAATCGTTTGAGTGAGGAGAAGGCAATTTCAACATCCTCAGACCACTTGAAAGGGACTAGAGTGGTCAAACGGGTAAGAGGAGCTGCTTTTCTACTGTAATCCCTGATGAACCTCCTGTAGAAGTTTGCAAACCCCAGAAAACGCTGAAGTTGTTTACGCGTCTCAGGTCTCGGCCACTCCGCAACAGCTTCCACTTTAGCTGGATCAGGTTTGAGTTGCCCCTGCTCAATAACAAAACCAAGAAAGGTTACGGTGGAAGTATGGAACTCACATTTCTCTGCTTTTACAAATAGCTTGTTCTCCAGAAGTCTTTGAAGGACCAACCTCACATGCTCCACATGTTCCTTAACATCTCTGGAAAAAATCAAAATGTCATCCAGGTAAACAAATACAAATTTATTTAGCATGTCTCTGAGCACATCATTCACAAGGGCTTGGAAGACGGCAGGGGCATTTGTGAGTCCGAATGGCATGACTAAATACTCGAAGTGAACAATGGGAGTGTTAAATGCTGTCTTCCACTCACCACCCTGACGGATTCGGACCAGATGATAGGCGTTGCAGAGGTCTAGTTTGGTAAAAATGTTTGCTTGATGAAGGGGCTCAAAAGCGGAGTCAATGAGTGGCAGAGGATATTTATTCTTTATGGTGATGTCATTTAAACCACGGTAGTCAATGCAGGGTCGTAAGGTTTTATGCTTATCCACAAAGAAAAATCCAGCTCCTACTGGGGATGAGGAGGGCCGAATTATCCCAGCAGCCAGAGAGTCCCTTATGTACTGCTCCATTGTCTCCCTCTCAGGACGGGTAAGTTTATACAAACGACTAGTAGGCAGAGGAGCTCCAGGAAGTAGGTCTATAGCACAATCATAGGGGCGGTGAGGAGGGAGAGACAGTGCTTTCTCTTTACTGAACACTTGAGATAAATCATGATAAATGGAAGGTACAGCGGTCAAATCAGGAGGACTAGGTGGAGTGGAGTTAGAACCCTTACTCACAGTAACGGCTGACTTGAGGCAGTGGGAGTGACAGTGAACACTCCAGCTGTTAACTTTGTTGGCTGACCAGTCTATTTGAGGGTTGTGCATCTTTAACCAAGGCAAACCCAAAACCACTGGAGCTAAAGGAGATGAAATGACCAATAACTGGATCTCCTCCCTGTGGTTGCCTAAAAGGACGAGGGTGACAGGCTCAGTGCGGTGAGTTATCTTTGCTAAGTGGTTTCCATTCAGTGCATTTATCTCTGGGAAATTCTAATGGTTCAGTTGGGATTTTAGCTTGGAGTACTAGATTTGAGTCAATAAAATTATAGTCAGCCCCTGAATCAACAAAACTATAGCATGAGAGTGACTCACGTAACCACATCAGAGGCCTGAAGAAGAAGCCGGTCTGGAGAAAATGGTGATGGAGAGGAAGCATGGCTCACAAGGATCCCTCCACTCACAGGTGAGCCTGGTCTTTTGGCTGCAAAGGGCAAACGCTGACGAAATGTCCACAGTAAAAGCAATGCCCATACCTTAGTTGCCGTTCCGCTGGAGTTAGTCGGGCTCGACCCAATTGCATGGGCTCCTCCATGTCTGAAGGCTTGGGGTGGCTGGAAGGCAGAGGTTGAACATTGGTTGGTACAGGTGAAGAAGCAGGAGATGAGGAAACGGAGTGTGAAAAGTAGGCCGACGTGAAACTTTCTCCCTGCACCTCTCCCTGAGTCTGTTATCGAGGCGTATGGCCAAAGAGATTAGCTCCTCCAGGCTGTTTGTCTCATCGCAGGCAGCAAGCTCATCTTTTACGTAATCTGAGAGTCCTCTTAAAAAACACTTTGTAGGGCCATGTCATCCCAACCACTTTCATGAGCTAGAATTCAGAAATCTATTGCATACTGAGCAACTGAGGAGGATCCCTGGTTAAGTGCCAACAGTCTTTTAGCAGCTTCTTTGCCTCTTAAAAGGATGATCAAATAGTTTTCTTATTTCATTAGAAAAAGCTAAGTAGGATTGAAAAAAGTCAGAGTTATTCTCCCAAGCTGCTGTAGCCCATAGAGATGCTTTCCCAGTTAATAGACTTATAACAAAAGCAATGCGTGACTTATCTGAAGCATAGGTGTGAGGCTGCTGTTCAAACACCAGGGAACACTGGAGGAGAAATCGACCACAGGAGCCAAGATCACCCGCATATCGCTCTGGAGTGGGAATGTGAGGTTCTTGTGGAGCAGGAGGTGGTGGAGAAGCCCCAGGTAGGACGCTGGATGGTGGCGGAGCAGCAGCAAACTGGGTGAAAGCCGTAGTGAGGTTAGCCAGCATGGTTCCGATCTGGTTCATCTGAGCGGCGAACGCTTGCTGATTTCCAACAATTTCTTTTAATTGATTGTCATGCCTTCCCAGTAATTGACCTTGATTGGAGACAGCTTGAGCCAGCAGGTTGGGTTCTGCTTGAGCCATTTCGGAGTGAGAGTGTGGGTCTGTTGGATCCATGTTTTGGCCAGATTGTTCTGTTAGGTGCGCAGAGGTGGACCCAATGAACAGACTGGAGGTGTGGAAAAATTGCAAAAAGTAACAAGGGTTTATTGAAATCGGGCAATGGTGATTGTATAGAGGAGCCTGGAGCTGGACACAAGAGTCTTCCAAAATCCGGAGCTGGGAACAAAAGAGACCAAGGTAAGTAACCATAGAACAAGGCGAGACATTAAAACTACAGCCGACTGTTAAATCACCGTCTAGTAGACAACAACAATCTGGCAGAGTCTGGCAGGAGAGCTGGGCCTTTGTAGTCGGCTGATTGAGATGACGAGCAGGTGCTCCCAGCAGGCTCCACCCATGTCCACACCCACAGCCAGTGAAGACTCGTGTCAGCAACCAGGGGCGTGACATATATCTTGACAAACACGCATTATTACAGTGAATGGGTCCTCTTCTTCACAGATCTGACCTGTAACTTGTCCTTGTGATGTAAAAATAATAATACATCTTTATTATAAAGCACTTTTAAAAACAAGGTTTACAAAGTGCTGGACAAGCAGCAAAGAACAATACAAACCACATACAAATAGCACATAAAACAAAGAAACAGTCAATGATGCAACAAATCAGATTAATTCTAATAAACAAAAGAGACAGGTCGTTCCAAAGCCGAGGCCCCGGACTGAAAAGGCTCGTTCACCTTCGTCCGGAGCCTGGACTTTGGAACAGCCACAGGGACCTGCCTGAGGATTTAAGGCTGCGGCTTGTATGGGGTTAAAAGTTCTGAAATGTAACTTGGTGCAAGACCTAAACAAGCTTTAAAAGTGATGTGGCCAGCTTGTGGCAAATCCATAAAAGTTCAAGCTAAACTTTTCATTAGCATTTCCTGTTTTTTGTGATTTTATTTTACATCTTAGACTGTATATACTGCATAAATGGACATAGCTAAACTGCTAGACATTAGCATTACAAACAGGACCAGTTCATGGGCGCCCTCCTGGCTCCATCGACTCCACTTCACTTTACATTAAAAAAATGTTCCCCCTCTTTCTGTGATTGCTGCGGTGAGCCTCCTCATTTTGGTCTTAAAATACAAATTTGCTCCTCTAACTGCAGCCTCAGTGAGCTTCATTTGACTGGCGCCGAACACTGTGGGTGACGCTTTATAGACTATATAAAGAAGTGGCCTAAGCAAGTGTGACGTCACCCACAGCATTCGGCGCCAGTCAAATAATGCTCACAATGCCAGTGGTTAGAAGGGCGAATTTGGAGCCAGGTACAAAATAATGAAATAAAAACCCCAGGATCATGTAGAGCGGGGTAATACGAACATTTAAAGACCAAAAAGACGAGGCCACAGCAGCAGGTACAGAGAGGAGCCACAATATTCCAATGTAAGTCAATGGGGGCCAGAGTCAGAAAGAGCCAGAAGAGCCACTTGTGAACTTCCTGTTTGGAACGAACGACAACAACTCAACCTTATGTAGCATCTTTGCACTGTTTTCCTTATGACCTCTTGCTTGTTTCTTGAGATATTACTGTATTTTGCTACTTATTTTCAATTTATTATTACCCTTTATATTTTTTGCTCTCTTTGTTATTATATTATATTGTGATGTGTGAGCTACTGTGTCTAAGTCATTTCCCTTGTGGATCAATAAAGTTTGTCTAAGTCTAAATCTAAGTCTAAACCTGTGTCTTTTCTCCAGGACAAAGTGGAGCTCACCAAAGAACAGCACGGTCTCCTGCAGGTCATTTTAAAGGCGTACGAAAGACACCAGATCCCACAGGACGTCGCCAAGAAACTGGTACATTTTATGTTTTCATCCATTTATTTTCTATTTCAATGACAGTTATTACAGGTACCATAAACTGCACTTGTGCTCTTGGGCAAAGCGTAGACTCAGACTTAGACTTAGACTTAGACTTAGACCAACTTTATTGATCCACAAGTGAAATTATTTGGAAAAGTAGCTCACACATCACAACATATTATAAGAACAAAGAGAAAGACATCATCATATAAATGTACAAGTACAAATAAAATAAAATATAGAATAAAGTCATAAAAAGACACTGGTGGGGTTTGGTGAGTATGGGATGGCAGCTTCAGATGCTTTAAAAGGTGCAGTATGTAACTTTCCTGGTGGAGCTCATCTCCCTGGAGATGTTATAGCTTTGGTCTACTATACGATATCAGATCTGTGGAGGGGTGCGCTCACTCCAAGTAAGAATGTGTTATCCATGGTATTTGTTAATGCCATAATGTGGAGCATTACAATAGGCAAAACAATAGTGTTTCCATAGAGACAAGCATAGTGCACCCATAAACTCCTGCATTACAACATTCTGATTATCACAGTGGTTACTGACATATTTGCAATGACATAAAGCTCAAAGTAAAGATGCACTATGTTACTTTTTGGCTGGGGGTCACCTGCTTGTTTCTATTGATACGTCATTGCTCTGCCTGAAATGTTCCACAGTGTGACATTAAACAGCTCTACTTTACATTTATTTAATTACAGGTGGTTTTAGAGCTCAAAATACCCAGAAAAACAGACATTCTGACTGTGAGTGGGGTTGCCTCTCCACAGATCTGACCTGGAAGTTGGTCTGGTTTGGTCTCCATGGAGATATAAAGGTTTAATGCCATACTGTGAAACATTCCAGATAAAGCAATAACATCTCCACAGAGAAAAGCATCTGACAGACCCTCCACCAGAAAAGTAACACAACACATGTTTAGTAGGTCTAAGTTGTGTAACAGAGCTTCAGACAGAGTAGTGCTTTTGGTTAGCATCACACCTCCAGGGAATGTTGAAGACACATGTTTATCTGTGCCTCCTGTGCTCTTGTTCCAGCTCCACGACCAGTACAGCCCCGAGGAGAACTTCCTGCTCCTGACAGAGATGGCCACGAGTCAGGTCCAAGTCCTTGTGGAGTTTACAAAAAACATCCCAGGTGCAAATGCTTTTCTCTATGTAGACATTATTGCTCTGTCTGGAATGTCTCACAGTATGGCATTAAACGTTTCTACCTTCAGGGTTCCTCTCTCTGGACCATGAGGATCAGATCGCTCTGCTGAAGGGCTCTGCTGTGGAGGCCATGTTCCTGCGCTCGGCTCAGGTCTTCAACCGGAAAACGCCGTCCGGACACACAGAGGTTCTGGAGGAACGCATCCGAAAAAGTGGTACGATCTAAATGTTTGAAAACATTTTATTTTCCAGACCTTTCCCACGCCATCTCGAGCTAATCTGGGGTGTGTAAATAATGTGAAACAATGAGACATGGACATTTATTCATATAACTGTATGAACCTGTGTGTGCGTCCATGTGCTGTACTGTGTGTGCACAGGCAGATCAGAAAATTGTGTAATATGGGCTGTTTAAACATGGTAGATTTTAAAAAAAGATGCTGCACAGTGTTTCAACTTCATTTTCTCTTTCCCAGTATGATTTATTTGCAGAATGTCACAACCACAGTAATCTACAAGGTCTTATTTTTTATATGACACCTTGTTTGGCCATGTGGGTCATGTATTTGCAGTTAATATTGTAAAATAACACACACTGATAATTTCAAGAATAAGGCCCTGGGGCTTATGAGGTTAAAACACAGTGGAGCACTTCCTATACAACCACATGACATCACAAGGTGGAACAGAGTGTTTTCTGTTTGAGAGAAGAACTCAGCCTAAATGTGCAGGATTAGTGTGTGAATGTGAACAACTCCAGAAAATAGACTAATATGAACCCTTTAAACTAAATTTGATCCACATTTTGGGTCATATCTTGGTGACAACTACAGTAGCAGTGATGTATTCCCATTTTCAGCATGGTTTAGACCTGGAATAGTCCTGGAATAGTCCTTGAATAGACTTGAAATAGTCCTGGAATAGAGCTGGTTTAGATCTGTTGGAATTCGGACCGCCAAATCTTTTTGTAAGTGGTTCTTGACGTGAAAACTTTGAGAACCACTTTTCTTTAGCAAACTAAAGGTGAAAGTCACATTTTCTGTTTTTGAAATGGAATTACCCTCTGAACACATCAGCACTAAATTTTATATTTAAGTCATCTCTTTTCCTTTCCCATTCTTACACATTCTTTAGCCCCATCAAAAGTCCTGACAGACTCTCGTCGTCCTCCTGCAGCTTCTGAGATCCTCCACAAATTATTCATGTGGTGATTTCTGTGACGCAGGAGGCGCCATGGAGCAGATCTCAGGTTTAGGTTACACAGTCTCCAGTTACAGCGCCCGGCCGTTTACGAGGAAATGCCCTTAGACTTAATCCTCCCGGAGCTTTATTAAAGGGTCACTGTGGAACTTCTGGAAGAGGCTCTGTCACACACAGTCTCCAGGGTGATGTTAGGACTTTATGTTCCACAGTCATTCCACAGTCACAGGCATTAAACTTCTCTAAAAAGACAAGCAGGACCAAGTTATAGACCAACTTACAGTTCAGATCTGTGTAGAGGCAGGAGCAGGGCGGGTGCAGATAGGAGCATTTTAATCACAAATTCGAGTTGTTGTTTCCTTCTGGTATTTCTAAGATCCTTCTGATGTCCAAAATGCTGGAAAAAACTGCATCTGACTTGTTATTTGAGTGAAAATGTCTTGAAAATGAGCTTTATCAGTGAAGTTTTAAAATGGTCACAGAAGAGTCAGCTTTGTTATGAGTGTTTCGTGATTACCTTCTGGACTCTCCTGTTGTTAGATCAACACGATGGACTACCGGATTTTACGGTCTTGTTTGAAGTCCTGACAGTTTCGGCGTCCGTGTTGGTGATGCAGTTTCCTTCTTGGCTTCTCTATCGTGTGGGGTGCCTCAGGGGTCAGTTCTCGGGCCTCTACTTTTTTCCCCAGTTCTCCAAAAACACAAGGCATCATTTCACTTTTGTGCAGATGCCAGTATATTCCTCTAAATCTCTTGTTGAGTGCTTGGATGAAGTCAAAACACAGATGGGTTCTAACTTCGTGCTCTTCAGTGAGAGAAAAACAGAGCCGTTACACTTTGGTCAACTGTTGTTTTTAAAGGGCTCTAGAAATATCGTTGAGTTGAGAGTTGAGAGTATTTTGCTTGAAGAACATTTATAGTACTACAGTGCGTTTACCTAAAATAAAAAGCTGATTTATCACACGCACACAAATACATTTCTCTGATTGTGTTTTGTATTAATAAAACCAGAAGGTCCAAAGCCGAGGTCTAAGCTCTGGGTCTGTGCCGATGTTTATCCTCATGTTTATGTATGTGGCTGTCAGCATGTCACTCAGGCTGGACAATGTGTGTGTGTGTGTGTGTGCGTGTGCGTGTGCGTGTGTGTGTGTGTGTGTATATTTATCTTATGCATGTGTGTCTGTGTGTGTGTGTGTTCAGGCTGGCTGGTCCCTCAGTGTGTGTATCTGTGTCTATATGTGTGTGTTGTCTGGTCACTGTGTTTGTGTGTGTGTCTATTTGTGTGTGTGTGTGTGTCCGTTTGTGTATATATGTGCACGTCCCTCTGTGTATGTGTGTTGGCTGGTGTGTGTGTGCTGTGTGGTTGGTCCCTGAGTGTGTTTGTGTGTGTGTATGCGTGTGTATGTGTGTGTGTTGTCTGGTCCCCGTGTGTGTGTTTCTGGTCCCCAGGTGTGTATGTGGTGTGGTCCCCAGGTGTGTGTGTGTGTTGTCTGGTCGCTGTGTGTGTGTTGTGCGGTCAGTGTGTGTGTGTTGTGGGGTCCCTGGGTGTGTGTGTGCGTATCTGTGTGTGTGTTGTCTGGTCCCTGTGTGTGTTGTGCGGTCAGTGTGTGTGTGTTGTGGGGTTCCTGGGTGTGTGCGTGCATATCTGTGTGTGTGTTGTGGTCAGTGTGTGTGTGTTGTGCGGTCCCTGGGTGCCGCTCTGTTTTGAATGGCATTAAATATATTCTCTGCAGCGGTCGCTCTTCTGTCTGAGGAGCCTTTGTTTCTTATCACAACATCACGAGAGCTTTTCATCCTCCGCTCTCCTCTGAGCTCCACTGACATTTTAAATCTGTGACGATGGCTCCTGCGCAAACAGCCGCCCCCAAAACTGAAAAACAGCTCCTCCCAAACTCACAACAGCCGCCCCCAAACTCAAAACTCACCAAAAATATCTATATACTTCATTCATAAGAGCTAAAGATGATTTCTGGGCAAGTTTCCTTGTTCTGTGTCAGACGTTTTTAATAACTACACCTTAACTAACCTTAATATAGCTTAGACAATGACTCCAGCTCAAATCTGTGGAGAGGCGACCCCGCTCACAGTCAGAATGTCTGTTTTTCTAAGTATTTTAGAGCTATTAAACCACCTGTGATTGAATAAATGTAAAGTAGAGCTGTTTAATGTCACATTGCGGAACATTCCAGATGGAGCAATGACGTATCCATAGAAACAAGCAGGTGACGGACCCCCAACCGAGAACTTACACAGTGTTGGAGTTGTGTTGTGTTTCATTCACACGTTTAACACACAAACCCTGCATATTTAGGTTGAGTTTTCTCTAAAACTGAAAGCACAGTGTTCCACCTGGTGATGTCATGTGGTGATACAGGAAGTGCTCCATTGTGTTTTTAAACTCCACACACCTTTATTAGAATCATTTGGATCATTTCTGTTCTGGAATTAGCAACTAAAGAAAAGAACAAAACTAAAGGTTAAAGGTTATTAACTTGAAAACAACCACTTCATGACATCACAAGGTGGAACAGTGCATTTTGAGCTTTGGAGATGTAGACGGATTAATAATAATAAAGAGTTACTCAAACATATGAGAATGAAACAAAACACAACTCCAGCTCTGTTTTTGAGGAGGAAACAACATTAGAACATGATTTAAAGCTCACAAGAGTCTGTTTTGCATAATATAAAACCTTTAAATTCTTGCAGTTGTGACGTGTTAATTGTGATTTAAATTGAACAGCTCTATTCTCCTCAGAACATCTGTATGTGTCAGTGGTGTAGATTTCAGACAGTGTTTGCTGTAGCCTGGATGTTCTGGCTCAAAGTGCGGAGTTATGTAAGAAAGACATTATATTTATGTTTGTAGTGTCACTCAGACCTCACGTGACCACCCAGAACCACACGCTCTGACAAAACTGTACACAGACGAGTGGAGCTGCAGCCGTGTCCCATCTCCCTGATTTCAGAGGCCGTGATTGACAGGAGGATTAACCGATCAGAGAGAGGCATGCTCAGAAACATGACGGAAAAGGGGAAAAAACTATACAGAACTGAGAAAGAAAATCTACAATTGGCAGACAAAGCTGACACTCAACTGAAAACTACCGAAAAGAAATATGCTTTAACTTTTCGTGTATACTGTAGAGTGACCAGACGTCCCTATTTACCCGGGACCCAGTTTTGAGCCCTGTGTCCCCTGTCCCAGCAGATTTATCCAAAACCACTGATTTATCCAAAACCACTGATTTGACAAAAAATATCCCAGGAGTCCCTATTTTGGACCAATTTGATCCCTGTCCACAGTAAAGAGTCTGAATGAAGCAGTCTCAGAACTAATAAGTCGATAATAAATCTGAAAACAAGATGAAGAACCTGATATAAGTTTAAAAATCTTCACGAGATCAGAGAAATTTGCAGTGAAGAGACTGGTTGCTCAGACAAAATCTCTCCTGTGTCTCTTCTCCAGGGATCTCCGAGGAGTTCATCAAACCAATGTTCAACTTTTACAAAAGTATAGGAGAGCTGTTCATGTCTCCTGAAGAACAGGCCCTCCTCACCGCTGTCACCATCCTAACACCAGGTGAGTGTCTCTGTATACGTCTATAAGAGCTTTAGGTTTGCACCAAAAGAGTCACATGGAGGTCAAATGTGAAGTTAACTTCAGGTCAAGCAAAAACAAAAACTTTTATAAGACTTTAAAACCTGAAACTGAAAGGTGCACTGTGTAACTTTTCTAGTGGAGGGTCTGTTAAAAGCTTTTCTCCATGGAGATGTTCTTGCTTTGTCTGGAATGCTTCACAGTATGGCATTAAACCTTTTTATCTTCATGGAGACCAAATCAGACCAAGTTCCAGGTCAGATCTGTGGAGAGGCGACCCCGCTCACAGTCAGAGTGTTTGTTTTTCTAGGGATTTTTGAGCTATAAAACCACCTGTAATTGAATAAATGTAAAGTAGAGCTGTTTAATGTCACACTGTGGAACATTCCAGGCATAGAAACAAGCAGGTGAAGGACCCCCAACCAAAAAGTTAAATAGTGCACCTTTTAAATCAGACCTTTTCTTCCAAATGGACTTTTCAGAGCTTTTAAACATATTATCGCACTAGTTGTTTCACTATTTACTCACCTGAAGTTGTCTTTGGAGTGATTCATGTTTGAGGAATCGTTCATCTCTTATTTCCAAGATGCCATTTCATCGAGTTTGGTGTTCTTAATGGGTGGTTCTCGTAGGATTGGGCAGTGTGTCGTCATTAGGGTTGGGCATCATTAAATAGGCCACGATAGGATAAGTTTTTCGATACAGTGCACTTTCGATTCAATATGATTCCATATGATACGCTGTATTTCAAATTGATACGGTTCAGTGGAAAACAAAGGGTAAATCATGTCTGTGATACTTAGTCCACTAAGTTTGTGCAAAGTTTACAACAGCAAAAATGTCAACACAACTGTCGCTCTTACACAAAATAATGTAGTAAAATATACCTAAAAATACTCTTGGCAATATATCGATACAGCAGCTCACGATAACGATACTGTATCATCAAATTAAAAGCTACGATGTATCGATATTTCAATATTTTTGCACACCCTTAGTCGTCATTTTGGTCCAAATGTTAAAAACGCTCTGCTTTAGTGTGACGTGCAGCGATCCACTGGAGGGGCCCACAGCCTGGTGTAGTCCTGGTTTAGTCCTGGTTTGGTCCTGGTTTGGTCCTGTTTAGTCCTGGTTTGGTCCTGTTTAGTCCTGGTTTAGTCCTGTTTTAGTCCATGCTGTGCTTTCCTAACACGGAGACTTTTTTCTTTTATGAAGTTGTTTTAGATCGATATTGAGATTTAAAATGTCCAAATTATACCAGAATGATCCACAGTGTCATGGATTATAACTATAGACACACACTATAGATCTTTTCTAATTTAATGTTATAGAACAAATGATAAACTAAACCTGTTATATTTTTGTACTGTAATGTGATCCCTGGTGTTGCGGTCATTGTGTCCTTGAGCAAGACACTTCCCGCTAATTGCCTTTGTGAATGTGCTGAATTATTACTGAAGTTTGGAAGTTGATCTCAGTTTGGCTGCAGTAAAAGAGTCACACTGTTTGTGTTTAGTGCTGAATTATACTAAAAATCACTCTGGATTTTGATACTAAAAACCATAACCTGCTTTATACTGTTTTTATTTCACACTATAATAAAAAGAAAAAATCTAGGCAATTTTTTTGAATACAAAGACTATAGTAATTTCAGTTGTAGTTACATGTGGTTTTCTACTACAGTATTTCTGACATAGATAAGACAAAGAAATACATGAATTTGTATAAATAAATTCTCGATTTTGAGACATTCTTACTCGCATTCTTATTCGCACGCCTCGATCCACAAATAAATACCATCGAATCTGAATGTGAAAACACCATCACATCATGTAGTTGCGATTACTCAACAATGGCCAGAGCTGGATACCAATGACTGTACAGCCAGAGCCGTAGGGGGCGCTAGCTGTGGCTGCACAACACCTTTGCACAACAACCCTCTGCTGGTTGTTCAGTGGAGGGTGTATTCACACTCACATTCGGTGGTATTTATTTGGAAATTGAGGCGTGCGGTAAGTGAGAGAAAAGCAAAAAAGGGATCTACAAATGCAGACTCAAACATATTTCTTTTGACATCTCAAATGTATACAAATTTGTTTATTTAAGAAGAAGAAGAGTTTTTTTTCCCTTGACAACCCTACAGTAGGCTCTATTCACGCTTACATCACAAACCAGGAAGACATTTGAAAAGATACAATTACAATTTCCGGCGGACAGTACTTCCGGTCTATTTGCAGAAGTTTTACCTGGTTTTACTACTGCGAATAGACCAGAAGTGCCGCCCACCAGAAGTCGTAATTGCCTCTTTCCAAACGTCTTCCTGGTTTGTGACATCACGTGAATAGAGCCTGTTGCGTTTAGAGTGCCTAAAACGAGCGAAACCCTGATGGTACGCTGTGTTGTTTCAGACCGTCCGTATGTGAAGGACCAGACGGCGGTGGAGAGGCTGCAGGAGCCCATGTTGGACGTCCTGAGGAAGCTCTGTGCCCTTCACCATCCTCACGAGCCCCAGTACTTCGCCCGTTTACTGGGACGCCTCACCGAACTGCGCAGCCTCAACCACTACCACGCCGAGATCATCACATCCTGGAGAGTCAACGATCACAAGTTTACGCCTCTGCTCTGTGAGATCTGGGACGTACAGTGATTTTGAACAGCCTCATTCACACACAGTCTCACCTGGGAATTTACCAGAGTGGATTTCCCTGCATTTCTGATTAGGGCTGGGCACCGAAATGTAAAAGGTTTCAGTGCCGACTTTTGGTTCCTTGGTTGTTTCCTTGGTTTTAAAGGCCACATTCAATCACAAACCCAGTTGATAAAAGTGAATAGGGTGACTAGATTTTCAAAATAAAATTGAGATTGGTGGTTGGTAATAATAAAATTGTTAAATAACCTAACCTTGTTAATTAACCTAAACTGTTCTGCACTCAACCCATTCTTCACAAGCATGTGAATCAGTATAGTCACATTTTCTTTGTGTTTTGATCATTTTTAAGCAGCGTTTCTGTATTTTACCTAAAAAAAATAGCAATTTATGCCTCTCATTACTGTTGGCAGGGATCAGATTGGTCCAAAGTAGGGACACTTTTCTTGTATAAAATTGGGACAAATCAGTGGTTTTGTTTAAATCTGCTGGGACAGGGGACACAGGACTCAAAACTGGGACTGTCCCAGGTAAATAGGGACGTCTGGTCACCCTAAGTCTGAATGCATGAAAGGTAAGTGAGGAAGTACTTTGGACCACTTCAAACACTTCGAACTAGCTCTGTTTTTCATGTTTTTAAGACAGTAAAAGTCAAGTACAGTGTCTTAGGTATGACCAGAGTAGATCCGCTCATGTTCATGTGTTCTGGTGTTTTGTACCTGGTAATTTTCTGGGATTTGTGGACCTGTGTGTGAATGGGGCTTCGTATATTTACACTGGAGCATGAGAGCGTCTTTCTCGGTGCAGTCGGTCAAGCTTTAGAACGGTGCAGTTGGTGGACTGGCCTCAGTGAGCTTCGGTCTGATGGACTTTGTCAGACACTGGTTTTCTCTGAACCTAAAGTCAACACTGTCGCTCCCCGTCTCTCGCTTATGGGGTTAGTTTTGTCTCATTGATCTTCACAAATGCAGAATATGATCTACAAGTTTGTACATGTGTTTTGATATCCACACATCCAAGTTTAATATTTGTAACTTGTATTTTGTTTTTTACAAATACATGTGTATTTGTAAATAAATATTTTTTAATTTGTAAAAAAAAATACAAACTGAAAATTCATTTTGTAAAATGTGATTTGCATTTGTGGATCACCAATTACACAAAGTCACCGATTTCCTCCATGACGTATTTTTGAGATACTCTTTTTGAGAAATCCACTAATGCAGATCGATGCATAAATATCCGATTCACATACACAGGCATCCACTAGAGGGCAGTGTTGTTATGGGTGTTAAGTTAAGTTAGCAAGACATTAAAAGTGTCTCAAAAATACATCATAGAGGAAAACTATGAATTCGTGTTATTGGTGATCCACAAATGCAACCACACAACAGAATTTTCAGATATACAATTGTTGTTATTTTTGGTTTTGGTTTTTTTGCTAATGAAAAAAGATATATTTACAAATACACATCTATGCGAGTTCAGGTGCTGCATGTTCTGAGTTGATGGGGGAAACCGGAGCCCAGAGGAAAGACCCGGGGAGAACATATGAGACAAAAAGATGAGACAAAAATAACCCCACTGTGTCTCACTGCATGTGCTCCCACAGAGACTAAACACTGGACTTTCTTTAAACCAAATACAATCATTTTGTTTTGTTTTTTTGTTTTAATCCTTTTTGTGAGAGTTTTGGAGAAGTCTGTGTAAGTGAAATGTCATTAAAGAGAAACAGAATGAAGAGTACCTGTGCTGTAATATGTGTATGTATGTACAGTGTTGGACTAATAAAATTATGAACACATTTATTTATTAAAATAAGACATGCAAAACACTAAAGAATCACTGTATAAATCCGTATAAAAAGGTTTTTTTTCATCAACGTGACTAAAATCAGCACTCTTATTTCACTATTCTTGAATGCATGAAACTATAACTATACTTATGCATAAAAACTGTATTTTATAAGAAAATAAAGTAAAAACACAAGAGCTCTGTGGAAATCAACATGTCACTGTTGTGTCATAGCACCATCTTGTGGACTAACATGGCATAAGAGTTTCTACAGTTCTAAATAAGAAACAGAGAGAGAGGGGCCTTCAGAGCAGAGTTCTGTCCTGTGTGTGGGCCCCAGTGCTGAGGGTGTTATGAGCCCCGGTATTATGGGCCCCGGTGCTGTGGGTGTTATGAGCCCCGGTATTATAGGCCCCGGTGCTGTGGGTGTTATGAGCCCCGGTATTATGGGCCCCGGTGCTGTGGGTGTTATGGACCCCGGTATTATGGGCCCCGGTGCTGTGGGTATTATGAGCCCCGGTATTATGGGCCCCGGTACTGAGGGTGTTATGGACCCCGGTATTATGGGCCCCGGTGCTGTGGGTGTTATGAGCCCCGGTATTATGGGCCCCGGTGCTGTGGGTGTTATGGACCCCGATATTATGGGCCCCGGTGCTGTGGGTGTTATGAGCCCCGGTATTATGGGCCCCAGTACTGAGGGTGTTATGGACCCCGGTATTATGGGCCCCAGTGCTGTGGGTGTTATGGACCCCAGTATTATGGGCCCCAGTGCTGTGGGTGTTATGGACCCCAGTATTATGGGCCCCAGTGCTGAGGGTGTTATGAGCCCCGGTATTATGGGCCCCGGTGCTGAGGGTGTTATGGACCCCGGTATTATGGGCTCCGGTACTGTGTGTGCTGTAGGTGCTGTGTATGTTATGGGCCCCTGTGTTATGGGCCCCTGTGCTGTGGGCCCCGGTGGTTTGGCCCCCGTGTGCGCTGTAGCTGCTCGGGCGTTCGGGGTACAGCAGGAAGCCGGAGAAGGTGGTGTAGCGGCCCTGGTTGCTGTAGACGGCGAAGCGCTCGTCCTGCTGACTGTAGAGCCACACGGTGTCCCCGCGGTGGAGGGACAGCAGCAGACTCTGACTCTGCATCTCTCTCCTCTTGGACGTGTCCTCGTCGAACACCATGGCCTGGACATCCCCCTGGCCCCGCATCAGCTTCACGGACACGGCCTTTCGAGGGTGTTTGCCCACAGTGAAGGCGAAGTAATAGGTCCCGGGGTAGAAGCAGGTGAACACGCCCGAGCTTCTGTTGAAGTGTCCACCTATGTTCACGTACTCCACATCAAACGTGAGCGCCGGCTTCAGCTCCTGCAGGTGCCTCTGTCCCAGCAGAGAGGAGGTGCGTGCCACCGAGAACGCCGAGCGGGGCCCCTGCTCTAGCCCGCTCCAGGGGCCCATCTGAGGGTCTGTCTGAGAGGGGCACGGTGGCTGGGGCAGCACAGAGGAGGAGGAGGGCACAGAGGATGAGGGTCCAGAGGAGGTGAGACCAGAGGAGGAGGGTCCAGAGGAGGAGAGCCCAGAGGAGGAGGGCAGGTGGTTGCTGATGGAGGCCTCAGGATAGACCAGGTACCCAGAGAAGGTGATGTACGGGCCCACGTTGCTGTATAGGGCGTACTGGGGGCTCTGTTGTATGCGCAGCCACACAGTGTCCATCTCCTTCAGCGTCACCATCACACTTTGGCTCTGCACCTTTCGGCCTTTCTTTCGATAATCGTCGTAGGCGATGGCCTGCACCTCCGCTCCGTTCTTCACCAGGATCACAGAGAGCATTTTCTTTGGGAATTTCCCCACAGAAAAAGAGAAGTAGTACGCTCCCGGGATGCGGCAGCGGAAGAAGCCGGTGTCCAGGCTGAAGTCCGCTCCGATGTTCACTGTGAGTCTGTCGAATGTCACTGCCCTCTGCTGGCCGCTCATCATACTGCTGCTGCGAGTGGCAGAGAAGGCAGACTGCAGCGCTGAGCTCACAGGAGGAGGGTTTAAGAGTGAAACTGGACTAAGACAGGAGCTCATCATGAGGAACATGGACAGAAAAACTCCTGTGGCCCAAGGACCTAACAGAAACACAGCATATGAGTTAAACTTGAGTGTTGGTACATGTGCGACACTGGTACTGTGTACTTAGACTTAGACTTAGACAAACTTTGTTGATCTACAAGGGAAATTACTTGGACACAGCAGCTCACACATCACAACAAAGAGTAAAAAATATAAATGACAATAATAAATTCTAATTAAGTACCAAAAAAGAGCAAGAGACACGTGTGAAATAAGTCATAATTATATAAATGTAAATGTACAAGTCAAAATAAAGTTGGAAAAGAGGTAATAAAATATAAAATCTCTGCTATATACAAGAGGTCATAGGAGACAGTGCAACAGTGATATGATGATTGCCAGGACATAGGGTTATCTGTTGCATAAGTGTGAGTAATTGTACAGTTGTAGGGAGTATTATAGTATGAATGTAGTCCTGTGTCTCTCACTGTTAGAGTGGAGCTGTAGGAGTCTGTTGGAGAATGAGCTCCTCTGTCCCTCTATAGTCTGGTGCAGTGGGTGAGCAGGAGTGTCCGTGTACATGTGTATGTGTAGTACTGGTGTGTACATGTGTGTGGTGTGTACATGTGTGTGGTGTGTACATGTGTGTGGTATGTACATGTGTGTGGTGTGTACATGTGTATGTGCAGCAGTGGTGCAGCCTCGGTGCTGCTGTCAGATCCTCTCTGCGTTCACATGAAGCTGAGTGTTACAGGCCCTGATGCTGCTGATCTTGTCTGTTCATTCTGTGCACTGAGAGCAGAGGCGCCATTAGCCTCTGGTTCATCTGTTCCACTGTGTGTGGGACAATGGAGAGTTTAGGAGTGTCCATCAGAGAGAGCAGAGCAGAAACTACTACTCCTCCTCCTCCTCCTACTACTACTACTACTGCTGCTGCTGCTACTACCACTACAGAATCTATCCTTATATAGGGACAAACTGTCATTAATATTTAGGCTCTGTCAAATCAAATGTAATCTGAACTAGTAAAACTTCAACCTGTCTTCTGTTTGTTCATCTGTTTGATAATGAAGTAGGTTAGATACAACTACAAATACTCTTTGTGCTAAGATGCATGATGTTAAATTGTGTAGTTTGAGTGGCACATAACATAAGCCTATACAGAGGAGTTTTTAGAGTTGATAACATTCACTCTCACACCTTCAGAGAGATTTCACTCAAACACAAAAGCACAGACCACACAGACGCTCACCTCTCGCTCTGCGCTGGGTCACCTGCATCGTGGACCTCTTTTTCAGATGGTTCTTTTGGTTCCTTTAGGTTTTTCACTCTGGAACACGGTCCAGCTGCTGCTTCTATCCACATAGCAGTGACTCTGACATGCAGAAGAAGTGAAGCGGGTATCCATAGCGACTATTGATACAGACATATGTGGAGGAGGCGGGACTTCACATTTCAGTCTGGGGCTCCAACTCAGTCTCTCAGTGTGGTTGGTTATGGTTATTTTCCACATGCGCTTAAGTCTGTAGACGTAATGGCTGAATTCTTTGGTTGAATAAAACCTGTGCTGTGTTTTTTAGTGATGTGGAATACAGTGTGTGGGTCATTCTTCTATAAGAAATATTAGTTTAGTGTGAACAGACAAGACCACTGTATTTTTTTATTTCATTTTCATTTCAGACAGACCTTTCCAAAGTCACGCAAGTCGCTCCTAAATTTTGAGTCCACAATTTTATTGTCACGTTTAAAGCAGAGGGAGAACCCGACATGCAGGACTGCATTTGCAAAGTATAATATAACAAAGAATGACCACAAAACACAAAAATCCAAACAGACGTGACACTGATACTGAATCAAAGGGCAGAGAAGAACATGGGGTATATATGCACACAGGAATGAGAGGCAGGTGTAACACCGAGGGTGGGGCAAACAATCAACAGACAGAAAGTAAAACTCAAAAACACAAGCAGACAGGACTAATGTCCATATAAAACATGAACCATGACATTTATGGATAGTCCGCCTATTAGCATGTATTCATGCATTAGCTTCTATCTGTATATTGTGTATACGTGTCAGATTTTCCATAACCTGTCCTGTGACCCCATGCCCCAGGTCCCCCTCCTCGCTCATGCCCTCTGTCCTATAGGCAATAGTATGGAGTGGGAGGGAATATTCAGTTAGTTCAGTCTGCTCCTCTTCATTTAGTTGGCTCTTCACTCCAATATAGCACAGACAGCACAGTGACAGATCCATTTTGACTTCTACAGGTTTCATTTGTTTTGACATAAAACATCTGAGGAATGTCTCCAGACCTGATCCAGACCTGATCCAGACCTGATCCAGACCTGATCCAGACCTGATCCAGACCTGATCCAGACCTGTTCCAGACCTGATCCAGACCTGGATCTTAGTCAGGCTGTCACAAACATATTTTGAAGAGCGATATCTTGCTGAAGAAAATAAAGACAGTAAACATTAATATTGAAACTAATTTAATAAAACAGAATTGTCCCAAACAACTATTCTAAATGTACAATATGGTTAAAAATGTCAATAAATAAACAACAGAATTAAATCTCTCTATAATGAATTATAGAAATGATTTATTTGATTCTATAGCTCAAATCTCACTGAAGAACAGAGAAATAATAATGCAGCAAAGAAAAAGTATCACAATAAATACATAATAAATAATGAGTGTTATATTATATCAGTGTAGTCGGTATCATGACCTTTGTAGAAATGTGGATCAGTGTGGATCAGACACACATGTTGTCAGTCTGGGCCTGTGGTCACATGACTCGCTGATCATGAGAACAGACTAGCCCAACTAGAACTGATTACTGTACACAGACTATAAACAAACTATTCATGGACTGAACCAGGACTAAAGCAGGACTAAATGGTAAGGACTGTGGTGTCTGATCTACACAAATGTGTGCTGTTATTTTATGGAAAATGGAAAACATAGAAATCAGACTCGAACCAGCCCTTGGACCAGGACAAGGATCTGGACCAGGATCTAACCTGGACTGTGAGTCCCTGAGCAGTGACCGCTCCAAAGATCTGCCTATGGGGTGTAAAGGATCCACTGGACTCAGGTCAGTCCTGTTTCTGTCAGATTTATCAGAATGAAATATGAACATGTTGACTGGAGCAGATGGAGCACTTCCTGATCGAGAGTTGAAGAGAGTTGTTGAGTACAAACATTAGTTTTAATAGGACCCACTGCTCCAGTCTGATGTGCCCCTGAATTCTGTCTGCAAAGAAAAGAAAGTAAGACCCAGACTCAAACCAGACCCTGGATCTGGACCAGGATCTAACCTGGACTGTGAGTCCCTGAGCAGTGACTGCTCCCAAGATCTGCCTGTGGAGTTTAAAGGATCCTCTGGACTCAGGTCAGTCCTGTTCCTGTCAGGGGAAACTGGACAAAGAGGTGGAGAAATTCAAGTTATTAATGTGAATGTCCTAGAACTTGACCTTTGACCTCTGTCTGTACAGAAACATGAAAGAACCAGGACCAGGATCTAAACCAGGATCTGACCCAGAACCAGGACCAGGATCTGACCCAGAATCAAGACCAGGATCTGACTCAGAACCAGGACCAGACTGTGAGTCCCTGAGCAGTGACCGCTCCAAAGACCTGCCTGTGGAGTTTAAAGGATCCAGTCTGAGGTGAGGACAGCAAGAGCCACATGCACACTCACGTGTACACTCACATGCACACTCACATGCACACTCACATGCAAACACACTCACATGCACACTCACATGCACACACACATGCACACTCACATGCACACACATTCACATGCACACACACATGCACACACACATGCACACTCACATGCACACTCACATGCACACACACATGCACACTCACATGCACACTCACATGCACACACACTCACATGCACACACACTTGCACACACACATGCACACTCACATGCACACACATTCACATGCACACACACATGCACACACACATGCACACTCACATGCACACTCACATGCACACACACATGCACACTCACATGCACACACATTCACATGCACACACACATGCACACTCACATGCACACTCACATGCACACACACATGCACACTCACATGCACACACACTCACATGCACACTCACATGCACACTCAGATGCACACACACTCACATGCACACTTACATGAACACACACATGCACACTCACATGCACACACACATGCACACTCACATGCACACTCACATGCACACACACACATGCACACTCACATGCACACACATATGCACACTCACATGCACACTCACATGCACACACACATGCACACACACATGCACACACACATGCACACTCACATGCACACTCACATGCACACTCGCATGCACACTCACATGCACACACACATGTACACTCCTATGCACACTCACATGCACACTCACATTCACACTCACATGCACACACACATGCACACTCACATACACACACACATGCACACACACTCACATGCACACACACATGCACACTCACATGCACACACATGCACACTCACATGCACACACACATGCACACTCGCATGCACACTCACATGCACACTTACATGCACACTCACATGCACACACATGCACACTCACATGCACACACACATGCACACTCACATGCACACACATGCACACTCACATGCACACTCACATGCACACTCACATACACACACACATGCACACTCACATGTACACACATGCACACTCACATGCACACACATGCACACTCACATGCACACGCACATGCACACTCACATTCACACTCACATGCACACACACATGCACACTCACACGCACACTCATGCACACCCACATGCACACTCACATGCACACACATGCACACTCACATGCACACACATGCACACTCACATGCACACACACATGCACACTCACATGCACACGCACAAGCACACTCACATGCACACGCACAGGCACATTCACATGCACACGCACATGCACACTCACATGCACACGCACATGCACACTCACATGCACACTCACATGCACACACACATGCACACTCACATGCACACACACATGCACACACACTCACATGCACACGCACATGCACACTCACACGCACATGCACACTCACATGCACATTCACATGCACACACACATGCACACTCACATGCACACTCACATGCACACTCACATGCACACACACACATGCACACTCACATGCACTCACATGCACACTCACATGCACACTCACATGCACACGCACATGGACACTCACATGCACACACATGCACACACACATGCACACTCACATACACACACACATGCACACTCACATGCTCACTCACTCAGTCTTGTCTCAGTCCCAACTCTAAAACTCCTCTGTCGATACGATACTAATAATACTAAATGATTCTTAACGATTCTTAACGATACAAAAACATCCTAAAGGATTCTAAGCAACACTAAACTATCATATAAGCTTTCTAAACCTGAAACAATAGCAACAAACATTTCTAAATTATACTAAAAGATTATTTTTATTCAAGTATTTTACTCCAAAATAAGCTCCAAAGTCGCAGACATGGCTCCAGTCCAGGGGGAAAAATTAGTCAAAAAAAATAAATAAATAAACATCATGAACTCTGACATGTACGAAACTGCCATGTCACTCCCACTGATACGATCCAAGATGGTGCCACATTCTGGTTTGTTGTGTTTGGTTTTTAAGTAAAGTCAGCCATAGACTAAAGAAGTGGACAAAGTGAGTGTGACATCACCCACAGTGAATTTGGAGCCAAGCTCCATATTGGGAATAGGATTTTTTAAAGTCAAAACGGGTTAATATGAACATTTTAAGACAATATTATGAGACAATATTCCAATGTAAGTAAATTGGAGCCAGGGTCAGAAGGAGCACCTCCATGCTAACTTCCTATTGGGAACGAGGCAGATAGTGGGTTAACTGGGTCCATTTATATAGAGTCTATGGTGTTAACATGCTCCTACACCCTGAGGAGCTCTTAAACATCAGAAACACTACTCCTACGAACGTAATCCCAGTTTACTTAGAGCCAAAAGAGTGAGATGCTCCTGCACCTTCAGAGACAGGTGCCCCTGTAACACTTAATCACACAGCAACAAGATGGATGAACTGGCACTGCCACTCACCTGTCACTCACCTGTCACTTTATAACACCGGACACTCACCTTTCACTCCAGGCTCCTCCAGTATTTTAAGTAGAGCTGTTTGACCAGAGGTGCCAGTGGAGGTGCAGCTCCTTCAGTTGGATTCAGTTCAATTTAATTTTATTTCTATAGCCCAGACTCACATCAAGAGTGGGCTTCAGTGAAAAACATGGAAACATGATCTAACATAGACATCAGCAAACATATTGTCCCATCCTCAGTCTCTCGATAAACACACGATCCTGGTGCCAGAGAGCAAAAAACCCATCAGCGAGTGCAGTAAGATAAGATAGGACTTTATTGATCTCACAGTGGAGAAATTCAACAGTCACAGTAGCTCCAGGACAGTTTAGTGCAAAAAAGGGGAAAAAGTGTGATGCAATCAAGATAAACAATAATAAAAATAGAAATAATAATAAAAATAATAATATAAAGTGAATAAGTATATGTACAAAATTTACAAAGAGAATTGAAATATAAATACTATATATATAAAATAAAGAAAGTACAAAAACAGTACAAGTTGTCACAGTCCAGTAGTGGCACAGACATGGTTATTGCACAGAGGAGTTGTACAGTCTGACAGCGGTGGGGATGAATGATCTGCGGTAGCGCTCCTTCCTGCACTGAGGGAGTCTCTGACGGCAGCTGAAGGAGCTGCCCAGCTCCTCCACAGTCTGGTGCAGGGGGTCAGAGGTGTTGTCCATGATGGATGTAAGTTTGGACAACACTCTCCTCTCAGCCACCTCCTCCACAGAGTCCAGGGGACAGCCCAGGACAGAGCTAGCCCTCCTGACCAGCTTGTTCAGTCTTTTGTTGCTTGTTCAGCCAAAGGGCCTCAGTCTCCTCAGAAGGTGGAGGCGACTCTGGTCCTTCTTGTACAGGGCATTGGAATTATGGGACCAGTCCAGTTTATTGTTGAGGTGAACACCCAGGTACTTGAAGCTGTCCACAGTCTCAATGTCCTGCCCCTGGATGTTCACTGGTGCATGAGGGGGTGTCCTTCTCCTGAAGTCGATCACCATCTCTTTGGTCTTGCTGGTGTTAAGGCGCAGGTGGTTGCCCACACCAGTCCACAAAGTCTCTGATGACCGAGCGGTACTCCAGCTTGTTCCTCTCAGACACACAGCCAACAATGGCTGAGTCGTCCGAGAACTTCTGGAGATGACAGGTCTCTGTGTTGTAGGTGACATCCGAGGTGTATATGGTGAAGAGGAAGGGGGAGAGGAGAGTTCCCTGAGGGACCCCGTGCTGCAGACCACCACCTCAGACTCACAGCCGCGCAGCCGCACATACTGCGGTCGGTCAGTCAGGTAGTCCATGGTCCAGGCAGCCAGGTGCTCGTCCAATAGGAAAATTCTCTCCAGACACTGTTGCCAACAGCTGTCGCCATGTGGCACCTTCAGACCTGAGAGCTTTGAGGAACCAGTCACTTTATAGAGAGCAGGGACTGAACATCGGCTTATTTGGGATGAGGGCTTCAACCAGGCAGGTGGGGGCTCAATCCAGGCAGGTGGGGGCTCCATCCAGAAAGGGGGGCTCCATCCAGGCAGGTGGGGTTCCATCCAGGCAGGTGGGGCTCCATCCAGGCAGGTGGGGCTCCATCCAGGCAGGTGAGTGGAGAGGGGGAGCTAAGGTCTGGTCAGCATCTGCTCACAGGAGGAACATCTGGAACCTCTGAAACATCTGAAGAGCTCCACTCCTCAAAGGGGAGCGGAAGAGAAGAAGAGAGAGAGACACTGGTGAGCAGCAGTGAACTGATTTGTCTGTGTAAAACATGAGGTTATGGGACAGAGATGGAGAGGGAGCAGTTAGAATAAGAGGACAGAGGCTCAGGGCACCATACTTCCCCCAGCATCTAACTCCTAGAGCAGCCTGACTCCAGCTGTGGAGTTAACCCTGCTCCTAGCTAACCTGGCCATAAGCTTTCTCAAAGAAGAATGTTTTAAGCCTAACCTTAAATGTAGAGACTGTGTCTGCCTCTCTGACATGAGGTGGAAGCTTATTCCATAAAACAGGAGATTGGTAACTAAAAGTTCTACCTCCCATTGTAAGTTTATTAAATCTGGGGACCACTAGTAGCCCTGCATTTTGTGAGCGCAGCGCTCTGTTTGGTTTGTACGGTGCTATCAGGTCAGTAATATAGAATGGAGGCCATCCCGTTTACAGCTTTATAGGTGAGAAGAAGGATTTTAAATTTAATTCTAAACTCGACCAGGAGCCAATGAAGTGAAGCTAACACCAGAGTAATGTGTTCTCTTCTATTTGTTCCCATTAATAATCTTGCTGCTGCATTTTGAACAAGCTGAATGCTTTTTAGTAGCTTTTAGGGCAGGCTGCCAGCAGAGAGTTACAGTTGTCTAATCTTGATGAAATAAATGCATGGACAAGCTTTTTCGCATCATTTTTGGATAAGATATTTCTAACTTTGGCAATGTTTCGGAGGTGGAAGATGCTGTTTTACAGACTTGATTTACATGGGCCTTAAATGATAAGTCTTGGTCAAATATAACCCCCAGGTTCCTCAGGGTGGAGCTTGAGGTTACACTGATGCCATCCGGGGAAACTATCTGATCTGATAGGATTCTATTTTTTCTGGACTCCGAAGCCTTTTGCTTCATGAATGAACAGTTATCGTGTGAACATGTGGTCTCTGTGCAGCCTCCAGAGGCACTGACCGCAGCAGAGCTCCTGTCCTCATGCCACAATAAGACTGGCCCCACACTGAACTGCAGCTGGACCAGGGGCAGTCTGAGGGAGGTGTGAGTGCAGACTGAATGAACATGGAGCTTGGTATGATGCAAAACAGGTCGATCTGGTGTCACAACATTTTGGGTTTGTGAAAAGTGGCTTTAAGTGAAGTGAATATAATCGGAACCTGCCTGACTGAGGGATTACACAGACAGTACGAGGCTAACAAGTCAGGAAATGAACAGAAGTCAATGTGATATCCCCAACAAGTATGGACACTCAGCATATGTTTGTGTTTTTTGTTGCAGCATCTGGAAGAGCAGGTCCTCAGGTTTGTCCAGCAGCAGCTGCAGAGGTTCCACAGGCTCCTGGACTCAGATTACCCAGAATGCTCCAAGAGTGAGGAGGAGGAGGAGAACAGAGAGGCGGTTCTGACCATCACCCTGGTTTTCCTGAAGAGGATGGACCAGGAGCATTTGGCCCAACAACTGAGGAATAGTAAGAATAAATGATCCATGAGGCGTGAGGGAGCAGACCACAGCAGATGTGTCATCTTCTCATCTTCTCTTGTGTCCTTCAGGGGCTGCTGTTGGAGTGTGCAGAGGTAAATTGAAGTGTGATCTGCAGCAGAGGTTCAGCCGTGTGTTTGAGGGTGTGGCTAAAGCAGGAGACTCCTCCCCCCTGGTCCAGATCTACACAGAGCTCTACATCACAGAGGGCGGAGCCTCAGAGGTCAACCAGGAACATGAGGTCAGACTCATGGAGACAGCGTCCAGGAGCCCGGCCGCTCCAGAGACCATCACATGTGAAGAGTTCTTTAAACCCCGCCCACACTCACCAGAGCCAATCAGAATGGTGCTGACGAAGGGCGTGGCCGGCGTGGGGAAAACAGTGCTGACTCAGAAGTTCAGTCTGGACTGGGCTGAAGGCCGGGCCCACCAGGACCTCCAGCTGCTGTTCCCGTTCACTTTCAGAGAGCTCAATGTGCTCAGAGACTCACAGTTCAGCCTGGTGGAGCTGCTGCTCCACTTCTTCAGTCCATCCAAACATCTCTGCTGCCTCCAACAGCTCCAGGTGCTCTTCATCTTTGACGGTCTGGGCGAGTGCAGACTTCCTCTAGACTTCAGTTGAACCCGGGTCCTGAGCGACCCCACAGAGTCGGCCTCAGTGCACGTGCTGCTGGTGAACCTCATCAGGGGGAGGCTGCTTCCCTCCGCTCGCCTCTGGATAACCACAAGACCCGCCGTGGCCAATCAGATCCCTGCTGAGTGCGTCTCCATGGTGACAGAGGTGCGAGGTTTCACCGACCCGCAGAAGGAGCAGTACTTCAGGAAGAGGTTCAGAGACCAGGCCACAGCCGTCATCTCCCACATCAAGAGCATCCGCAGCCTCCACATCATGAGCCACATCCCGATCTTCTGCTGGATCCTCTCCACAGTTCTACAGAAGCTTCTGGAACAAAGAGAGAGACCAGAGCTGCCTCGGACTCTCACACAGATGTACGTCCACTTCCTGGTGGTGCAGGCCAAAGTCCAAAACATCAAGTATCACCAGGGATCAGGGGAGGACCTTCACTGGACTCCAGAGACCAGGGAGATGGTGAAGTCTCTGGGAAAACTGGCCTTTGAGCAGCTCCAGAAAAGAAACCTGATCTTCTAGAGTGACCTGAGCGAGTGTGGGCTGGACACTGCAGCGGCCTCAGTTTACTCTGGAGTGTTCACACAGGTCTTTAGAGAGGAGCCAGGCCTGTACCAGGACAAGGTCTACTGCTTCATCCATCTGAGTGTGCAGGAGTTTATGGCTGCTTTTCATGTCCATCAGACCTTCTCCCTGTCTAGGAGGAACTTGTTGAAATCACCACACTCTCCTTCAGAGTCTGAGGCAGACTTCTACCACTCTGCTGTGGACCAGGCCTTACAGAGTCCAAACGGACACCTGGACCTGTTCCTGCGCTTCCTCCTGGGGCTGTCTCTGCCGACCAATCAGAGGCTGCTGCAGGGTCTACTGACTCACACAGGAAGTGAATGGACCAATCTGAAGACAGTAAAGTACATCAAACAGAAGCTGGATGAAGAGGGTGTGTCTGCAGAGAGAAGCCTGAATCTGCTCCATTGTCTCAATGAGCTGAATGACCACAGTCTGGTGGAGCAGATATAAGAGTACATGACAAGAGGACGTCTCTCGGATAGAAACATATCTCTTGCTCAGTGGTCTGCCCTGTCCTTCCTCTTACTGTCCTTAGACTCAGACCTGGAGGAGTTTGACCTGAGGAAATACCAGGCTTCAGAGCGAGCTCTCCTGGGTTTGCTCCCCGTGGTCAGAGCCTCCACCAAAGCCCTGTGAGTCCAGACTGTTTTTAAACTCTTGTGTGGAGGTTCTCATCTCTAATGGCCCTCTCTGTCCTCAGACTGTATTTAAACTCTTGTGTGGAGGTTCTCGTCTCTAATGTCCCTCTCTGTCCTCAGACTGTATTTAAACTCTTGTGTGGAGGTTCTCATTTCTAATGTAAAATGTAATGCAAAAAGATTAAACAGATTCAATAAAAAAAAAAAAACACAACAAAATACGGTTAACGAGGTTTGGTCATTGAGGTGGAGTGTGGGAACCACTGTCCAGGATGAAACATCCAAGCTCCACAAGTACATCAATGACAAGGCCCAGACTGATGACGCTCAGAGAATGTCTCAGACAGTGGGGCACAGAAGAAGAGGTGCTGGAGGGACCATCATGGCAGGACACCTGAACGTGGAGAAGACGAAGGAGATTGTTGTGGACTTCAGGAGAGCGCACATCCAGCATGCTCCACTCACCATCAACGGTGCTGCAGTGGAGCGAGTGAGCAGCACCAAGTTCCTGGGTGTGCACATCTCTGAGGACCTCTCCTGGAGCAGCAACTCTGCATCACTGGCCAAAAGAGCCCAACAACGCCTTTACTTCCTCCGCAAACTGAAAAGAGCAAGAGCCCCGACCCCCATCCTCCGGACATTCTACAGAGGCACCATTGAGAGCATCTTATCCAGCTGCATCACGGTGTGGTACGGCTCTTGCACTGCGTCCTGCAAAAAGACTCTGCAGCGCATCGTCAGAGCAGCTGAGAGGATCATCGGTGTCCCTCTCCCTCCTCTACAGGACATTTATCACTCCCGCCTCACCCGCAAAGCCATCAGGATTGCAGGTGACCCCACCCACCCATCTCACAGCCTCTTCAGCCCGCTGCCATCAGGGAGGAGACTGCGGAGCCTCCAGGCTAGAACCAGCAGGCTCCGGGACAGTTTCTTCCACCAGGCTGTCAGAGGACTTAACTCTCTCCCTGCCCTACCCCCACTTTTCCCCTCTGCCCCCCCTCTGCCCCCTGTCACCTACTAAGAACACTGCAAACTCTAACGCACTACCTCACTTTTTTACATTATATGGACAATCAGTGACTGTTATTCTTACATTTTTGCACTACTTCACTTTTTTACCTGTAAATATTGTTTTGTCTATTGTGTCTGTTTACTTTGAGTGTTTGCACATTTTTGGCTTGTTTATGACTTCTGTCTGTTTGCACATTTTGTTGTTTGCACATTTGTTTTATACTTGAATTTTTTTATTGGAATGTTTTTAATGTTTGCACTGAGGTGGGAGAGGACAGCAATTTCATCTGTGCTATATATATTTTGTATGTATATGCACATGTGACAATAAAGGAAAATTGAATTGAATTGAATTGAAACAAACCCCTACACGGGGCAAACCACCGAAACATAACTGAAGTGGCTGATTTCAAGAGATCCTACCAATGGCTGGAGAGGGCTGGTCTGAAGGACAGCACGGAGGCACTCATCCTGGCTGCACAGGAGCCTTGAGCACCCGAGCAATAGAGGCCCAGATCTACCCAGACAAGACCCAAGGTGTAGGCTGTGCAAAGAAGTGCCTGAGACAATCCAGCACATAACTGCAGGGTGTAAGATGCTGCAGGGAAAGCGTACATGGAGCGACATAACCAAGTGGTGGGCATAGTGTACAGAAACATCTGTGCAGATTACGGGCTGGAAACCCCAGGATCAGGGTGAGAAACGCCTCCAAAGACAAATGACAGAACAGTAATGGACCAACCAGCCATAGTGGTTCTGGATAAGTGAGAGAACAAAGCTGTGGTGGTGCAATACCAAGCAATATGTTAGGAAAAAGGAACACAAGAAACTAGAAAAATCCCAGGGGCTCAAGGAAGAACTGGAGAAGGCTTGGAAGGTGAAGGCATCAGTGTTGCCCGTGGTGATTGGAGCACTCGGCGCCATAACCACTAAACCGGAAGTGGTTACAGCAAATCCCAGGGAAAACATTAAAACATCTCAAAGAAAAGCGCAGTACTAGGAAGAGCAGATCCTGCACAGAACTCTCAAGGAAAGAGTTATATGAAATTTATAGCATCTATGCCAATCAAATAAAAATGAAAATAAGAAAATACAGGTGCATTAACTTTTCAGATGGAGGGTCCTTCAAATGCTTTTCTCCATGGAGATGCTGAGAAATAAGAAATAGTCATTGGTTTGGAGAAAGCCTTTGTTCGCGTCATTTGTAGGTAGTACATTTAATTACCTTGTGGTACTAAAATTACTTCAGTTCATTTCCATTGTCAACAGTGAAGCTCATTATTGCTATTGCTAATCATATCTCTACATTGTTCACCATATAGACTGTAGCTTTCTAACTGTATAAATAATCATTAAACTTCCTTATTTCCCAGTACCCTACATATGATTGATTGTAAGAGTCTTGGGTTACTCATATCTGTATAAGTGGTAGCATTAGTGATAATGTGTGATAATTGAACTTTTTTTTTTTTTTAAATAAAAAAAAAAGCCTGTTAAAGCATTAATTTAGCTCCCAGCCTCGTTTCCATGTTCGCTATTTTGTGACATGTGCAGTGCTCGGCTCCAGGGTCGATTTAGGCTTGGTTCCACATCCAGAAATGTTGGTCCTAGCGATGTTAATCTGGCACAGTTTCATGCTTGTACCATAAAAGTGAACAATTGGGCACTTTTTTGGTCCTTAACAGCTCCACTAATGTGCACATTTTCACTTGCTCCTAAAGGCTAGTGCAAAATAATAAGTCAAGCATTCATCTCATTTTCCAGTGCCAATAAATTGACCTCAGCGTTTATTTCTTTTAATTTAGTCTCTAAAGTCTGTGATGCAGTATTAAATGTCTAAATAAAGGCGTTGATGCTTCTACTGTAAATAAACGGGATCTAAACTCATATGGTGCTTTTTCCACGTTGAGTTGCTCCGTGTTGTTACACAAACCTGTTGAGTCAGCTCTGATGCTGACACTGTGAAGGATCTGATAAAAATCTTCTCACTCCCCATCCGTTTGGAACAGCGCACTGCTCTGGTTAGGTTCAGGTCTGTGTCAGGACGTCAGCCTGAGGCTGGACTATAAACCAGCCTGCTCAAACCTACGGTCATCAGATCTTCAAAATTCTAAACTGGAACACACCTAGGTTGGGATGTTTGGTATAGGCCTAAATAAAATAGTGAAAAGAGCGTGTAACATTGTGCATTCTCATGTCAGCCATAATCTGAGGGATTCTGACACTGCCTTTTTTCCCTTTAAGGTCATTCACAAACACGGATTTCTGAATTTTGGCAAAACAAATGATCCTCTTTACTGTTGGCCGGGATCAAATTAGTCAAAAAATGTGATAGTCCTGTTTTAGTCCTGGTTTAGACCTGATATAGTCCTTGGTTAGTCTTAGTTTAGTCCTGGTTTTTATCCGCTTGGTCAAAAATAGGGACATCTGGGACATTTCTTGTATAAAATTGGGACAAATCAGTGGTTTTGTATAAATCTGCTGGGACAGGGGACACAGGGCTCAGGACTGGGGCTGGGTAAATAGGGACGTGTGGTCACCCTAACAAACCCCACAGACACGCACATGCACAGACACGCACATGCACACGCACGCGCACGTTACCGTAAGTCTTACAGCTCGGGGGGAACGCGCACGCACACTTTAGGAGCGGCGCTTCAGTGTGACCACGTGACGTGCGGAACCCGGAAGCAGTGGGTCTGTCAGAGTGTCGCTGCTGAAGGAGCCGAACTAAAGTGAAGATGGCAGGTCTGCCCCGCAGGATCATAAAGGTACAGACACATGAGAGCGTTTTACAACATGTGTTCGCATTCCCATCGCACATAAAAAGAACATTCTGTGTGTTTGAGCTGATCTGAGTTCAGCCGCTCGGGTCCTGTAGGCTAACTGTTAGCCGCAGGGATGCTAACGACAGTAGCTAAATATGCTTCCCTGTATTTATGTTCAGATGCGGCGGATTCACGGCTAAATACACAGATCCTTCTATTAACTGATAAATAACGCACACATTATCCCGGTGTATTTCATAAAACGGTAAATTACTTGAATGAGCTCTTCAAATCCCGAGCTAACTGAGGCTAAGTGCTAAACCGGCTAGTTAGCATTTTCTGCACGACTCAAGAACCGAATCCAGCAAAGTTTAGACTTTAGAGAAGAACCGTCTGCAAATGTACTAACGAGTCTTTATTACAGTCACTTCATCAGTGTCTGAAACCTGAATCCTGTTCAGCAAAAATGTTTTAGGTTAAGACTCAAAGAAGAGAAGATCTGGAGCTGCTGCGGAAGAGCCGAATCTGTTTCACTTCATTTGCATCAAAGCGTCAGAGGGAGGCCACAGGAGCTGCGACTTATGCAGTAAAAGAGCTGAAAGGGGCAGACTGACTGTGCAGAGGCCGAGAGGCAGGGTACGGGAGCCCGTAGCCTGGAGCCTGGGTGTGGGAGCCTGGGTGTGGGAGCCTGGGTGTGGGAGCCTGGGTGTGGGAGCCTGGGTGTGGGAGCCTGGAGCCTGGGTGTGGGAGCCCGGAGCCCCTCTTCTGTGCTGTGACTGTGGTTTATCTGAAATTTGTTCCCACAGTTAGAATCCGAGGTTTATTTTAGTTTGGTTCTATTTATTCATATTTGAATGTTACATCTGCTGTGATGCAAAGAAAACCACAACTTCCACTTTTTAAAAAAGGAAATGCTGCGTATTTGTTTTTGACCAGTTTGGCTGGTGCAGAGAAACATTTTACTGTGATGAGGACGATCTCGCTGCCGTTTCTTGCACCCATTCATCACAGCCGTTTGTGCCCCGTTTACAATGAACAAATATATCTATTTTATTTAGCCAGGTGTGTGTGTGTGTGTGTGTGTGTGTGTATATATATATATATATATATATATATATATATATATATATATAATCTTACATATATACATCTATATATATTTTCAGACAAGAACATTAAATACAATGTCTCTAAGTGTGAACACTTCCTTTTCCACGTTCAAAGACAGTGGGATGAAGTGTGACCTTCTCAGCTCCCTCCCCTCTAATAATAATGAAAAACGCTCCCTGTGTTGACTCATTACATTACACAATAATTGTGCTAATCACCAATTCTTATGAACCTATTTTGTGCCCTTAACCCTTTTCACATTGTCTAATCCATTTTAAGTACAATTTCAATTCTGCTCACCTCTAGCGTAATTATTGCCCTTCTTCCAGCCTGCAGCTGTGGAATACCTCATGAATAGTACTTTAAAATTCACTGGAAATTTAAAATTCACTGGCAATATCCTCGACCCACAGAGTTCCTCACTATTCTCTGGAGATCTCAGTCCTTAATGTTTGCTCTTATTTCTTTGTCCTTAGGAAACTCAGCGTTTGTTGGCAGAGCCGGTTCCTGGCATTAAAGCTCTTCCCGATGAGAGCAATGCACGTTACTTCCACGTGGTGATCGCCGGACCTCAGGACTCTCCGTTTGAGGGTGGAACCTTTAAGCTTGAACTCTTTTTACCAGAGGAATACCCCATGGCAGCTCCGAAAGTCCGCTTCATGACCAAAATCTATCACCCCAATGTAGACAAACTGGGAAGAATATGCCTTGACATTTTAAAAGGTGAGTGCTTGTGCATCTTGGTTTGTTTTATGCCGCAGTTGTCCCTAGTTTCTTACTGCCTGTACAACATAGAACCAAAGTCTGTTTATAGAAATGGACTCCAGCTCCATCTACTTTGGTTCCAGTTTACTTTGTATTGTAAAAATGTGGCTCTTCTGTCTGTAACTGCTGCTGTCAGGCTCCTCATTCTGACCTTAAAATGTTGGCTTGAACCCTCACATTAATAACAAACCAATCAGACACCTTCTTTCCCCGAGGTCGCTCCCCTTATTGGTAGCAACAGGTTTGATTGACAGCAATGCTAAGCACCTGCCCCCTCCTAAATCAGCGGTGTGGGCGGGAAGAGGCAACTGCTTCGCTCCTGATTAGGGCTGGGCATCATTAAAAAGTTGCCAATATGATACATGCCTCGATACACAGGCCACAATACTGATACGTATTTCGATATGGCACACCTTCGAATCAGAACGATATATTTCAAACCGATTTGATACGGTTCAGTGAAAAACAGGCTAAATCATGGCTGTGATACTAAAAGTCCAGTAAGTTTGTTCAAAGTTAATATGAAAAACGCCCATTTTACTCAAAACGGTGAAAATGTAAACACAACTGTAGCTCTTACACAAAACAATTTAGTAAAAAGTACCTAAAAATACTTTTGGTGATATATCGATACAGCAGCCCATGATATCGATACTGTATCATCAAATCAAACGATACGATATATCGATATTTCAGTATTTTTGCACACCCCTACTCCTGATTGGCTCTTTGGTTGCTATGATACTCGCAGTCGGAATTCCAAACATGGAATTGGACTCCAGATTCGCCCGTATAACTGTAGCCTCGATGAGCTTCATTTGACTGGAGCCAAACGCTGTGGGTGACGTCACACTCACTCAGTCCACCGTCTGTTAGAGGAGTGAGAAAAAATTGACTCAGTGATATATCACGATACTTCACTGCGTGATTGTCGTATGTGTCTAAATCGATTTTATTAAAGTCACATTTTTCATGAAAATAATACGTTCCATTTACTATTTTCATAAGTTAAAAATTGACTATTTTGTTCATGTGAACGTACTCAACCGTAATATTATACATAATTATTGATAAGTCATAATATAGTGTCCTTTGTTTTAGTGTCAGGATATATTGTGATATTTTAGACACAACGAAATCCAGGCACTCCAAAAAAAGTAAAAGTCGCACGAAGAAAAGTAGAGTTTAAAGACTTTTTATTTAAATAGCCAAAGCTAATGTGTTTCAGCCATGACTGGTCTTCGTCAGGGCTCAATTAAAAAAAATCAAAGCAGGGGCGTGGCCTTTAAAATACTCGCCAACCAATGGGATGTTAGAGGTAATATTAATACCACTGAAAAAATGTTAACAATACAAATAATGGAAAAAAGTACAAATAAAATGTATAAAAAGACACATTAATATATTATGATGCATTGAATCATGACAGACATACTGTGATATAGATCGTTTTGCCCGATTAATTGAAATGCACGCCTAGAACTGACATTTTACTAACAATGTGAATATTAAACTTGTGCTCCTTCCTCTGTTTGATTTGGTTTAGATAAATGGTCACCTGCTCTTCAGATCCGCACAGTCCTTCTGTCGATTCAGGCGTTACTAAGCGCGCCCAACCCCGACGACCCTCTAGCGAACGACGTGGCCGAGCAGTGGAAGGCCAACGAAGCTATCGCCATCGAGACAGGTGGGCGCGCTCACGACAGGAAACAGTCTGCGGTGGTTTTTTCTCTTTGTCACATTTTAATCTAAACTTCTGCTCTGACTTTTAGCCAAGTCCTGGACCAGGCTTTATGCTGGAAACAAAAACGAAGTGTAGACGACCTGGAGACAGAAGTGGAAGTGTGAACACAGCTCCTCATGTTCGGCCAAGACCTCCTACTCCATTTGCATAAAGGACTCTGGTCTTAATGATAACTATACATCTATATTATTCTATAAACATACTTGTATGTAAGTGAACAGATCTGCTGACAGTTGATTTAAATGCACACACACGCAATCAAATATTCCTCTGTGTCTGCCTTCACTCCCGGTCACGCGCACGGCCAGAGGTTTTACTCTCTTGACTTTATTTGCCCTTTGACTATCAAAGCATCGTCAACAGTCGCTTCAAAGAGAAATGCTCCACTTCTCGTGTTGCAGTGTGCAGCGTCTGTTTGGGTCACAAGGGGCAGTGTCGTCGAAGGAAAGACGCACTAGAATGGGTCAAACTTTTATCTTTCTTTTAACGCTTTTCTTTGTCTCTAAACGCTTCTGTCTAGCTGCTAACTGCTGCTTTTAAATAGGTGTCACCCCAGTGGAGCAGATCACACCCCAGCGGCTCTGCTCCAAACTCTGTGGCGTAGACGAGTGGCGAATAGAACGGACCTTTCTTTAGTTTTAGCAAATGTTTTTATGACCTGTCTTATCTGTGTGACAAACTGTTGCTCATACTAACAATGCCTTGTTCTCACCTTTCACCTCTGCTTTTGCTGCTTCTGGTGCATTTCTGTCTCCTCACAGTCGCTTCTCAGAGCTGTCAGTACGATGGGGGTTGTGAAGGGTTTGGGTTGCAGGATCTAACACGAGTCCAATGGTCTAAAAGCCTGTATTTTATCCACTGTTTATAAACTCATTATTTCTCTGGATCTTGGGGGGAAATTGAATTATTTTCCTGGTTTCTGAATGCTATAAATGGTCCACTTGCATCTGTTTATGTTCTGTAAATAAAATCTGTTGATTGATACTGTAAGTGTCGTGTTTTAGCGCATTGCAACTTTTGTCCACAAGAGGGAAGCACCGAGCTGAAAATACTTTATTATATTGTGTGTGTATGTGTATATATATATATATTAGTATTTAGTTACTGAATACTAAATATCCGAATTAAGATGAAAATTCTAGTACATTCTGATACATGTGCCCATCAGAACTGTGTTCTGAACACTTTTACCCCGATTTGCGTTATATAGAGGGAAAAAAAACATGATCTGCAATCACAAATTGTTTTTGTTTGTTATGCATTAGCCTAATTTATGTCTAATTAGAGAAAAGATGTGCATTTGTGTGTGGTTTTTAAGAGGTGTGTTTCATTTTTTACCCCTTTTTCCCCCATTGATTTTGTGCATTTTAAAGCCTAAATTGCATAACCAAGTACTGTCATGACTTCCTCCGAACCAGACTATCTGCACTAACCTTTGTCCATCTTCTATTTGTTCAGTTACAGCAGTTTTTATTTCTCTAAAATACTATGAAAAAAGGAAATTGAGCAGAAGTTGTCTCCACACTGCAAAAAGCTTGGCCAAAATTTCAGATCTAAACATTTAAAACTATCAAAAAATGACTTAAAAGTAGTGAAATGATCAGATCATTTTACTTGACCAGTTCTCTTAAAATAAACGACCTCTAGATTAGAATGAAGCAGTTTCAGAACTAGTAAGTAGTTAAATTATATATCATATATATCCTAAATTATGCAAAACTGACTCTTGTGAGCTTTAAGTCATGTTCTAATGTTGTTTCCTCCTCACAAACAGACCTGGAGTTGTGTTGTGTTTCATTTACACATGTTTGAGTCTTTATTATTAATCTGTCTACATCTCCAAAGCCCAAAAAGCTCTGTTCTACCTTGTGATGTTATGATGCGGTAGTTTTCAAGTGAACAGCTCCTTTTACCTTCAGTTCAGTAGAGATTGACAATTCCAGGGTTGAAATGATCCAAATGATTCTTATGAAGGTGTGTGGAGTTTAAAAACACAGTGGAGCACCTGTATAAATCTGCAGGGTTTGTGTGTAAAACATGAGTGAATAAAACAACATTTTTACAATAATTACAAGACTAGGAAGTAATATTTGACACTGAAGCGGGTCTTGGTGCTTAAAAAGTAAATTCCAGCTGCGCATTTCTATTTCTGATCTCAGTTTGAGGCGTAAAATAGAGAAAAAGAGCTCATTGGTCAGACGCGGGTTTGTTTACGCGCGGAGAGGGGCGCACGGAGCACATGGGTACGCGCGGGGGAAGTGGCACGGCTCTGGCACGAAGCACACACCGGCGGCTCTCACCTCTCTGACACCGAGAGCGAACACCTGCACCTGGATTACGCTCCCGCCGACGCGCGCAACACCGAAAAACCGAGATTCAGTTTTGGTTTGAAGCGGGTTCCCGGTTTTTAGGGACATATGATGAAGATTAAACCCCAGCAGACCCGGACGTACGACTGCGAGGGCTTCAAGAGGCGAGCGGCGTGTCTCTGCTTCAGGAATGAGAAGGAGGAAGAGGTTTGGGACACTTTGAAATTACTTTCTAAAGCTGCATTGTGTCACTTTTCTACTGGAGGGTCCGTCCAGTGCTTTTCCCCATCGAGATCTTGTTGTTTTGTCCGGAATGTTTCACAGTATGGCATTAAACCTTTCTTTCTTCATGGAGACCAAACCAGACCAAGTTACAGGTCAGATCTGTGGAGAGGCGACCCCGCTCACAGGCAGAATGTCTGTTTTTTTTAGGTGTTTTTGAGGTTTAGACCTGGTTTAGACCTGGTTTAGACCTGGTTTAGACCTGGTTTAGACCTGGTTTAGTCCTGGTTTAGTCCTGGTTTTGTCTTGATTTAGTCCTGGTTTAGACCTGGTTTAGACAATCCCAGTCCTGAGCCCTGTGTCCTCTGTCCCAGCAGATTTATGCAAGAAACCACTGATTTGTCCCAGTTTTATACAAGAAATATCCCAGGTGTCCCTATTTTTGATCAATCTGACCCTGCCAACAGTAAAGAGAGGCAGAAACTGTCATTTGTTTGGGTAAAATACAGAAAAGCTGCTTAAAAATCACTAAAACAAAGAAAATGTGACTGTACTTGTTTTATTATTACCAACCACCACAAACCGGAGTGTCCCAGTTTTTTATTTTGACATTCTGGTCACTCTAAGAAAGTAGAGCTGTTTAATGTCACACTGTGGAACATTCCAGGCAGAGCAATGATATCTCCATAGAAACAAGAAGGTGACAGACCCGAACGGAGAAGTTACAAAATGCAGCTTTAATGTGTTCTTGGTTTGACATAGACAAGTTTGTGTTTGAATTAACAGAGTCGGGGTCGTGTATGTGTGCGTGTCTCTGTGTGTGTGTGTCTGTGTGTGTGTCTCTGTGTGTGTGTATGTGTGTGTGTGTGTCTGTGTGTATGTGTGCGTGTGTCTGTGTGTTGTGTATGTGTGCATGTCTCTGTGTGTGTGTCTGTGTGTGTGTGTGTATGTGTGTGTGTGTCTGTGTGTCTGTGTGTGTGTGTATGCGTGTGTGTGTGTGTGTCTCTGTGTGTGTGTGTCTCTGTGTGTGTGTGTGTGTGTGTGTGTGTGTGTGTATGTGTGTCAGTGTGTGTGTGTGTGTATGTGTGTGTGTGTGTCTGGGGGTCATTGGAGGTGACATTAAACTGACAGACGGTGGGCGTACAGCTGAGTGAGGTCCTGCAGACTGGCACCCAGCAGCACCCAGCAGCACCCAGCGGGCGAGCGCTTCACCTCCAGAGCAATTAGTCATGTAATTAGTTTTGTCACAATATTCCCAGTGTTTATCTGGTGTGTTTAAAACCGTATTGTGTAACTTTTTTGGTGGAGTGTCCATCAAATTAAAAAGATTTTGATGATTCTCTAATTTATGGTCCTAGAGATGTCTCATATTCAAACTGCATGAATCTATCTATGCTAATATCGATATCATGAAATTGATTTTTAATTTGAATAGTAGAATCAGCCTGAATGAACAAGTTCCTTCTGTTTTCTTCAGGACCAGAACATTAGTGTTGCTCAGTCGTTTCACTGATGCTCGTCGTCGTTTTCTTTAAGCTTTCGTCTTTCTTCCCTTGATCATTGTGGATAAATTCTTCATGAAGAATGTTTCTCCTTTGTGGACCTTGTTGGTTGAAGATTTGTTGATGGGGCAGATTTACACACACATTTACACACACATTTACCACAGAAAAACATTAACCGGAAGTTCTACAAACCTACAGGGCAGGATTTCCGGTCGTTGTGAAAAAGGTTTATTGTGCACTGTCCCTGTGCACTGTCCCTGTCACATTTAATGAATAAACTAAAACTAAACTCCAACCTGTAGCTCAGGAGCTGCCAGTAGATCTCCATTTCTTTCCAAGCAGCTCGCCAAGGGATTTCTGAATCACATCCGACGTATTGTTCTGAGTAAAGATGGTTGGTTTGGTTTGTGTTTTATAGGCGTCTAACTGTTCCCTTTTGAGGCCGTGGATCTTATATTTACTCAATTTCTTGTGATTGTTAAAGAGCCATCAAAAAACATGTGTGAAGTTGCCCTCATCAAACACAAGGAGCTTCATAATGCTCTAAAACACCCAAAACGGAGTCAGTTGTTTGTGCTGATGCTTTTTGTGCAATTCTGGTTCTTAAGATATTCAGTTTTCCCCTCAGAATGTGAAACAGCCTAAAAACAGCAGAAAATTATACAAGACATTTGTATTTCGCTTGTGCTGTTTTGTGCTGTGACAGTTTTCATTTGTGCGAGTTTATTTCTAAAATTATTCATTATTATATTTGCAGAAATTAGATGAGGTAATTTTCCCTCAGCTGAGGCAAAGGCTTCAGCAAAACTCCACAAAATGAGTGAAGAGAAACGACCTGAGGCTGTGGAAAAGTCAGTTTCAGTCTTTAGTAACTTTAGATTAATATTTTATATAATAATACAAACTTTTCCACAGCCTGAGATCATTTCTCTTCACATTCTCGCTCCACTGGACCCCTTTACATTTAGCTAATCCGTAGAAAAAAGTAATTTTGGTGTTTAGTGGCTCTTTAAAATGATCAGCTCTCTGGTACTTTTGGTTTGTAAAGGAGCTCACCAGAGGAAAAAGGTTGGAGACCCGTGAGGTCCTGTTGGAGTTCAACATGGTCCCAAGGGTCAGTGGGGGCTCTGGGGGAGTGGGCTCTGGAGGGGGAGTGCTCGGGTGAAGGAGCAACACTCACAGTGACCCGACAGCTGCAATTTATAGAACCAAGGTGCAGCACTTGTGTCCCCGCAGATCTGCTCGTGCATATCAGTGTCCTCCCCCTTTGGGCTCCAGCCTGCTCCTGTCACCCCTTACTCCTGTCACCCCCTGTGCCTGTCATCCCCGCTCCTGTCACCCCTTACTCCTGTCACCCCTGCTCCTGTCACCCCTTACTCCTGCCCTGGGTTTGTGATGCTAGCTGTAAGCACTGCTGTGTTAGAAGCTCTATAAGACTTTAACCTGAGCTTTATTTTAACACAAACTGACCAGTGCTGTTTAAATACATTTTCTTTTTTTTCCTTGAGTTTTCAGATAATCTTAAAACTTTGCTGTTTGCTTATGTGTACGTTGTGTCTCCATGGTAACTGCAGAATATTAAACTATAGATATTCATGTAGAACACCCCCAGTGTCCCCGTAGAGTCCATAAAGCTGCTCTTGTTTTGGACGTGTTGCTTGGACAGAGGTGCCGGTCAGTCACTGACCTCCAGCTCTGAGCTCTGAGCTCTGGTATTTTCACCGAGAATAAAACTGCTGAGACAGGACTTTTGTAAAGCTGTGAGTATGTGTGTGTGTGTGTCTGTGTCTGTGTGTGTGTGCGTGTGTGTGTGTGTGTGTGCGTGTGTGTGTGTGTGTGTGTGTGTGTGTGAGAGTGGGAGTAGGTGAGAGTTCTGTATCTATATCTAGAATTATAGTGATGAAAAATTAGAACTGTCGCCATGGAAATTTAAATCTAAATATAATTTTATCTTGTTGAAATGCAAAAAAGTCCTCAAAATGGTGCCTTAGAGCAAACTCACTTTGAATACGTGACAGAAGCTGCATGTAGATGAGGCCAGACAAATATTTTCTCAAAATGTCGATGGATTTGTTTGAGGTTGTCACCATTTTTGCCCTTTTTATATGTTACTATAATTTTATAGTAACAGACTTGTCCAGCGGCTTTATGTGACCTTTAGGTGTGTCAGTTTGTTACTACATTCACTCTAGGGGTGTGTTCAAAAAATCGATACGGGGATACATCGTCGTGGGCCTCTTGGCGATACACGTATCGATACGGAGGCGTCAGTGTCGATATTTTACATGTAACAAACATTATTTATCAAGCTTCAGCAAACTGCGTCTGATAAGTGATCCTTGCTTGCAATGCACATTTCGTATTGTCAAAGGCAGCATTCCTTCTGCACTACAGCCTTGTTAAAGCCATATCTTAAGTTTACTTTCATCAAAGGTAGCTGCATGTCAGCATACAGCCTTGTTAAGCCATGTTTACATTAACACCCACCCGCCCGCCGGCGCGCGATTACACAACATTAAAAAGTCAAGCCAGATATTCACTGTACTTATTTTTCCAATATTGACATGCTATACATCGTTTGAAAGCTTAATTCCTCAGTAAAACAACCATATCATTCATTTTATGCCACACAGCGAGCCCAAAGAGCCATAACTTATAATTCCCGAAAATATTCATCGCATTTCTTACCTTTGAGCCGGTTCTGTCGGTCCGAAACGGGTCCAATCCAGGAATAGCTGTGCTCAATTAGTCCGTAACAGTCCACAGAAAAAGAATATCCAGTTGCTTTTTTCATAAAATAATTCCATGTGGAGAAATAATCCAGAAAGTCCGAGTTTGTCTGAATGGATGAGCGACGCATCTCTCTACTACTCTCGCTCTTGGTCCTTAGCATAGCTAAACGCTTAGCTCCTGTTAGTGGTGTGGGGTATGTTTGTTTTCTCCACACTTTTAGCTACAAAACAAGCATATCCAGGCTTCGGTCCGGCTACGGGGCGCCGCGCTACAGCTTGGGGAACAAAACGAAAAGGCCCAGTTAGCGGCGTATTACGCATGACCGAGGGACAGTTCCACGGCAAAACCTCTTCAGTCATTGGTTCTTTCAGGAAATGATTGACAGATCTGAGTAGCCTATGAAAAGACGATTTCAGCGGTGGGCCCCATGTGGGGTAGAGGTGAGAGGTGCTGTAGTGATAGGCTAGCTCCATGCGCTCTGTGTATGGAGACTCTCTCTCTCCTCCTTTTACGCACACTCACTGGTGGAGGCACACGAGACATATGGAGCGAACTTTTTTGGCTTGTTTTAGTTATTTATCTTAAGAAAACATGCCTAAATTTCAGAAGATGGTTTATTTATTATACATTACATCTTATTACAGTTTGGAACATCTGGTACATATTTGAACACTTGTGCCGAGTGTTAACAGGTTAATCAAGGGCAGTTTCTGCCTTACAGCCTTCTTCTGTTACATTGTAACTGATGAGCTACACCAAAATAAAAATAACATTTGAGTAAACATCTGTCTTTTTTTTTTAATTATAGGTTACGTAATGTAAAATATCGGGATACGTATCGCCTTGAAGACCATGTATCAGGATACCCCTGTATCGCGAATCGTATCGTATCGAGACCCCTGTATCGCGAATCGTATCGTATCGTATCGCAAGATTGTTGGCAATACCCACCCCTAATTCACTCCACTGCCCTCTTTATGGTGCCCTCTTTATGGTGCCCTCTTTATGGTGCCCTCTTTATGGTGCCCTCTTTATGGTGCCCTCTTCATGGTGCCCTCTTCATGGTGCCCTCTTTATGGTTTAGTGGCTGGACATCACTAACAATTCACAGAAAACAGCACTGGTTCATATTTTTCAAAGTCGTACTGGAGAAACTTCTAGGGTAGGTTCTTGTTGGGTGGTTTTTACACTGCCACTCATTCCGACAGCGGTGCTCTTGTGTTGAAGCATAGACTATATAAAGCCTGTATACAGACTATGGTGTGAATATGAGTCTCATTCTGGAACAAATTAAACCTCTGCTCCGAGAGCGCTTCACACAGGAGGTCTCAGAGCTCGTCTCTCTCCCTGGAGCGGAGTGAGTGTGGTGTAAGTGTGGTGTGAGCCCACAGTGACAGTGCAGTGTGTGGCATTGTTGAACTGAATACAAAAGTGCCCGGATCAGGTATGTTCATATGAATGGGCACCACAGAGCTGCTGTTTGACACGTACATCTGGAAACCGTCTGCCTCTGTCTGCGCAGGTGAGTCTGGGTCTGTCTGCGCAGGTGAGTCTGGGTCTGTCTGCGCAGGTGAGTCTGGGTCTGTCTGCAGGTGAGTCTGGGTCTGTCTGCGCAGGTGAGTCTGGGTCTGTCTGCGCAGGTGAGTCTGGGTCTGTCTGCGAAGGTGAGTCTGGGTCTGTCTGCGAAGGTGAGTCTGGGTCTGTCTGTGCAGGTGAGTCTGGGTCTGTCTGCAGGTGAGTCTGGGTCTGCACAGGTGAGTCTGGGTCTGCACAGGTGAGTCTGGGTCTGTCTGTGCAGGTGAGTCTGGGTCTGTCTGCAGGTGAGTCTGGGTCTGCACAGGTGAGTCTGGGTCTGTCTGCAGGTGAGTCTGGGTCTGTCTGCAGGTGAGTCTGGGTCTGTCTGCGCAGGTGAGTCTGGGTCTGTCTGCAGGTGAGTCTGGGTCTGCACAGGTGAGTCTGTCTGTCAAAAGTGAATTAAACAGAACTAAGTCTCATGTACACTGCGGCCTGTCCAAAGAGCGCAGTAACGTGTGAGAACGACCTCAGTCCTTTGTGTTGTTTTTCTCATTAGTGACGTATGCTGCTGTGTTTCTTCTCTCTGATTGGTTAACCCGCCTGTCAATCACATCCTCTGAAATCAGGGAAATGGGATAAGGCTCCAGAAAGGCCCTATTCATGCAAGGAATCTAACCTGAGACCTTCTCCAAAATGTCACTCCAACACCCTGCCAGCTGCCCCCATAAAATTATATACAGGCTGATTTATAATTAAACACGGTCTCTATTAATAAAATCACATTGGTGGATTATTTTCTCATGTTACGATTTAGAGGTTCTGAATGAAAGGAGCTTGGCGTGTTCTGCTAAAGGAACATCTCCAAAATCACATCTCCAGCTGTTACCACACACCGACTGATACTAAACAAATATGAAAACTAGATCATTTGAACAATGATACTGAAAACATCATATAAGAACAGACTGGGATAAGACCTCATGGAAATAAAAATAAATTCACTACTATTGTTGGAGCCTAAACCTAGTTTTGCAATTACTGAGATTATTATTCTTATTTTGTTTGATTTAATATTTACTTGAAACACATGATTTTTGGTAATTTTGGTCATTTTTGGTATGATTAACATGATTATTTGGTGATTCTAGACCCTTTTAGTGTTGGTAAACAGTGGTGACATAGGCTCGGTTGCGCATTTTGTCAACAGAAGTACGGCAGAACTCAGCAGTTTGTCGAGCTCTGTGAAAGGATTATCGCCAAAAGATCGTGAATATTTCCTCAACAAGCTGAAATTTGACAAATGGTGTCTGACTGCCAGGTCTTGGTGCAATCAGTGAGTGAAATTTTAAAACTTTAGTCCACCGGTATTGAAAGAATCGGAATGAATGGGGAACAGTGCCACTTCTGTTGACAAAATGCGCTCCCAGCTTTTTAAATCACTTCTGCCCTAAAAGGGTCTATATGCTTAAAAATAATTAGATCTATTTACATTTTTCTATCAATTACTGTAATTATTGCTAATGTTTATCATAAATTTATCTCAGTAATGTTTATTTTTTGCGTCTCTGGCTCCTTATATACGGCGAGCGCAGGTGCACCATGGGAGTGTGGAGTGGAGCCAGACAGTTTTTTGACCTCCTTTCTGTTAAAATTCCCCTTTTGTTCTTTTTGTTTGTCCTCAACTATACGTGAATACTCAGTAAAGAGTTTTTATCTGCACTTGGATCCCTCTCTGTAGATTTATTTCATTTATTTATGTTTGGATCTTACAATTGTTTTGTTTGTAAGATTCCATTCTTTTGTCTAAAATGTGTTCTTTTTGATAGAGCTGCAAATTTACTCTTAATCAAATCTACATTTCAATTTGAATGGATGCAATCAGCAAATAAAAGACTGCAATCTTGAAGCACCATCATTTCTTCTAAAAACAAGAGAAGCTCTGGTCTTATTCTGCATAAAAGCGTCTAACCCTGTAGTTTCGATCTGTACAAATGTTCTGAAATGTGATTCTTATATTAGTTTTCCAGCTCATATTTCAGTCATTTTGTCAGTTCTTCTGGACGTGTTTAAATTGTGAATGTTGAAACTCAAAACGGTGAATAAACTGAGGCAGAGCTATGGGGGTGCCAAATTCTTCAATGGGTGTGCACGCTTAATTTAGACCCTTTTATGGATGTGAGCGCCTCCACCTCCCATCCACACCCCCATGGCTGTTTACAGTTTAAATGTAGGCCTAGTGATCCCCTGTAGTGATGTATAAACCCTAATATGGAGGTCTTGTTTTGAACACTCTGTGGTTTCCATTTAAAAATTTTTAGTCATTGAATGTTCTGTGAAAATGGGCCCCTGTGAATAAAGCTGCCTCTTCTCTCTCTCAGGTGTTACTGGTGAGCAGCAGTCGGCATCCGGAGCAGTGGATTGTTCCTGGAGGAGGAGTGGAGCCGGAGGAGGAGCCGAGTGGAGCAGCCGTCAGGGAGGTGTTTGAGGAGGTCAGAGTCTGAAGAACTAAACATATGTGTTTGTGTTTATATTAGGGACTTGATTAAAAAAATGAATCTAATTAATGACAGGCACTTTCTGTGCTCACTAATGCGTTTTGCATTTAAATGTTATCGTAGGGTTGAGGTGCTTTTGTGATATTCAAACTCTTTTCTACAGAGTTTGCAATAAACAATGCCTTTGTCAATACTTCCATCAGGTCGTTTTTTGCATAAATATTTCCCATCCAGCTGCAGACCCAGAGCACTTTCCTGCTCCACTGTTGTAGTGGGAACTGTGTCCATCAGTATAATCATCGTACCAAGACACTGTGCACTCACATTCACATCAGCAACATTCTCCGCTGTTTGGCAAACTGTGATAAAATGTGTGAATATTTTTAATGCATTATTTTCTTTGTAATTAATTAATCGTAATTAACACGTTAATGTCCCACCTGTAGTTTATATATTGCACACACACAAACAAAGGATATTGTGTATTCAGCATAAAGACCACAGAGAAGTGCATTCAGAGAGTGTGACGCCTCCTACAGCATTCGGTTTCAGTCAAATGAAGCTCATTAGGCTAGCAGTTACAGGAGCAAAATTGGAGGCGAGTTCCATATTAGGAATAGAAATTGATTTTGACAATTTTTCAATGTAAAGTCCGTTGAAGCCAGAGTTGATGAAGCTGAATCACACCCATGTTCACTTCCTGTTTGGAGTGCAGCCGCCGGCGGGTTAGAGATTTAGTTTTCAATTCATTCATCTGGTAAAACTAATATACATGATTATAACATAACATTCTAAAATGCCCAAAGTAAAAATAAAATGTAGAATTAGCCGACACATACCAGAGCGTTCACACAGTCGCTTTTCTGCATCTTTCCAGAAAAACACAGCTCTGCCCTCGCCAGTCCATTTTTCCCACAATCGGAGTAATTTAGCTCCATAAATAGAAGCTGCCCTTTAACCATCAATAACACAGATATTTGGTGCTGGTTTATTTATTTCCTGGGTTTACTGGACTTGCCACACGAGACGGGCACAGAGCGGCTTCGTCTCTAACAACACAAACAGATGATTCTTTTTCTACTGGAGAAATTAGTGGGAACGTTATTTTTTACATATTCAGGGCTGGGTCTGGGAATCACAGGGTCCCTCATGATTCGATACGATACACAGCTCACGATACGATATTATCCCGATATGGTATATATGCTCACACATGTCCTACACCCTCAGCTCTGGTCTCATTGTCTCGTGGTGTGAGGCTCTGCTCTGAGGTCCAGTCTGACTCTGGAGCGCTTTAGCTTCACAACGCAAAATTTTAATATTTATTATTTCCTGAAGGATTGACCCTGGAAATGTATCATCTCTTTTTCAAGGGGGTCCTGGGGTTTTCCGTGCAGGAGTCAAAGCTTTGGTATCAAAATAAATACAAATACAAATCAGACTGACTCCGTGTTTTTTCTGTGCAGGCCGGTGTCAGAGGAAAACTTGGTCGACTCGTGGGGGTTTTTGAGGTGAGCGCGCTGTATTATAAATAATATATAATGTATGACATATTATTGTATGATTATTCTGCAGCACAATGAAAACAGAAAACATCGGACGTACGTTTATGTCCTCACTGTGACAGAGACGCTGGACGACTGGGAGGATTCTGTAAACATCGGTAAGTCCATGTCATCTAACAGAGCTTCAGACAGAGCAGTGTCTACAGTTAGCATCACCTCCCCAGGGAATGTGGATGACATCAGCTGCTGAGTATCAGTATGTTTCTAACTTCACTGTTGTGGCTCCTGAGTTCAGTAAGGGTTGTAGTAGTTTTGAATGTGCTCTTTCTGTGTTTGAGGAGATCATTTACAGCTGCTCCAAAATAAGTCTAAGGGGCAGGGGGAAGGTGGGAAGTGGGAGGTGGGAGGTGGGATGGGTTCTCTCTCCTTGTCCATCTCCGTGTCCTCACAGGACACAGAGACGACGGGAGGGGAGACTCACTGCTCCTTATTTAACTCCCTGTGCCGCTCTGGTGTTTACCGTCTGCTCTGAGAATCGTTGAATTGCTGAAATCTTACATAAATATTGTATTGTTCAAAATTACACTTGGCACCAAAGCTCTGACAGAAATGAGAGTTTGGGCTGGATGGTTTATTTAAGTCTGTGAGCTTAAATTCTGTGTGAAATGACTTCAGCCTGATTTCAGTCCACAGTCAGAGCCTTGTGTTTGCACATCTGAGGTTTAGACGTTCAAACCTATTTTGGTTGAACAAATATTTACTTTTATTGTTGATCCTATAATTTAAACTCAAGGTCATTTAGAAGGAAAAGGTTAAGCTTAGGTGAGCATGTTTGTCCCAGTAGGGAACTTTGTCCTCTGCATTTGACCCATTTTGAGCTGGTCTTCGCCAGGACCTTAGCTGGAGCATTTGACCTGTTGTACCTGTTTTGGGTTGACCCAGACACAGGGAGAACATGCAAACACACAACACAGAGACACAGGAAGAACATGATATTGATCTAAAATGACTTCATAAAAGAAACAAGTGTGCTGACTTTGGTGTTAGAAAACTGTGGTGTCTGATGGGAGCTGACGTGAACTGAACCAGGACTAAACCAGGACTGAACCAGGACTGAACCAGGACTGAACCAGGACTGAACCAGGACTAAACCAGGCTGTGGGCCCCTCCTATAGAGCTGCACAACACACTAGAGCAGAGCATTTCTTTCCATTTGGACCAAAATGACGACGCGACGCAATCCTACGAGTATCACCCATTAATACAACTTCTCACAACATTTTTGCTCTTACAGGAAGAAAACGAAAATGGTTCAAAGTTGAAGAAGCCATTCAAGAGCTGCAGAGGCACCGGCCGGACCACGCACAATACCTCCGGACTTTCATAAAGCACTGCAGTCCCACTCACAGCCCTGTCAGTGACCCCGTCTGTGCCCCCGTCTGTGCCCCTGCCAATGGAAACCCCACACCTGCCCACAGCCTGCCACATTACGAGCTTTGTTCCACAGACTCAGAGAGAGTCAACAGATAAAAACATGAAGAACCAAGAGAACCGACATGATGTAATCCTCTGAAACGGACCTTTAATCTCACCTCGGTGCCTTTGGATTTGAAACTGATCTGGGCAGAAAGTGCACGGTTCTTTTTTCATATTTAAAGCTGCACTATGTCATTTTTCTGATGAAGGTTCTGCGACCTGCTTTGCTTGGAATGTTCTTCAGTATGTCACAGGTCAGATCTGTGGAGAGGTGATCCTGCTCACCTGGAGCTGAGTAAATGCAGGTGGATACGTTTAATGCCATACTATGGAAGAAAAAACATCTCCATGGAGACTGGCAGGTGGCAGGCCCTCCACTAGAAAAGTTACGTAAAGCTCCTTTAATGCATATTTTTACACCGGCCTCAGACGGTCAGATCGTGGTCTCGTCTTTGACACGTCAGAGCTGCAGAGGGAACTTTACAGATTTAGAAAACCAGTGTGTTTGGTTAATGATTACCTTCTATTACACTTTTCTGTCGTAGCTGTTTTACAACTCAGGAGTGTCCAAACTTTTACCACCGAGGGCCTCAACTCGAAACATGTTTGAGGCAGAGGACCAAACACCTGTGGTTTGTGCAGTTATTCAAACGCATGCATCATTCAAACGGTGCTTTTAACAGAGTTCTGGCAGAACCACCTCCTTTCATAACTCAAGCATGAAAGGAGTATCACAGAGCAGTGGGGTGTTTTTGAGGTTATCGTTAAAGAATTATTGCCTGGCAAATCCAGAATAATCTTTTTGTGGATTTTATGCAGATTAATGTCAGTCTGGTCCCCACACTCTCCGCTGCAGCTCAAACTCGGCCAAATTTGCTCTTCCAGACAGATTTGTTTATTTCAGTGATGCGTGTGAAAGGAAGGAGCTCATTGGTCACGTATAAAATCAACTTTATCTCACCTCAGATGAACAGAGTTTAGTGCTTTGCTCATTAACAGGGACAGCTTTGTAAAGTACTGAAGACTTGAGTGTTCTGAACCCCAGGACAGGAAAATGACTTAAATTTTTGCTTAAAAAATAAAAATTTGCTTAAAAGCACTGACTATGATCACTGGAGTCAGTTCAACAGGAGGCCTGAGGACCGGTAAAAGTTGGTCTGAGGACTGCGTTTGGGCCCTGGGCCATAGTTTGGACACTTCTGTTTTATGAGATATTATGAAGAGTACTTTGTATTTTCATGGTCATCTGAAGTAGCCACTGATAACGAGCTGCAGTTTGATAAAAACATGGATACCTATTCACTGCTGTAGTAAAGTACGTTTAACTGTATCAGTTACATTGGGTTAGATTTTTACATTGGTCTCACAATGTGTCTCCTTATAAGTTATAAGTGCCTTAAATACAACAGTGTCAGTGATTTGAATAAAGATGCAAGTTGCTGTTAAATCTGTTTTCTCTTTAAAATCATATTAAAAATGACTCTATTCACACTTTAGTCTGTTCAGCACATCTGGACCATTTATACAGTCTGTGGTTTGGATCCATGGCTGTTAATACAGGAGACTATAGTGTCCCATACTGTCATTTTTTTCCATAAAAGTTGAGCAATAAATTATTAAAATGTACAAAACTGCTAAATTGTTTTTGATAAATTTTCAAGAATTCTGTGTCATTAACCTCACAAACCTGTGGGGAAATATAGTGTGCAATTTGAATTTAATTGTTTGGAGGATAAGTTCCTTGAGATGTTTTGCCATCTCGTTTTTAAGGAGTCTTCATAGTCAGAAGACCAATAAAGTAGAACAGACAGTAATCTACAGAAACTTGAACTGAAGACAGGACACACACGATCTGTTTAGTGTTTACATCAACAGCATTTATTGTAATGATTATTTAAAGATTCTGTATTACACAGTTCAGTGACATGGAGTTGTGTTTTGTTTCATTCGCACATTTTTAAGTAATGTTTTCTTAGTCTGTCTACATCTCCAAAGCTCAAAATGCTCTGTTCCCCCTTGTGATGTCATGAATTTAACAGCTTCTTTTACCTTTAGTTCAGTAGATTCTGAAATCACCCAGATAATTCTAGTGAAGGTGCAAAGAGTTTTAAAAAAAAGTGGAGTGTTTTAGTTTGAAAAAAGAAATCCTAAATGTGCAGATGTGTTTGTGTGTTAAACATGTGTGAATGAAACAAAACATGAATACAGGTCTGTTTTTAAGGAGGAAATTACACTACAACAGAGATTAGTGTGTAATATGGGCCTAGGGTGACCAGATTTTCCAAACTCTAAACTGGGACACGCCCAGGTTGGGATATTTGGTGTAAATAAAATAGTGAAAAGAGCGTGTAAGATTGTGCATTCTCATGTCAGTCAGAATCTGAGGGACTTCTGTTGCTGCATTTTTTTGCTTTATGGCCATTTACAAACACAGATTTATGTATTTTGGTAAAACAAATGTCAATTTATGCTCCTCTTTACTGTTAGCAGGGATGAGATTAGTCAAAAATTGTGATCGTCCTGTTTTGTCCTGGTTTAAATCAAATTGGTCAAAAATATCACCCTCTGCCTCAGTGCCTCAGGTGGAGGAGTTCACGTATCTCAGGGTCTTGTTCACAGTGAGGGGAGGATGGAGCGTGAGGTTGACAGGTGGATCGGTGCAGCGTCGGCAGTGATGTGGTCGCTGTATTGGACCGCTGTGGTGAAGAGGAGCTGAGCCCAAAGGCAAAGCTCTGGATTTACCTCAGTCACGTTCCTCCCCTCACCTATGGTCCTGATTCTGGGGAACGACCGAAAGGACCAGATCGATGATACAAGCAGTGAAATGAGTTTCCTCCACAGAGTGGCCAGGCGCTGTCTTAGAGAGAGGGTGAGAAGCTTGGTCACACGGGAGGAGCTCAGAGTAGAGCCGCTGCTCCTCCATGTGGACATGGATGCCTCCCTCAGGACGCGTTCCGGGCATGTCCCACCGGGAGGAGGCCCCGGGGAAGACCCGGAACACACTGGAAGGACTGTCTCTGGGAACGCCTTGGGGTCCCCCTGGAGGAGCTGGAGGAGGTGTCTGGGGTGTGGGAAGTCTGGAAGTCCCTGCTTAGACTGCTGCCCCCACGACCCAGCCCCGAATAAGTGGAGGAAAATGGATGGATGGTCAAAAATAGGGACAATTGGGACATTTCTTGTATAAAACTGGGACAAATCACTGGTTTTTGTATAAATCTCCTGGGACAGGGGACACAGGGCTGTGTGATGAGGAAACGACATTATACAGATTAGTGTGTGATATGGGCCTTTAATGTGTAACTCCAGAAGTTGTGAGTTACAGCCCTCCTCCTCCTCCTCTTCCCTCTTCTCCTCCTCCGACCTGCCCATCTGCGCTGCTGGTGTCTGGGCTCTGGTCAGGTGCTTCACAGCGACTCAACTTCACATCGGAAAACAAGCCCGGCTTTAGGATCTGCACAGCCCAAACAGGACCATGCTCAGGCGGATCCTTCAGATGGTGAGCCCGTGTGTCCTGTGCCCCCGCGGAAAACTGCACTCTTATTCTAAATATCACCTTTTATCATGGACATAGGCCTGTTTATATAGCGGCTGTCTCTGATTTATAAAACGGCTTGGCGCGGGTGGGCGGCAACCTTGTTGAGTTACGTGTTCAGACCATTCCGGCGTGTCGTAGTACACAAACCGAGTGCACCCAGGGTAGAGACGCTAGTTAGCCACCAGCGCTAACATGAGAGTTTTTGGCATTTACCTCCATCTTTAACGTATCCACCCGCTGTGCTTTTGTCAGGAGAAGGAGCTACACGAATGAACACGACTGCCGCACATAATCACGCCATAAAAACACATTTTCTGGAGCTGTCTCTGTTAGCGGTAGCATCGTCCTCCTCTCACATGCTAATGTAATGTGGACGCCTCACTCACACTCGTGAATGTCAATGAAAGGTTTAAGATCATTTATAGGATTTAAATGTGCGATAAGATGAAGAAAGGGTTTTACTCAAATGTTTTGTCAGGGGCCTGTCACATGAGTTTCCAGTGGGAGGGTAAACAGACCATACAGGCTAATCTAGCATAGCATCAAACTACAGTTCCCATGATGCACTGCAATCTTATGTCAATCAGGATCCAAACGTCTGACATTTAACAAAAAATCAACTAAACATATTTTTTTAATTGAGAAGAGTGAGTTATAATTTCAAATATGTAAAATACCAATTTATTTAGTATAAATTAATTTACTATGCAGGTGTTTCCCTGTGAGCCGTTCAATTAGGGTGACCAGATTTTCCAAATTAAAAAAAGGGACACACCTGGGTTGGGATGTTTGGTATAAATAAAATAGTAAAAAGAGCATGTAAGATTGTGCATTCTCGTGTCAGTCATAATCTTTTTGCTTCATGGTCTTCACAAACACGGTTTTCTGTATCTTGGCAAATCAAATGACAATTTAAGCTCCTCTTTACTGTTGGCAGGGAGCAGATTAGTCAAAAATTGTGATAGTCCTGTTTTAGTCCAGGTTTGAACCTGATGTAATCCTGGTTTAGTCTTAGTTTAGACCTGGTTTAGATCAGATTGGTCAACTAGGGACACCTGGGACATTTCTTGTATAAAACAAATCAGTGGTTTTGGATAAATCTGCTGGGACAGGGGACACAGGGCTCAAAACTGGGACTGTCCCGGGAAAATAGTGAGATCTGGTCACCCTCCTTTAAATACATGTGTCTCTGAACAGACTAATGTTACCTTATTGACCTTTGGAATCACTACGAGGTGTGTGGGGTAAACTGTCCAATTGGTCAATAATTTCTTCAGACAAACAATAACAGAACCACTCCATATTGAAACACTGCAGACTCAAGTTTAGGGTGACCAGATTTTTAAGTAAAAAACTGGGACACTTTCGGTTTAAGGTGGTTAGTAATAAAACTGTGAAACGAGTGCGTAATAAAGGACATTTATTCTGCAGTCAGCCCATTCATGACTAACATGTGAGTCAGTACAATCACATTTTCTTTGTGTTTTGGTCATTTTTAAGCAGCTTTTCTGTATTTTATCAAAACAAATGACAAAATTATTCCTCTGTTTACTATTGGCAGGGATCAGATTGGTCAAAAATAGGGACACCTGGGACATTTCTTGTATAAAACTGGGACCAATCGTTCCAAACTGGGACTGGGGAAATAGGGACGTCTGGTCACCCTACTCATTGATCAGAAAATGTCTCATTGGAAATTATTTTTTTCTATTTTTTTCTTGGCTATTTACTTAAGTTTTCTGTCTGCGATTGCTTGTCGGTGCATTGTGTCACCCTGGTAACCGAACATTCTGCCATAGAGATGCATGAAGAACACCCCCAGCGTAATGTCACTGCAAAGGATCAATAAATACATTCAGTCAATTCGTCAGTGTAAAGGTCGGCCATAACATTTCTCTGGACCGTTTCCTGTCCCCTGTTCCCGCAAATTTAACCAAAACCAGTGATTTGTCCCAATTTTATACAAGAAATGTCCCAGATGTCCCTGTTTTTTTGACCAATCTAATCCCCTCCTACACTAAAGAGGAGGATATATTCTCATTTGTTCAGCTAAAATACAGAAAACTGAGCTTGAAAATTACCTCAGGGGGAAACTAATGCGACAACAGAAGTCCTTCAGATAACTGTCAAACACAGGAGACGAGAATGGACATTGTCGCAGACTATTTTCACAGTTTTATTCATACACCCTACTACTGTCTATTTCTATTTTTATTGACATATTTCTTTGTCTTTTGTTTTTCAGACTCCTGGGAAAGGAGGCTCCCAGAACGCAGAGACAGAACAGCCCAGCACCGAACAGAACCATGACCAGACCTCTGAGGTACCATTCTTTCACCTTATTGTGGAAAATATCACCAAACTAATAAAGATCTTACTAGTAGGGTGTAACAATATATTTAGTAAAACATATTAATGTTGTTAAATGAAAAAATTCTGGTAAAAAATGTGTCTTAATTTGCAATACCAGATGATGTTTTGATACGATTCAGAATGAAAATGCATTGAAACTCTCTTTTTGACTTAATTTGGAGATAATATCTGTCTGTTGTAAATATAAATGATAGGTTTACACAAATCAAAGTGGTTTGTGAAGAAAAGTTGAAAAATGTAGAAAGCAGAAAGTTATTTTTCAGAGACCCACAGTGATGGCATCACACTGGGAGAGTTCTGTCCAAAAGTTCGGTAGAATTTACACTAGAAACACATTTTTCTGACACTTTAAATACAATTTCAACAAAATAAATGTGATTTCTTCTATTTTCATTTGTGAAATTATAATCTCTGCGTGCATTTTAGAAGTTTTGAAATTTTAAACCTTGAAAATAACCAAACTGGGGAAAGAATTAACATTTTAGCAAAACCTTAAAAACTATAATGAACAGTGTTTTAGCAAAATGAGGACTCTAACCTGCCACAGGGACTTGAAAATATTATAAACTGTGTGTTTTTGCTTGAGAATTGGTCCAATCCCTCAGTCAGTCTCAGTATTTTTTATTTATATATGGTATGGAGCTCGAGTAAAGTCCGTTTATTCTGTGCAGGGCTTCATCTGTCCTCAGTGCATGAAATCTCATAACACGGCGGAGGAGCTCTTCAAACACTATGAGCTCTTCCATGACACTGGAGACCTGCCTGCTCACATGGCCCCCACAAGGTAAGAGTGTTCCTCCCCAAAAATAAATTCAGCAATACAAAAAATATCCTGTATGTTGTGTTTTGCATAACTTTTCCGGTTGAGGGGCTGCCAAATGCTTTTTTCCGTGGAGATGTTATCGCTTTGTCTGGAATGTTTCACAGTATGGCATTAAACCTTTCTAGCTTCATGGAGACCAAACCAGACCAAGCTACAGGTCAGATCTGTGGAGACGAATGGCACATTCTCTTGTGCTTGGTACTCGGGGAAATCCGACCTCCACCTCGAGAAAGTGCGTTGGAACGGCCGATCAAATCAGAATTCGGAAACACAAACTTGGGCCTTGGTTGGATTTACGTCACAGCAGAAATGTCGGTGCACACAGGAAACGAAAGAATCGTCTTTTGGTGTCTTCTTAAAACTTTGTTAAAACATTCTTTCACATCATTTGACAGTGACACAAGTTTTGTTCTGAGCATGTAATCGTCAAACTGCCAGAATTGAGGCGCCAACAGCTAACGTTAGCTAACAGACTTTATTTATTAGCAGAAGTTAGCGATACCTGACATTAACTCCCTCAGGGTTCAGTCAGAGGGTTGAGTTCTTTGAGATTCGGATGTAGCTCTAGTGAGTTATATATGGAGCCTGTCCCAACTGCCGTTCTACAGACTGTACATGGGATTCATTAGATAACAAAATAAACATTCAACTTTCTCGGACGTCCATATTTTCCCCAACGGTTGCAATGGAACAGATTTACAGCAGATGCTGGGAGAACTGACTCAGATTTATTCACTGCCGACATTCTACAGTATACGGCAGAAACCCCGCTCACAGTCAGAATGTCTGTTTTTCGAGGTGTTTTTGAGCTATAAAACCACCAGTGATTGAATAAATGTAAGGTCGAACTGTTTAATGTCACACTGTGGAACATTCCAAGCAGAGCAAAGACATCTCCACAAGCAGGTGACGGACCCCCAAACAAAAAGTTACACATTTTTGTCTCTTTTCCAGAGAAGACCTGACGATGCTGCGGCAGGAGGTTCAGGATTTACATGCATCACTGAAGGTATCAACAGTTTCATTTGGAGTAAATATCGTCTGTTTTACCAAACTCACATGAACGAAATGCTCTTTTTCAGGAGGAGAGGTGGTTTTCTGGAGAGCTCAAGAAAGAACTGGACAAAGTTCAAGGAAAACTGAAGCCCGTAATGAGTCTGACATAATTAAAGATTGTTTTGTAAATGTGTTGAGAATACGCTGAAACACGACTCTTTCTTCTTCCACAGAGCGATGGGCCTGAGGACGCCGGTAGGACACATGATCTCTGTGTTATTTGACTTATTTCAGCAGACGTGAGGTGTGTTTCATTCTTCACTCATAAACGTCCTTTATTCCACAGCTCTGGAGCGGAAACTGAACGAAGCCGAAACGGAGAAGTTCAACATTAAACAGATGAAGGACCTGTTCGAGCAGAAGGCCGCACAGCTCGCCACAGAGATCGTCGGTAAGACTCTCCCTGATAGAGGGATGGAGGGATTAATTGATAGATAGATAGATAGATAGATAGTGATAGTTTTAGATGGATAGGTGGATATATGATACATAGGTAGACAGATAGATGGATAGACGAATATATGGATGGCTAGATAGATGAATGATAGTTAGATGGTACAGATGGATGGATGGATGGATGGATGATAGCTAGATGGATGGATGCATGGATAGATACTGTAGATCGATGGATAGTTTGATAGGCGGATAGATGGATGATAGATAGACGATATATGGATAGATGGGATAGATAGATGGATGAATGAATGGATAGATGCATGGATGGATAGATGGGATAGATGCATGGATGATAGATAGACGAATGATGGATTGATAGATGGATAGATAGATGGTTGGATGTGGATTAATAGATGGGATAGATGGATGGATGGATGGATGGATGGATGGATTGATAGATGGGATATATAGATGGACGGATTGATAGATGAGATAGATGGATGGATGGATTGATAGATGGGATAGATGGATGAATGAATGGATAGATAGATGGATGATGGATAGATAGACGATAGATGGATGACTGAATGGATAGATGCATGGATAGATATATGGATAGATGGGATAGATGGATGATAGATAGGTAGGTAGGTAGGTAGGTAGACAGGTAGACAGATGGATGGATAGACAGATAAATAGATGGATGCATAAATAGATAGACAGTTGGATGAAAGACAGATACATGGATGGATGGATAGATGGATGCATAAATAGACAGACAGATGGATGGACAGATAAATATATGGATAGATGAGCTTTATCATCTGTCTCGGCAGGTGACATAAATTTCCCTGTGACACGTTCATCATCATCAAACCAAAAACACATTTAAAAACACATCAGAATAAAACCACCAGCAGGTCTGAGTTCATCTGGTGCAGTTCAGAGCGACGACGACTTTATCATTTTATTTCTATTCTTTTATTACTTTTATTGCACTATAGTTTAGACTTTTATTGCACTATAGTTTACTTCCAAAATAAACAGAATTATAATCAGGAAACATTTACGGCTGGTTTGTGGGGATTTAGTGCTTTTTTTCCCCAAGGCAAAAGGATCATATGTAGGTCCGTGGTGCCCAAAGTGGAAGTCACCAGATGATTTCAAGATATTTTAAAATCACACTGTATGGTATCGGTTCTCATAATTTAATACTCTGTTTTTTTGTTTTTTTTTACTTAAATCAACATGTTTTGTCTCTTGAAGTTGGTGTCGCGAGGCGTTTCTTTATTTTGGGAACTGATCTAGGTTATGGAATGTATATATTTTAAGTATAAGTATATTTTGCTATTTTAAGTATATTTTTTATGTGTAACAAGATGCATTTTATTTATTTATTTTAATATGCTTTCATAGGTAGGTAATTTTTCTTTTTAAGTAAAATTGACTCGAATCAGGATAAAATATTCAGACTTTTAACATTGCTGGACTTTATGTTTCGCTGTGTCCTTTTAAAAAAACCATTATTCAGTCTGCTCTGGGGAAACTACAATACTACTTTAGTAATAACGCTTTTTTTCTTTATTATTTTGACACTTTTGGTGATTTCCTGTGTCACCTTCAATTGTTCTTGAGTTTTTGTTTAATCCCACAGACCTGAAATCGCAGTATATGGGGAAATTATAAATTATTAAATATTATTTTATTAATAACTTTTTTTTTTCTTTATTATTTTGACTATTTCTGTGATTTCCTGTGTCACTGTTACTGCCTTTATTAGTTTTTAAGTTAGTTTTTCCTTAGTTAGTTTTGTTGAATCCCACAGACTTGAAATTGTGGCATATGGGGAAATTCTTAGTTTTTTTTCGTAATAATTTTGACTCTCTTGGTGATTTCCTGCATCTCCTTCATTTGTGCGTCCTGATTTTGTTCAATTCCACAGACCTGAAGTCTCGGTACGATGAGGAGAAGAGCCTGAGACTGGTGGCAGACCAGAGACTCACCAAACTCTCCCAACAGCTGCAGAAGGAGTCGGGGGAGAATGAGCGGCTGCAGACTGAGCTGGTGCGGTTATTTTTAATTCAGAATATTTAGTCACTACACAAACATGTCACGCATTCATTCATTTGTTCTTGGAGTTCAAACTTGCGTCCGGCCTCCGCAGAAATGATCTCAAAGCAGTGTCATTTTACATGTTTATAAGTATTACGCTCAACATTAACGCTAATAATAATAATGCATTTTATTTATTTGGCGCCTTTCTGGACACCCAAGGTCGCCTTACGACAACAGCTATAGCGCTTTTCACAGACACATGTCCTCAAAGAGGCTTTACAGAGCTTTATTAGTCTGGAGGTTGTTTATTTTAAGAGAACGTATCAAGTAAAATGGTCTGTCCATGCAACAAGATAATTCCACTATTTTTAAGTCGTTTTCTGATAGATTTAAGTGTTTATATCTTTGCAGTGCGGTTATAGGAGTCGATTTGGTTTAGTGTTTTGGAATTCCGACTGCAAGAAAGAGCCAATCGGGAGCTGATTTGTCTGTTATTAATTCCTAATATGAAAGCTCCGAATTCGCTCCTGTAACTGCTGGCTTCTGTGAGCTTCATTTGACTGAACGCTGTGGGTGACGTCACGTTCACTTAGTCCACTTCTTTATACAGTTTATATACGGTATATCATTTTGTCTCTGTTAAAAGTAACTTGTGTAACTTTCTGGTTGGGGGTCTGTCACCTGCTTGGAATGTTCCACAGTGTGACATTAAACAGCTCGACTTTACATTTATTCAGTCACAAGTGGTTTTATAGCTCAAAAATATCTGGAAAAACAGACATTCTGACTGTGAGCGCGGTCGCCTCTCCACAGATCTGTAACTCGGTCTGGTTTGGTCTCCATCAGTGTTGGGCTTGTTACTTTGAAAAAGTAATTAGTTATAGTTACTACTAGTTACATCTCTGAAAAATTAAGTTACTCCACTATAAAAATAACTAGTTACCAGGGAAAGTAACTATTGCATTACTTTTCTTTTTTTTTAAGTTCTACCTTAGCCTCTCACCAAAAGGAAAAAAACACAGACAGAAAAAGTAATTAGTTAGTGAAAAAGTAACTCCCAGTAACTTCTTGTGCAACATTCCAGACAAAGCAATAACATCTCCACGGAGAAAAGCGTTTGACGGACCCTCAACCAGAAAAGTTCCACAGTGCACTTTTAACATTGCGCCCCCTGTGGTCCCGCAGCTGCAGCGCCCCGGGGTGGAGGACGTGGAGGTGCTGCAGAAGGAGCTGGTGCAGGTTCAGACGCTGATGGACCAAATGACGAGAGAGCGAGAGGAGGAATCCGAGCGTCTCAAAACCCACTACGAGCAGCTCCAGGCCAACTACACCACCGCAGAGGTACAAGCATCACCTGGCACAGACATGCAGGAAAACAGAGAATTTAGGGTTAATAAAGCACTCACATTACACTGTTTTCTGATCTATGTTATTATAATGTAGTGTCCTCATCACAAACAGACCTGGAGTTGTGTTTTGTTTCATTCACACATTTAAAAGTGAAAAAATCAAAAGCTTTTTTTATTTTTAAATAACATTTTGGCAAAAAAGCCTTCGTCAGATCATTGTTCTTGCTAATAATAGTTACTCAAACATGTGTGAATGAAACAAAACACAGCTCCAGCTCTGTTTTTGAGGAGGAAACAATGTTAGAACACGACTTAAACCTCACAAGAGTTGATTTTGCGTAATATAGGACCTTTAAATGTGCACCATGAAACTTCTAGTATAGGGGAGGGTTCTCCATCTGCTTGTCCCCGTGGATAAATTATAACTCTCATAAAAGGTTCCACAGTATGGCATCTCTTGTATTTCCATCACAAATTGAGTTGATACAAGATATAAAAGATAAAATATTCTTAATTCAAGTATTTTTAACCTTTCTAGACTTTACGTTTTGCAGTGTCCTTTTAAAACAGCCCGAAATTATAATACGACTTTAGTAATAACTCTTTTTTTCTTTATTATTTTTTATCTTTTGGTGATTTCCTGTGAAAAATTTATTCATTAAAGAAAATTAAACACATTACATAGTGTGCTTTTAACATTTTAGTACATGTTCTGTGGGGTTTGAAAGTCGTTTTTATGCTTAAATCACCCTAATCTATCAGGTATGGTTTAATTCTAGAGTACGTGCCTGATAATTACTGTGTGAATTATGAAACAGTCGTCCTCGTTCACCCCAGACCATGTGCATTTATATTGGACTCATTAAGGAGCTCACGGCTGGATTCTTTAGAAACATTTAAATAATTTTTTAAAGAAAAATCGTTCATTAGTTCAGTAAATTCCTCTGCAGTGACTCAACAGTGACCGGCCGCCCCATGGTTCCTGAGGTACATTTCTCATGATTTTTTCCCATAGACTTTCTGAAAATGAATAAATAAACAAATAAAAGTGTGAAAGCTCAGGGTTAATCACATCTGTGGAGCAAATGAGCACAAGACTTTAGGACCTACATTACGCAATTGTCTGATCTACGTTCTAATGTAGTTTCCTCATCACAAACAGACCTGGAGTTGTGTTTTGTTTCATTCTCGCATGTTTAACACACAAACCCTGCAGATTATTCTCAAACTGAAAACACTCTGTTCCACCTTGTGATGTCATGCAGTGTTTTTAGACTCCACACACCTTCACTAGAATCATTTAGGTCATTTCAGACCAGGAATTGCCGATCTCTACTGAACTAAAAGGCTGTTTAGAGGATTTTCCAAGGAAAGAGAAACACAGTGACTGTTTGTCTTTTGTCAAATGTTGCTCATGCGTGACTCCTCCTCCTCCACATCTCCCTCAGTAGAAACGCCTCCTCCTGCCTCTTCCTTACTCTAGAAATCACTTGTTTACACAGGGACGCCGCGGGGTCTTAAAAGTCTTTAAAAGGTCTTAAATTTCATGCTCCTAAATTAAGGCCTTAAAAAGTCTTAAATTATGTTGTCCAAGTTTTATTTTCTCACAAAGGTCTTACATTTCATGCGCCTATTTTTTGTAAACTCCACTGGGCTGCAGTGCAATGTAAAACAAGACAATGTGAAAGCTTAGTTTGTCTTGTTAGAATGTTATAAATGATTTTTGGCCATTTTACAAGCAACACATATGACTATAAATGAGTTCTGAATGAGATTTCATAATAAAAGTATTTTTTGTTAATTAAAGCAGTGAGTAATGGTCATTATTAGAGTTGGATCTGGTGTTTTTTGCCCAGTTAATGGATGCGATGTTGGTCTTAATTTTCATTGAAGTGGTCTTAAAAAGGTCTTTAAAAAGACCATCGCTGGAAGGAACCTTCAAGAATCACCGTAGTTTGGCTTTGCTCCTTTTCCCCTTTTCCTCTTCTTCCAGCGACCTCAAAAAGGGACTTTCTTTTGCGGTGAACTGGTCGTGGATTGTTGTCTGTCATCACGACAAACTTTTGCTACAGTACGAAAAAGTGCAAAAATTAGGTAGCTTCATTATCTATTGGCTATTGTTCAGTTTTTGGCTCCACCACATCCAAAGTTGATGGATTTTCATTCTTTATTTTTTTGTTCATCATAATTACAAGGCTGCTGCATCTCTATAATCCTATTTTGAACTTTCATTGACAACTTGAATAAAAAAAAAAAAAAAATCCTTCATACAATCTTTAAAGTAAAAGGAGCTGACATCACAAGGTGGAACAGAGCATCTTGAGCTTTGGAGACTAAAAATAAATTACTCAAACATGTGTGAATGAAAAAAATGTGTGGCTAAATAAACCTACTGTAACTGACCTGTGTGTGTCTCTTTCTCCTCACCCTCTCACCCTCTCACCCTCTCCTCATGTTTTCACGGTCTGTAAACCTTCCCAAGATCCGTAAACTAGAGGTAAAACATGTTTCCAAAGCTTCTGTTGGGTTCATTTCACAAGTTTATTTCACTTTATGGAAGGGCTGCACCATTTTGGATAAAACGTCAAAACTAAAAAGGTATTTTGGTTAGATTTCTGATTTATTTTTCAGTCGAAGGATTCTGTTCAAAGTTCACATTTGAAACCCACCAAGAGGTCCTGATGTTCGAAATAGTTTGTGATAAACGAATACAAGAATCACATTTCAGAACATTTGTAGAGATCTAAACTACTGGGTTAGAGTTAAAGGAAATGAAGTACAGTTTTGACATTCATACTGTGGTAAATAGTGCAGCCCTCGTGTGTGTTATGGTGTGTATCATTTTATTTTCCGTATGGTGCTTTAGTGTTTTATTCACTTCTCATTTTGCAGTTTTTATGCGTTATTATTGTTGCCGTAATAAGAGCTGAACTGTACGTTTCCTTGATCTCGCAGATGACCATCTCACAGCTGAAGGCCGAGCTGGAGAAAGGGCCTCAGGAAGCAGCCGTCTACACGCAACAGATCCACGAGCTCCAGAGCAACCTGAATAATCTACAGCAGCAAAACCAGGTACGAAGCGATCCAGGTTTATTTCTAGGGCTGCGTTCTCTCACACACGCGTTATAAATGAGACTAAATTCACAACTACACTACATAATTGCCATCTTACATGAGACCTTTAATTAAATGCCTTAATTAAAATGAATTAAACTTCTTTCCGAAGTCAGTGGGTTTATTCTGATTTTAAAGCTGAATGAATTTCTTCCTGGATCATGTAAACGTTTCTTCTTCTTCAAAATAATGCCGGTGGTTGGTGCTTGTTGGCTCGTCCTTCTGATGCGATCCGGACGATCCGGCTCCTCCAGTCGTCTCTTGGGACTTTCCTCCACGTCTCTTTGGATTTGTGAGCGGGATGTGGGAGTGGGCTGAGGTGTGGCAGCCTCAAACTCAGTTTGTCTTCTTCCTCCTTCTCCCACACTCTTCCCTTCTCCTCCTCAGCTCACAGACGTAAAGCGTGAGGAGAGAATTCTCCAGCTGCTGCTTCATTATCACCGGAACCACTGCGGAAAAAGTTTGGATCGTGTTTGTGTCGGCGGCGAAACGACAAACCGAGATGACAGAAAAGCCGATAGCAGCTGAAGTGTGGGTTTTCTTCCGGTAGATCTAAATACGTTCGTGTCGTATGTAAACGTGGCCTGTGTTTGCCTGCTGGACCGTGGTACCTGGTGTTAAGATGGTGAGAGCGGTGAGGAGGGCCTGTTCTTCTGGAGACATGAGCAGCTCTCCTATACTTATGTAAAAGTTGAGTATTGGTTTAAGCCGTATCATTAGCGGAGTATAGATATATATATACACCATTGTACACTATGTAGCTTTGAAATCAGGTAGACAGGACACAGCTCCAGATCCACTCGTCTTTGTAAAGTTTTGAGCGTGTGGTTCTGGCTGGTCAAGTAAACACTACGTGGCTTTACTGGTTGTGTTTGTCTCCACATTATGACATTAAACCAGTGTGGTTTTGACAGCGCGGTCTGAATGCAACTTAACAAGAAATCTACACTGTGTCATTAGCGGAGTGTAAATATAAATACACGGCAGCCGTCGAGCCGATCGTCTCCGCTGATGGTTTTATGTAATAAAGACACTAAAATTACTCTCTCAACCAGGAAAACAAGGCGCAGACCACAACAGATGACCTGGATGCGCATCAAGTATTTTTCTCCCATTCGCCCGCAGCATCCAAAAGCTCGTCAAGGCCGTCTGAACTCAAGTGCAAAGGCGTCCAACTTATTTATTGTTATATTATGATTTTTATGGTTTGGCTTTTCTTTGATTTGTACTGGTTTTATTGTTTTAGGACTGGTACGACCACATTTCAGTAATTTACCTTTCTGTTGTTTTCATTTTATGGTCTCTGTGCAGCACTTTGGAAACTGCTTTGTTAGGAAAATGTGCTATAGAAATAAAATGGATTTGGCAAAGTAAAAGCATCTCCATGGACACTGCAAAAAAGCTTACGATATAAACACTTCAAATCTATCAGAAAATGACTTAAAAGTAGTGAAATTATCTTGCTGCATGGACAGATATCTTGCTATTTTACTAAATTTTACTTGACAAGTTCTCTTAAAATAAACGACCTCTAGACTAGAATGAAGCGTCTCAGAATGAGTAAGTCGATAATAAATCTGAAAACAAGATGAATAACTTGATATACTTGGCCAGATTAGAAAAACTTGCAGTGGAGACGAGCAGGTGGCTGACTCTCCACCCGAGAAGTCACACAGAGCTCCTTTAAATAACACATACGGCATCTTGAAAGCCCTCTCAGAGTAATGTTACCCGGCCCGTCCCCTTGGCCTTCGCCGCTGTGTCTTCTAACAATACTCCTCTGTCATCAGTCTTCTTTAGTAACGCATGGAATCCCACGCAGCTTTGTTATTACGCCACCGGCAGGGGAGGACGTGAGGGCTCTGGACTCGGTTAACTTCAGCACAATCACAACGGGAACAGGATAGCAACAGCAACATGGCCGCCCGGGGTTCCTGCAGTGGTGCAAAAGGCCCATTCTGTGTCCTAATGTGGTTTCCTCATCACAAACACGCCTGGAGTTGTGTTTCGTTTCATTCACATTCATGTTTAACACACGAACCCTGAAGATTCATTAGGCTGGAAACACCCTGTTCCACCTTGTGATGTCATGTAGTAATACAGGAAGTGCTCCACTGTGTTTTTAAACTCCACACACCTTCACTAGAATCACTTGGATAGATTCAACCCTGGGATTGCCAATCTCCACTGAACTGAAGGGATACGGTAGCTGTTAAAGGTGCACTGTGTAACTTTTCTGATGTAGGAGCTGCCGGCGCTTTTCTCAGCAATAACAGTTTTGCCTTGGATGTTCCACAATATGGCATTAAGCATCTATTCAGCCTAACCTTAACCCTATTACAGCTGTTTATATTGCTAAAAACACCTTGAGGAAGGCTTAGACAAACTTTATGGATCCACAGGGGAAATTATTGATTTGCTTTTATGTCGAGTTTGTGCCAAGAGAGAAACAATAATCCTACACATCCTACATACACACTGTAAAGAACAGAAAAGCACTTTTCCCGAAAAGGAGCGGGAAGAAGAAAAACTAATATTAACCAACCTCCCTGTTCATGACATAGTTTCAAAATTATGTGTTTTTTATGTACATTAATCACAAAACTTTACAAATATTTACATATATCAAAATAAATGACTATACTATGGTTGTTCAAACTAATAATGATTAAGAAGGAACGGAAATGTATTGTTTATGATCGTATCAAAATAAGCAAAATGAGAATGAAGAATATCAGGATTTGATGTAAGGGTTGTGTTATTTGGACACAGTAGCTCACATATCACAATATATTATAATAACAAAGAGAAAAAATATAAATGGTGATAATAAATTAAGAATAAGAGACAGGAGTGAAATAAGGCAGAATTATATAAATGTACTGTAAATGTACAAGTCAAAATAAAATGTGGAACATTCCAGCCAAAGCAAAGCAATAAAATGTCCATGGAGACAAACACGTGGCAGGTCCTCTATCAGAAAACTTGTGCAGTCCACCTTTAACTTGAAAACTACCACAGACTAATAATAAAGAGTTACTCAAACATGTGAATGAAACAAAACACAATTTCAGGTCTATTTTTGAGGAGGGAACAACATTAGAACAGGACTTAAACCTCACAAAAGTCAGTTTTGCGTAATTTAAGACTTTTAAAACAATAAATATAGTTATATTTTTTGTATATTTCTGTTAAAATATGTTCTCTTCTGCTTGTTAGTTGTTATGCTTTGCCTGGAAGTTTCCACAATATGGCATTAAAAACATTGATAATGTGTTTCACATGTTTTCATTGTCCAAAAACACATTCGTTAAACATGTTTCGGGCTGTGAATAAAAAGAAACACAACTCCAGCTCTGTTTTTGAGGTGGTTACAGCTTTTTAACATGACTTAAGTCAGTTTTCTGTAATTTAGGACCTTTAACGTTCTTGAATGAGCCTTTTAGGTTTAGGTTTTGCAGTGGACCGTGCCCTTGACTCACCTCAGGCAGAAAACTGACCCACACCTAAACTTATCCGATGACCGCGCTGTGAACAAAAGCAATTGTGCGATAAGGATATAACATGAGACCAGACAGGTGAGGGTCAGTAGGGGGTTTTTAGGTCTGTATCCCGATGATTAGAGTAGCCTTAGTCTTATTTATGAAGTAGAATGTGGGATATTACTCTCCTAATATATTCCGAACACTTGTTGTGCAGCTGCTTTGTTGGACAGTGAGCCAGATGCCCTGTCATGGTCTCTAGTTAGTGTCTCACTCTGCTGTTAACACCATTTGTTCGTCATAGCTCCTGCCCGTTTCGTGACATGGTTTATGGGCAGATTCTCTCTCCACATGCCTCAGAGGTCCGTACAGTCAGGCTGCCGTGTGAATGCCATAGTTCACTCCGGTCTTCAGGGCTCTTTTGAAGTCACCGTTCTTTCTGTCGCGTTTATAGCACACGACAAGGACGGGCATAAAGTGAAACGCTTCATTTAAACATAATACTTGGCTTGTCACTCTTGTATTATTTTTATGACGTAGGTGTTTTCTTTTGTGGTGTGTGTGCTAACATTTGAGTTGTACAAGGTTAAAGCTGCACTGTGTAACTTTGTGGTTTGGCGGTCTGTCACTTTCTTGTCTGTCACAGTTTCAGAGCTCAAAAATCCTAGAAAAACAGACATTCTGACTGTGACTGTGGTCTGGTTTGGTCTCCATGAAGATAGAAAGGTTTAATGCCATACTGTGGAATATTCCAGACAAAACGATAACATCTCCATGGAGCAAAGCTTTTGCCAGACCCACCACCAGAAAAGTTACATAATGCAGCTTTTAGTAATGACACATACAGTAGAAACATTAGCATTTTTTAAGTCTTTCTTTGGGCTCTTGGCTGTTTTTATTGCAGCTCATCTCTTATTTAGATTAGATTTCTTTATTTCTCTTTCCTGAGGTTTAATCCTGGTGCATCTTAAAAACATTCACATAAGAACATCACATAAGAAATACATAAAATACAACAACATTGTACAGTTAAACAGGTAAAGTGCAGGTAAAGTTGAGGCGCAGTAGTGACCAGTCCTTATGAGAAGGGCAGAGGGAGAGCGGCTTTAGTCACAGACGTTGCTTTAAACTGGACTTTGACTATGTTATGTTTTCTGTAACACTTTAAATAGCACTTTAAATCTATTACTGAGACAATGTAAAGGTCAGGTTTATAAGATAATTCTAATTTGTCTGTTGTGTATTTACCGCCATGCGTTCTAGGACTGTAAAATGAAATGCTTTAAAATAAAGATTCTCTCTCTGCCTTTATGATTATTTCATTTTATTAACTTTTTTTTTTACAGCATATGTCTGAAAAGTTCGCCCGTAAAGAGAGCGAGCACCAGGAAGCGGAGAAGCATCTGTCGTCTGAAAAAGCGTCAAAGAAAAGCCTGGAGGAGCGACTGAGAGAGCGAGAGGCCGAGGTGCACGATCTGCAGGCGAAGGTCACGGCGGCAGAGGCCTCGCTGCAGAAGACCCAGGCAGAGCTCCGGGACAAGGAGGGGGAGCTGGGCAGGTTAAAGAGCACCCTCACTGAGCTGGAGGTGAAACACGCCGAGGTGAGGGCGGAGAGGAAGCAGTTAGAACAGCAGCGAGAGGAGAAGGAGAGCCAGGGCGCCCAGCAGCAGACGGAGATCAGCCAGGTGAGGACCAGCATGCATCTGACGCAGACTCAGACAATATTGATCCACAAGAGAAATTATTAGACCACAGTTACTCAAAAATAACAGTGAGTGCATTAACGAGCGCTCGAGCATCCTGATTATGAGCCTTATCCCCAGTGGTGTAGTGGGGATTTTTTAAGTGGGGGATGTGATTCGTGACGTCATTAATGGGATGAATCCCGCCCACCCCTTCACTTTCAGTACGTAAAGGCTCCAGTCCAGTAAAAATCAATAATATTTGATGTTTTTTCACTCAAAATGATGCGGAATCATGTTATTAACAAACAGCGCAGCATACAGGAGGAGACGTGGTCCACACAGCATGATTTAGTCCTGGTGAAATCCTGTCTTAGTCTTGGTTTAGTCCTGGTTTTAGACCTGGTTTAGACCTGGTTTTAGTCCTGATTTTAGTTCTGGTTTAGTCCTGGTTTTAGTCCTGATTTTAGTCCTGGTTTTAGTCCTGGTTTAGAGGCGCACGAAGAGACGTGGTCTGCGCATTCTCAGGTTGATGAAGTTCGTGAAGGTGGGAGTGTGTGGGAGTTTGTGGGAGTTTGTGGGAGTTTGTGGGAGTTTGTGGGCGCATCCCCTCACATCACAGGTCTCTATAGGACAGTACTGGAGATATAATAACCCTATGCTGGTTGTTTTCACCATTGCTAATACATTTAACTTGTGGCTATTTTATATTTGTTATATTTTTATATCTCACGTCGGGAGAAGTGTGTGGACGTTGTACCCCCGCGTACCATGCCCACTACACCCTGCTCATCCCGTTACTACAGCGTTCTGGATATGATGTAAACAGATATATTTCATATTACTTAACCTTTTTTATCTATAATAATGGACTGAATTTATACAGCACCTTTCAAGATTCCTAAAGCCAAATTTACAGATTCAGCAGTGGCTGTAGAGCTGCTGTAGTAGCCACAGCTGCCCTGAGGCTGACTGATGGAAGCACAGCTGCAGGTCTGCATCACTGACCTTTCCAAACCCCACCAACACTCACACACCACATCCAAACTAATGAGTGAAGTGTCTTGCCTATGGACACAGCGGCTGCATGTATTAATACTGATGTTTGGGATTCAGTTGCCAACCTTCAGGCGAATGGGCTAAAGGTTCTGTGGTTCTGTCGTAGCTGCACGCCAAACTGCTGGAGACTGAGAGACAGTTGGGCGAAGTGCAGGGACGCCTGAAGGAGCAGAGGCAACTGTCCGGAGAAAAGCTCAAAGATCGAGAGCAGCAGGCAGCAGATCTCCAGCTGAAGCTCTCCCGGGCAGAGGAACAGGTGAGGCTCTGACAACATGAGACCAGCTCCAGGAATATGGAACGAAAAATAACAAATGTGGATGTGTTTTTTTCTGCAGTTAAAGGAAAGTGTGAGCAAAAGCACAGATCTGCAGCACCAGCTGGAGAAGGCCAAACAGCAGCACCAGGAGCTCCAGGCTCTTCAGCAGAACACCAACGGGAAACTCAGAGAGGCTCAGGTACAAACACTACTTTATATACAGTGACTGTAGAAAGAAGTGGACTAAGGGAGTGTGACGTCTCCCACAACGATCAGCTTCAGTCAAATGAAGCTCATGAGGCCAGCATTATAGGAGAAGTTGGAATCAGTTCTGTATTAGTAATAGGAATTTATTTACAGCCAAATATAAAAATAAAAACACCAGGATCATGTAGAGAGGATTAATATATGAACATTTTATACGTATAGGACCAAATGGAAAAGAATGTAATGCAGGTCAGATCTGGAGAGACCCGCTCATGATGAGAACAGTGTTTTTCAGTCATTTTAAGCTATGGCAAAACCCCTAATGAGTTTGGTCCTGGTTTGAGTCCTAATGTAGATTTGGTTTGGTCCCATTCGAGTCCTTGTTTAGTCCTGATCTAGTCCAGGTTTAGTCCCAGTTTAGTCTCATTTTTGATGTGGTGGTTGTCCAAGTGTTAGAATCATAATCCATACTTCATCTGCTCTCAAACATAATACCCTCACTGCTCCTCAGAACGACCTGGAGCAGGTTCTGCGTCAGATTGGAGACAAAGACCAGAAGATCCAGAACCTGGAGGCGCTGCTGCAGAAGAGCAAAGACATCGTGAGTCAGCTGGAGTCCGAGCGAGAAGATCTGTGCGCCAAGATCCAGGCCGGGGAGGGAGAGACCGCCGTGCTCCACCAGCTCCAGGAGAAGAACCACGCCCTCCAGGAACAGGTCCTGAACTCTGACCACAGCTACTGGCCACAGCTACTGACTCTCGCAATGCACTGTTGTCCATTTTACCGGTCTATAATGTAAAACTAAGAAAAAATAATGTACAGACTATAAATGAAGCTGTTTCTTTGTTAATATTTAGAGTTAAATGTTCTTTGTCTCTTCTCTCAGGTGACTCAGCTGACAGAAAAGCTGAAGAACCAGTCTGAGAGCCACAAACAGGCCCAGGAGAACCTCCACAAACAGATCCAAGAGCATAAGATCCAGATCAGGACCGCACAGGACCACGCCCACACGCTGGAATCCTCTGTGACCGAACTGACCGCTCAGCTTGCAGACACCACAGAAAAAGTGACTCAGCTGGACTCACAGGTGCACGTCACACTTAATATCATGTTTTTTTATTACACAAGCTTTAAAGGTTGTATAGAGGAGCGACTGTTTGTCCTTTTTTCAAATGTTGCTCGTGTGTGACACCTCCCCCCTCGTCCACAGCTCCCTGAGTAGAAACACCTCCTCCTGCCTCCTCCTCACTCTAGAAATCATGTTTATTTACAGCTGCTGCACGTTCAGAATCGCTGTTAAAGTTTCATGTTCAGAAGTAATTTAGGGACCAACGTGTCACTCTTTAGACCAGGGGTGGGCAAACTTTTTGGCTCGAGGGCCACAAAGGTTCTAAAATTTGATGGAAGGGCCGGACCAGGAGCAGATGGATGGAGTGTTCTGGTCTGACTACATCAGCCCAATAAATAAGCAGAAAATAACTTGCAGGATCCAATGATTTACATGTGGCATATTCAAACGTCTCAGTTCAACTTGTGCACCATATTTAGGGCCGATGATTTTCCGTTTCAAAAAATAACATTTTCCGTTTCAGAAGTTTTGAATTCCGTTTCATTGTGACACATTTGATAATTCTGTTGACAGTGTTGGGAAGGTTACTTTAAACTGCATTCCCTACAGATTACAGATTACAGTCTCTAAAATGTAGTTTGTAACGTAATCCATTAAATTACTTAAATAAGTAACTGGATTACTTGATATTGTCATGTTTTTTAAAACTACATGAATGTAGCAACCACCTCCTGCAAATTCTTGTTTGGTTTTAGACCTGGTTTAGACTTGGTTTAGGTCTGGTTTTAGTCCTGGTTTAGACCTGGGTTTAGATCTGGGTTTAGACCTAGTTTAGACCTGGTTTTAGTTCTGGTTTAGATCTGGTTTTAATCCTGGTTTAGACCTGGTTTTAGTCCTGATTTAATGTTTGTTTAGTCCTGGTTTTAGATCTGGTTTACACCTGGTTTAGACCTGCTTTAGACCTGCCTTAGTCCTGGTGTTAGTTCTGGTTTAGAGGCGCACAGGAGGAAGCGCGGTCCACACAGCGTATGCGACAAGACACGATCCACGCGCGGTGTCCATGCCGTACAAGAGGAGGTGCGGGGTGCGCGGCACACTAGATATATACTTGGCCGCAGTGCTTTATGGGAAGGTTTTCGGACCATGAGTGAGGAAGTCGTGTTCAACATATAGTTCTACCCCTGGGCATTGAGCCACAGGCTCATATGGATAATTTGGTTTTATGTATCAATGTATCTAGAGTGCACCATCTATTGGGAAACGCCAGAATTGCAGGGAAAGTAAAACTAATAAATTTTATTGCAGTTCAATTATGTGTGGCGGGCCGGATTAAAAAGGTTAATGGGCCATATGTGGCCCCCGGGCCGTAGTTTGCCCACCCCTGCTTTAGACCCTTTGTCTGCTTCAGTCGCGCCATCGCTGGAAGGAATCTCCAACAATCACCTTAGTTTGGCTTCGCTCCATTTCCCCTTCTCTTCTTCTTCCAGCGACCTCAAAAACAGACTTTTTTTTTTGCGGTGAACTGGTCGTAGATTCATGTCCACCATTGTGACAACTTTGTGCTAACTGCAACGATGCTACAGTTAAAAAAAGCGAAGAATCGTTGCACCGGTCGAGTAAACGTCTTGCATTTGTGGAATGTGTCTGAGGCGAACGTGAACCGCGTAATCCCAAACCAAGTTGTTGTTTTTGTTTTTTTCCAATCAAATCTCTCATAGTTATATAGACCTAAATTCTAATACATGAGCACAACTTATTATTTGTTGAATCTTTGCTTTTTCCATCAGCTCAAGGCAAAGACGGAGCTGCTTCTGTCCACAGAGGCTGCAAAATCTTCACAAAAAGCAAATCTGGAGAACAGCCTGGAGAGCGCCCAGCATACACTGCAGGACAAGCAGCAGGTCAGGGTTTAAAACACCTCATATTTTAGAATAACAAATGCCTTTTTCTAATAACTCTATATACTGATTTTGCGCCGTGTAGGAACTGAACAAACTCCAGAAAAAAGCTGAGGAGCAAGTTCAAAAGCTGAAGGAAAGAAAAGAGCAGTGCGTTCAGCTGGAGAACACGGTAAAGGAGCTGAAAGACAAAGTGCTGACGTCAGAGCAGAGCGTGGAGCAGCTGGAGGGACACAAAAAGGTGACACGCTTCATGTTAAATACATTTTATTTATCGACAAAACAAAGGCTGTTTATATAAATGGACATAGCTGACGTACTAGTGGAATATTGTGGCTCCTCTCTCTGTACCTGCTGCTGTGAACCTCATCATTTTGGTCTTAAAATGTTCATATTAACCCGCTTGACATAATCTTTGGGTTTTTATCTCACTGTTTTGTCCGTTCTGTAACTGCTGGCCTCTTGAGCTTCATTTGACTGGAGCCGAACGCTGCGGGTGACGTCACACTCACTCAGTCCACTTCTTTATACAGTCTGTGTGAGATAAACTAAAATTTCAAACTTTATTTCGATAATAAGGAAGACACTCGATTCTCTATACTTTATACTCCACAATTTATTGATCCACAGGGGATTTGGACACAGCAGTTCACACATCACAATATAATATAATAACCAAGAATAAAAAAACATAATAAGAAATTCTAAATCAGTACCAAAAAAGAGCAAGAGGCAGGTGTCGACTAAGGCTGAATTATATAAATGTAAATGTACAAGTTAAAATAAAATACAAAAATAAGTTTACAAAAAATCTCAACTGTATACAAGAGGTCATAGGAAGAAATCATTATTCTTATAGGAAGTAATAATAATAATAATAATAATAATAATAATTAAACATCTTTATTTCTGTAGCACGTTTAAAAACAAACTTTACAAAGTGTTGTACAAGCTGCAGAGAACAAGAAAAATGGCATCCAGAAAGTACAAAAACAGACGCTGATGCAAACAATTCAATTAATTATGATAAATAAATAGAATAAAAATGAATAAGGAATAAAATGAAGTTAAAACCAGTTAAAGGAAGGCAAACCGATAAAAATGGGTTTTAAGAAGTGATTTAAAAGGTGATCCTGATGGTGCAGCCTCATCTCCTCAGGCAGGTCGTTCCAAAGCCGAGGACCTGTACGGGGTTAAAAGTTCTGAAATGTAACTTGGTGCAAGACCTAAATGAGCTTTAAAAGTGATGACAATTAGAATAAAATGCAATTTTCATATACACAATAATAGTAGTTTCTTTATGTTACCACGAGGTTTTATACTTGTTTTAATAAATCTCAAAATTACACTTAAACTGTTCAGGAAACCTCAAATTTTGTCCTGTTAATATGATTTTTGCTATTATTAGTAGTATTTAGTTTCAATATTAGTATTTAGTATAGATTATTATCTGATTTTTGATACTTTGACAATCCAAATGTATCCCACACTAATTCTGATGCGTATGTGACAGAAACTGGAGTGTCAGGTGGGGGAGGTGGAGGCCGCTCGAGACAAAGCGCAACAGGAAGTGCAGAAGCTTCAGAAGGAAGGCTCCGAGGTGAAGAAGAAAAGCAAAGAGCTACAACAGCTGCTGCAGAAGGAACAGGCCGGGTAATGGGTTTGAACTTCTCTCGAGAACTTTAACTTTCTCATAACTGGATTTAAATGTGTTTGTGTAATTGTTGCTTTTAATTCGAGTGGCCTTATTACATTTACAGCTTTAAATCTGACTGGAAAATCTGTTTAGGACATTTAAAAGTGAAAAAATGCATCGCACACTCAGTTGGCCGATGTCCAAAAGTTTTTTGTTTTCAATGTTTCGTCAGATCATTTTTCTTGCTTCTTGCTCCATCTGAGTGCGCTATGCATTTTCACATTTATCATTGTTATATTTATACCTTTATATTGCTGTTCTTTGCATTTGCACCTCTACTATAACTTTGATGTGCGTTTCTTGTTTCATTTGATTGAATAGGACATTTGTCACACAATATTTTAAAGCTGAAGCTGAAGTTTTTAGAATTATAAGTGATGGTTTCTCATATTCTGTTAAGGAAAACGTAATATTCTGTTGTGACACAATCAAATTCTAACCGGAAGAAGTGGGGCTAATAGACGTGGGTTACATTAAAGAAGATGCACTGATCTGATTCTGGTATCGGATATCGGCTTCAAATAAAAGCAAAATCATAAAAATCATAAAATGGCAATATCTGTTCAGTCCACATCCTTGTTGGACACATGTATTGATGTAAGGAGACTGTTTACATATATATGTACAGTCTGCACAGAAAGTCTCAGATTATTATTGACACAAAACCGTTCTCTGTAGTGACTCGACGGATAAATAACAGCTTTATCACATTTGGATCAGTTTTATCTTATTTTATTTTTGTTTTAAGGAAATAAATGCTGTTTTCAGGCTCTGCTCTGGTATCGGTCAATATTGAGTAGTGCCAGAACAAAGGTGTGCTGTATAACTTTTCTGGTGGAGGGTCTGTCGAATGCTGAAGATGTTATTGTTTTGTTTGGAATGTTCCGCAGTATGCCATTAAACCTTTCTGTTGCCATGGAAACCAAACCAGACCAAGCTACTGGTCAGATCTGTGGAGAGGCGACGCCGCTCACAACCAGAACGCCTGTTTTTCTTGGTATTTTTGAGCTATAAAACCACCCGTAATTGAATTAAACTAAGGTAGAGCTTTTAATGTCACACTGTGGAACATTCCAGGCAAAAAAAATGACTTAACTATAGAAACAGGTGACGGACCCCCAACCCAAAAGTTACACAGTGCACCTTTAATGCTATAGTATAGTATAGTAAAGCCGCATCAGTGCATCCTAATAAATAGTTGTTGACAAAGAATTTCTTTTCAGTTATATCATATAAATATAAACAAATAAATCAATTAAATTAAATAATGACATAAAATAAAATAAAAATAAAATAATACAGTAAATAAAATAAAAATAAAATAATACAGTAAATAAAATTCTAATAAAATAATGACATAAAATAAACTAATACATTGAATTCAAATAAAATAAAATAAAATAAAATTCTGATAACACTGCTCCAGCCTGCAACACTAATATAATCGTGTCTGTGTTAAAGGGCTTTGTCGCTCAAAGAGGAGCTCCAGAAGAAGACTGAAGCCCTCACTGAGCTGCAGAAACAGTTTGAGCGCTCCGAGAAGGAGAGAGGAGCTCTGCAGAAGAACCTGGACCGAGCGGCAGAGGAGGCGAAAGGTCAACGCACAGAGCAGGAGAAGAAGGAGCAGGCGCTGACCTCTGACCTGCTCAAAACTCAACAGGAGAGAGACGGCGTCAGGAAGGAGCTGCTGTCTCTGCAGGGAAACCTCGGGAAGGCCAACAAGGCGCTCATGGAAGTACAGGGTCAGCTGGAGACGGAGAGGAAGAACCATAAAGCCTCCATGGACCAGAAGGTGCATTTAACATTGAACAGTTATGATCACGTACTAGAATTTGCAGGGTCATAGTCACAGATGGACCGTTCAGTTTGATGAAAATGGTTTAAAAGTAAATCAAAATAAAGAAATATTAAGTAAATACATTAAAAATCCAATCAGATCTTTGCCAAACTACATTAAGGGTGTAAAAAAATGACATCCAGATACAAATCTATAATCTAGTATTGAAGAAGTGTAGATGCTCATTTGAGCGACAGTGCTTTGGGCGACTGTAGCTCAGTTGAGCGTTTGTCCACTGATCCAAAGGTCGGCGGTTCAAATCCAACACTTGGGCAAGACACTTAACCCACCTCGCCCCCCTGTGTTCACTGGTGTGTGAAAGGGTGGGTGTTTCCTGGTTGTAAAGTGCTGATATTATTGTGAGACCTTTGACCAGACCATATCACCATATTTCAGTTATTGTGACATTCCTACTAAAAAGTACCGTAGTGTTGCATCTATTGAAATTGATATACACCAAAAATATATTATTATATATTTGGACTGAAAGGCTGAACTGTGCTTTCCCCCAGGACAAAAGCAGTGAAAAGGCCAAACAGGAGCTAACGAAGGCTAACGAAGCGCTCAGCAAAACACTGAAGGAAACAAAAGAGCAGCTGGAGAAGACGAAGGAGGTAAGAATGTAAAAATGTCCTGTAAATATGTACGGACATGCTGCAAATTTATGATCACAATGTTTAAAATAAATATGTTTTATTCCAAAATCCAGGAGGAGAAGAAGTTAAAGGAGCAGCTGAGTTCATTACAGGAACAATGCACCAAGACGGTGGAGGGTTTAAAGGACAAAGAGAAGGACATCCACAAACTCCAGGCCCAGTTTAAATCTGCTCAGGCGACGTTTGACGAGGAGCTCAAGAAGATGAAAACACAAGTGGCAAAGTTACAGGAAGTCAATGTTCAAAAGGTACGAACAACGTCTCATAGAATTATTATAGAAGCACTTAAGGCCCACGTCTCATCATGTGGTGGAATATTTTTCACAATTTACACATTAACACTTATAACATCTAAATGGATAAAAAACAGAGCGACAAACGTGGTGTCACTCTTAACTATAAAGTACATATTTATACTGAACGCTGTAATTACATTGCTTGGTGCATTATAAATGAACATATTTTTATTCTGCCTGGTTTGAGCTGGTTTTTATCCTGGTCTGAGCCCACACTGCAAAAAAGCTTGGCCAAAATTTCAGATATAAACACTTACTGGTAAATCTATCAGAAAATGACTTAAAAGTAGTGAAATGATCTGCCATGCAGCAAGATCTCTTAAAATAAACTCCCTCTAAATGAGAATGAAGCCGTCTCAGAACGAGTACGTAGATAATACATCTGAAAACTAGTTCTTCTAGTTCCTGGTTCAGTCCTGGTCTAGGACACACTGCATGTGTATTTCACCCCATGCAAGCATAAAAACTGCATGTTCTGGATGTGTATTTTGTAGGAAATATGAAAAGTGAATGGGGAGGGCATCATCTGCGTTAAGTGTACGTAATGAAGGAGCACATCCTGCACATGGAGCTTATAGAAAATATTTTTAATGTTTTCAAGGTGTTGTTATATTTAGCTTTAAAAAATTTTTTATGGTGGTTACAAAATAGGATATTATATTATTGTACAAAGACTGGGGGCATGAACATGCACTTCAATATTGATTTTATTTTTATTCAATTGAAATGCTCCTTGAGATGTGCCATGTCATTTTCAAGGGGGATCCTAAAACACAGAATATTAGTAATACACAACACAATACAGAACAATACAATAAACAGAATATAAAACTTACAGGTTTACATTACAAAACACACACACACACACACACTTGCTCCCACCTGCCCTCCTCCCAAATCCTGCAACAGAACCTGATTTATATTAAAAAAGGGTAGTTTACTTTACAATGATATAAACAAATGGAAAATAAAAATAGAACAAACTGAAAAATAAAAATAAAAAGACAAACTAAAAACAGAGGAGTTTTGAGAAAACTGAATTGAAAGACGTTAAAGTTCTTAAGGGTGTGGCTAAAAATATCTTCCAAAACTGGTTAAACCAGTGAAGTGAATCTGTCTTTTGTGAGGGAATTATTATATTTAGACATCCTTTTGCCACACTATTTTCCATAATGTGTGGTCATTTGTGCTGTTTTTCTGAGCTGTGGTGTGTTTCCTTCAGGGAGAGGAGGAGAGGAGGCTGCAGACTCACACGGCGGCGCTGGAGCAGAGTTTGTCCACAGAGAAGAACAGAAGCTCAGAGCTCCAAACGGCTCTGCAGAAAAACCAGGAGGCACTGAAGAAGCTGCAGTCGGATCTGTACGGGAAAGAGTCTGAGGCCTCTGCTCTGAGACAAGACCTGAAGGTATCACAGAGTTACTCCTTATGAAAACACTGTGAGGATGCACTGTTGTTTGTCCGGAAATGTTCCACAGTGTAGCTTTAAATCTGTCTATATCTGTGTTTCCTCATCACAAACAGACCTGGGGTTGTGTTTTGTTTCACTCACATGTTTAACACACAAACCTGCAGATTTAGGCTGACTTCTTCTCTCAAACCAAAAACACTCTGTTCCACCTTGTGATGTCACGTGGTGATAAAGGAAGTGCTCCACTGTGTTTTTAATCTCTACACACCTTCATTTGGATGATTTCAGCCCTGGAATAGCTGATCTGTTCTGAACTGAGGGGAAAATGAGCTGCTAAACAGTCCTCACATTTCCGCCGTCTATTGGAACAGTTCTTTCTCTCAGGTCCAAGATTAGTTCTGGTTCAGTGCTGGTTCAGTCCTGGTTCAGTCCTGGTTCAGCCCTGGTTCAGTCCTGGTTCAGTCCTGGTTCAGCCCTGGTTCAGTCCTGGTTCAGTCTTATTAATAAAGAGTTACTCAAACATGTGTCAATGAAACAAAACACAACTCCAGCTCTGTTTTTGAGGAGGAAACAACATTAGAACACAACTTAAAGCTCACAGGAGTCAGTTATATTGTAGTATAGACCAAACCTTTAAGATTGAAAGTTATGTTTATTTGTATTTATTAAGAAAAAGTAAAATGTAACTAAAAATGTCAGATATTTTTCAGTGTATAATCTTGCCCTGTTTTTCATGTTTGTTTTGCTCACAGGTGTCAGAAGACAAGCTAAAGTTGGCACAAGAGGAGTTATCCGCTAACCAGACCCATCAGACCAGTTTAGAGGCTCAGATTCAGGAGTTAAAATCTGGAACCAAGTCTCTGGAGCAAGAGCTGAGCAAACGTGAGCAGAGGATCCATCAGCAGGAGGAGAACCTGAAGGAGCAGAACAAGCAGATGGTTTGTTCACATCATGCACGGTTCCTTTAGACTTTTACTTCATATTAAAGGGCCTGTACCTGATTTTAGTTTATTATTGTTAAAACAAATGCTCTTTACATTAGGGATAGATCAATATATATGTTTTTTTTTTCATAACCAATGAATCCAAAGAAACTGTAGTCAGGCTGACTTTGATCCCCTCCTAAATTACATGATTTAAATTTATTCCAAACTCACCAGAGCCCATTTTTCACCATAGACCTTTAAGAGAGCTTTCAGTTTTCAGCGGTTCTCTCTTTCACTTAGGCTGCAGGTTATAAATATCGGCCTATCTCTACTTTACATCATGCATTGTGTGGTAAAAGCTGCAAAGAGACAATAAAATGTTAAATGTAATAAAAGTAATAACACATACAGATACTGGCAGTATTAGGGTGACCAGACGTCCCTGTTTACCTGGGACAGTCCCCGTTTGGAGCCCTGGGTCCTCTGTCCCAGCAGATTTATACAAAACCAGTGTTTTGTCCCAGTTTTACCCAAGAAATGTCCCAGATGTCCCATTTTTTGACCAATCTTATACCTACTAACAGTAAAGGGGCCGATATATTGTCATTTGTTTTGCTAAAATCCAGAAAAACTTGCTTGAAAATGACTATAAGGCAAAAATGTAATCAATGCACTGAAAGAAGTCCCTCGGATTTTATAGTGACCCACAAGTGAGGCGAGAATGGACAATGTGAGATGCTTTTATTTATGCCAACCCTCAACCCTGAAGCTGAACCCAAGATGGTCTGGTGTTGGTTTTAGTGACGTATGTCATTGGTGCAAAATGCCATAAGAGATTTTTTCTTCCGCATTACTTCTTGAACACTGGTCTAGCTCCTCCCACCGTGTGAAGTTTCTTATTTCATATTATTACATATTTTCAGGCTCAGATGAAGGGCGAGCTGGAGAAGGGGAAGAATCAAGTGGATGAACTGAACAAAGCAAAATCGGCGTTAGAAAAGAGCAACAGCAAACTGACCACAGACTTAAAGACACTCAAAGAGAAGACAGAGAAGGTGAGAACGTTAAAGGACATTGGGAAGACCTGTGCGGGAGGATCTGTGTGCATTTTCCTTGTAGCTTCCCTGTAAATTATGGATGCATTTCTGGTTTAAGCAAAAAACAAGTAGTAGTAGTTCTTATGCAAGTTCCAGACCTTTCAAATGCACCTGTACATCACTGTATTTTATGTCTTTTTTGTGTGTGTTTCTACTTCCAGGAGCTGGTGGAGCTGCAGGAAGCCAAACAGCTCCTGATCCAACAGAAACTGGAGCTGCAGAGCAAAGTGGAGGCAGCAGAGGGCGCCCTGGAGCAGGAGCAGAAACAGCATCAGGTCACAAAGGACGGCAAGAGCAAGAAAGAGGAGGCCCTGCTCAGTCAGACCAAGACTCTGCAGGATCAGCTGGTGAGAAACATGATGGAAACATGATGGAAACATGATGTGTGGAGGAGAGAAAATGACTCACATCGATAGTTTTGACTTGCTTCTACATATTTATGACTCTTAGTATAGCTTCATTCATTATTTTAATTATTGTTGCCTCAGTAATAATTAGGGGTGCAAAAATATTGAAATATCGTATTGTTTAATTCGATGACACTACCAATACTGTGGGGTTCTGTATCGATATATTGCAAATAGTATTTTTTGGAATATTTTACAAAATGGTTTTGTAAACGTTTTTATCTAATACATTTAACATATTCACTGTTTCAATGATTAAATGGGTGGGTTTTAGGGATGGGACAAGATCTCGTGAGACAAAATTGCCACGAGATTGTGTACACAAGCTGAAAATTACTCCGTGAGATCTTTTTTCCCATGTTTTTACTTTTGGAATGGATAGCTGTCTCCTAAGAGCAAACAAAAAATAAACTTTTAAACATTCAAAAATGGAAATAACTTGGAAAAACAAAACAGTGAAAAATGCTACAAAAATATACAATAAAAAAATACAGGGGAAAAGAAAAAGTGCCGATGGACGAATAAGCAATGCAATAGTTTGATGTATTCTTCTATAGTAACATGAATTTAATAACATGCACTGTTTTAAGTTTGCATTTATCTTCAGGGGATGGAAAATAATTGCACCTTTTCAGTGAAAATGTTGAGCATTACATGGTTGAAAGCCTTTATTTTTTACTGAACTGAATCAATTTGAAATATATTGTAACAAATCGAAACTGTACTGAGATCCCTATTGTGTGTATCGTATCGGTGCCTTCTCCATGACACCCAGCCCTTCTTCTAACGTGTTGTATTTGTGCCGTCACAGGCAGCAGAGAAGCGAGCTCGGGAGGAGCAGGTGCGGCGCGGCGAAGAGGCCGAGACTAAACTGAGCATCCAGGTGACGGCTCTGAACGAGAACGTGGCGACGCTGAAGAGGGAGTGTCAGAGCAGCCAGAGACGTGTGAGCGAGCTGGAGAAACAAACGGACGAGCTCAGAGGAGAGATCGCCGTCCTCGAGGCGACGGTCCAGAACAACCAGGACGAGAGGAGGGCCCTGCTGGAGAGGTCAGAGACGAGTTTTTAAAGGGCCTGTGTTACTCGTATTACTCTACTCCAGGGGTCTACCAAACTTTTCCACATAGCAAAACTGGGGGCCATGAAAAATCATTTTTGGCATTCACAAAACTTTTTCTTAACTAAAAATCTTCTTCTGGAAGATGAAATCCTACAAACAGTCAGGAGCACTTGTAAGAACAAAAATTCTACTGTTTTATATTATTACTCTGATAATGCAACAAAAATGTCTTTAATTATCTGCTGGAGCCTGTTGGAGAATGAGCTCCTCTGTCCCTCGATCTAAGGGACGCTCACAAACGTACAGGAGAAACTCAAATAAATCATAAAAACAAATACCTGTGCGGTCCATTCCAGTTTGACACATTTGGAAGTGAAAAATAAGTTGAAACGTTGAATCAAATGTATTTGTCGATCTACTTTTTTCTACACTTCTTTGTGACGTGCTTTTAAAATTTGATGAAGTTCGACTACAGTGAGTCTGCAGTTCAGTCTGAGGCGTCCCAACGTCATTAAAGTTTTACAGATGGCACAAGAACACAGGAAATCCTCTGAGCCTCATTAAACTGAGAGTGTGTGTCTGTGTGAGTGGGTGGGTGTGTGTGTGTCTGTGTCTGTGTCTGTGTCTATGTCTGTGTCTGTGTGTGTGTCTGTGTGTGTGTCTGTGTGTGTGTCTGTGCATGTCTGTCTGTCTGTACCTCGTCTACTGCCCTGTGTTTACTCCTACCTGTGCTCATGAGTGAGTGTGACAGGTGTAGACTCTTGTACCTGTGTGTGACAGGTATAGACTCCTGTACTTGTGTGTGACAGGTGTAGACTCTTGTACTTGTGTGTGACAGGTGTAGACTCTTGTACTTGTGTGTGACAGGTGTAGACTCTTGTACCTGTGTGTGACAGGTGTAGACTCCTGTACCTGTGTGTGTCACAGGTGTAGACTCTTGTACCTGTGTGTGTGACAGGTGTAGACTCTTGTACCTGTGTGTGTGACAGGTGTAGACTCCTGTACCTGTGTGTGACAGGTGTAGACTCTTGTACCTGTGTGTGACAGGTGTAGACTCCTGGACCTGTGTGACAGGTGTAGACTCTTGTACCTGTGTGTGTGACAGGTATAGACTCCTGTACCTGTGTGTGTGACAGGTGTAGACTCCTGTACCTGTGTGACAGGTGTAGACTCCTGTACCTGTGTGTGTGACAGGTGTAGACTCCTGCACCTGTGTGTGTGACAGGTGTAGACGCCTGTACCTGTGTGTGTGACAGGTGTAGACTCTTGTACCTGTGTGTGTGACAGGTGTAAACTCTTTTACCTGTGTGTGTGACAGGTGTAGACTCCTGTACCTGTGTGTGTGACAGGTGTAGACTCTTGTACCTGTGTGTGTGACAGGTGTAGACTCCTGTACCTGGGTGTGTGACAGGTGTAGACTCCTGTACTTGTGTGTGACAGGTGTAGACTCCTGTACTTGTGTGTGACAGGTGTAGACTCCTGTACTTGTGTGTGACAGGTGTAGACTCCTGTACTTGTGTGTGACAGGTGTAGACTCCTGTACCTGTGTGTGTGACAGGTGTAAACTCTTTTACCTGTGTGTGTGACAGGTGTAGACTTCTGTACCTGTGTGTGTGACAGGTGTAGACTCCTGTACTTGTGTGTGACAGGTGTAGACTCCTGTACTTGTGTGTGACAGGTGTAGACTCCTGTACCTGTGTGTGACAGGTGTAGACTCCTGTACTTGTGTGTGAGAGGTGTAGACTCCTGTACTTGTGTGTGACAGGTGTAGACTCTTGTACTTGTGTCTGACAGGTGTAGACTCCTGTACCTGTGTGTGACAGGTGTAGACTCCTGTACTTGTGTGTGACAGGTGTAGACTCTTGTACCTGTGTGTGACAGGTGTAGACTCCTGTACTTGTGTGTGACAGGTGTAGACTCTTGTACTTGTGTGTGACAGGTGTAGACTCCTGTACCTGTGTGTGTGACAGGTGTAGACTCTTGTACTTGTGTGTGACAGGTGTAAACTCTTGTACCTGTGTGTGTGACAGGTGTAGACTCTTGTACCTGTCTGTGTGACAGGTGTAGACTCCTGTACCTGTGTGACAGGTGTAGACTCTTGTACCTGTGTGTGTGACAGGTGTAGACTCCTGTACCTGTGTGTGTGACAGGTGTAGACTCTTGTACTTGTGTGTGACAGGTGTAGACTCCTGTACCTGTGTGTGTGACAGGTGTAGACTCCTGTACTTGTGTGTGACAGGTGTAGACTCCTGTACCTGTGTGTGTGACAGGTGTAAACTCTTTTACCTGTGTGTGTGACAGGTGTAGACTTCTGTACCTGTGTGTGTGACAGGTGTAGACTCCTGTACTTGTGTGTGACAGGTGTAGACTCCTGTACTTGTGTGTGACAGGTGTAGACTCCTGTACCTGTGTGTGACAGGTGTAGACTCCTGTACTTGTGTGTGAGAGGTGTAGACTCCTGTACTTGTGTGTGACAGGTGTAGACTCTTGTACTTGTGTCTGACAGGTGTAGACTCCTGTACCTGTGTGTGACAGGTGTAGACTCCTGTACTTGTGTGTGACAGGTGTAGACTCTTGTACCTGTGTGTGACAGGTGTAGACTCCTGTACTTGTGTGTGACAGGTGTAGACTCTTGTACTTGTGTGTGACAGGTGTAGACTCCTGTACCTGTGTGTGTGACAGGTGTAGACTCTTGTACTTGTGTGTGACAGGTGTAAACTCTTGTACCTGTGTGTGTGACAGGTGTAGACTCTTGTACCTGTCTGTGTGACAGGTGTAGACTCCTGTACCTGTGTGACAGGTGTAGACTCTTGTACCTGTGTGTGTGACAGGTGTAGACTCCTGTACCTGTGTGTGTGACAGGTGTAGACTCTTGTACTTGTGTGTGACAGGTGTAGACTCCTGTACCTGTGTGTGTGACAGGTGTAGACTCCTGTACCTGTGTGTGTGACAGGTGTAGACTCTTGTACCTGTGTGTGTGACAGGTGTAGACTCCTGTACCTGTGTGTGTGACAGGTGTAGACTCCCGTACCTGTGTTTGCGACAGGTGTAGACTCTTGTACCTGTGTGTGTGACAGGTGTAGACGCCTGTACCTGTGTGTGTGACAGGTGTAGACACTTGTACCTGTGTGTGTGACAGGTGTAGACTCTTGTACCTGTGTGTGTGACAGGTGTAGATGCCTGTACCTGTGTGTGTGACAGGTGTAGACTCCTGTACTTGTGTGTGACAGGTGTAGACTCCTGTACTTGTGTGTGACAGGTGTAGACTCCTGTACTTGTGTGTGACAGGTGTAGACTTCTGTACCTGTGTGTGTGACAGGTGTAGACTCTTGTACCTGTGTGTGTGACAGGTGTAAACTCTTGTACCTGTGTGTGTGACAGGTGTAGACTCCTGTACCTGGTGACAGGTGTAGACTCTTGTACCTGTGTGTGTGACAGGTGTAGACTCCTGTACCTGTGTGTGTGACAGATGTAGACTCTTGTACTTGTGTGTGACAGGTGTAGACTCCTGTACTTGTGTGTGACAGGTGTAGACTCCTGTACCTGTGTGTGTGACAGGTGTAGACTCTTGTACCTGTGTGTGTGACAGGTGTAGACGCCTGTACCTGTGTGTGTGACAGGTGTAGACACTTGTACCTGTGTGTGTGACAGGTGTAGACTCTTGTACCTGTGTGTGTGACAGGTGTAGATGCCTGTACCTGTGTGTGTGACAGGTGTAGACTCCTGTACCTGTGTGACAGGTGTAGACTCTTGTACCTGTGTGTGTGACAGGTGTAGACTCCTGTACCTGTGTGTGTGACAGATGTAGACTCTTGTACTTGTGTGTGACAGGTGTAGACTCCTGTACTTGTGTGTGACAGGTGTAGACTCTTGTACCTGTGTGTGACAGGTGTAGACTCCTGTACTTGTGTGTGACAGGTGTAGACTCTTGTACTTGCGTGTGACAAATGTAGACTCCTGTACCTGTGTGTGTGACAGGTGTAGACTCTTGTACTTGTGTGTGACAGGTGTAGACTCTTGTACTTGTGTGTGACAGGTGTAGACTCTTGTACCCGTGTGTGTGACAGGTGTGGACTCTTGTACCTGTGTGTGTGACAGGTGTGGACTCTTGTACCTGTGTGTGTGACAGGTGTAGACTCTTGTACTTGTGTGTGACAGGTGTAGACTCCTGTACCTGTGTGTGTGACAGGTGTAGACTCCTGTACCTGTGTGTGTGACAGGTGTAGACTCTTGTACCTGTGTGTGTGACAGGTGTAGACTCCTGTACCTGTGTTTGCGACAGGTGTAGACTCTTGTACCTGTGTGTGTGTGACAGGTGTAGACGCCTGTACCTGTGTGTGTGACAGGTGTAGACACTTGTACCTGTGTGTGTGACAGGTGTAGACTCTTGTACCTGTGTGTGTGACAGGTGTAGACTCCTGTACCTGTGTGTGTGACAGGTGTAGACTCCTGTACTTGTGTGTGACAGGTATAGACTCCTGTACTTGTGTGTGACAGGTGTAGACTCCTGTACCTGTGTGTGTGACAGGTGTAGACTCCTGTACTTGTGTGTGACAGGTGTAGACTCCTGTACTTGTGTGTGACAGGTGTAGACTCCTGTACCTGTGTGTGACAGGTGTAGACTCCTGTACTTGTGTGTGAGAGGTGTAGACTCCTGTACTTGTGTGTGACAGGTGTAGACTCTTGTACTTGTGTGTGACAGGTGTAGACTCTTGTACCTGTGTGTGACAGGTGTAGACTCCTGTACTTGTGTGTGACAGGTGTAGACTCTTGTACTTGTGTGTGACAGGTGTAGACTCCTGTACTTGTGTGTGACAGGTGTAGACTCCTGTACCTGTGTGTGACAGGTGTAGACTCCTGTACTTGTGTGTGACAGGTGTAGACTCTTGTACTTGTGTGTGACAGGTGTAGACTCTTCTACTTGTGTGTGACAGGTGTAGACTCTTGTACCTGTGTGTGTGACAGGTGTGGACTCTTGTACCTGTGTGTGTGACAGGTGTAGACTCCTGTACTTGTGTGTGACAGGTGTAGACTCTTGTACCTGTGTGTGACAGGTGTAGACTCCTGTACTTGTGTGTGACAGGTGTAGACTCTTGTACTTGTGTGTGACAGGTGTAGACTCCTGTACCTGTGTGTGTGACAGGTGTAGACTCTTGTACTTGTGTGTGACAGGTGTAGACTCTTGTACTTGTGTGTGACAGGTGTAGACTCTTGTACCTGTGTGTGTGACAGGTGTGGACTCTTGTACCTGTGTGTGTGACAGGTGTAGACTCCTGTACTTGTGTGTGACAGGTGTAGACTCTTGTACCTGTGTGTGACAGGTGTAGACTCCTGTACTTGTGTGTGACAGGTGTAGACTCTTGTACTTGTGTGTGACAGGTGTAGACTCCTGTACCTGTGTGTGTGACAGGTGTAGACTCTTGTACTTGTGTGTGACAGGTGTAGACTCTTGTACTTGTGTGTGACAGGTGTAGACTCTTGTACCCGTGTGTGTGACAGGTGTGGACTCTTGTACCTGTGTGTGTGACAGGTGTAGACTCTTGTACCTGTCTGTGTGACAGGTGTAGACTCCTGTACCTGTGTGACAGGTGTAGACTCTTGTACCTGTGTGTGTGACAGGTGTAGACACTTGTACCTGTGTGTGTGACAGGTGTAGACTCTTGTACCTGTGTGTGTGACAGGTGTAGACGCCTGTACCTGTGTGTGTGACAGGTGTAGACTCCTGTACTTGTGTGTGACAGGTGTAGACTCTTGTACCTGTGTTTGACAGGTGTAGACTCCTGTACTTGTGTGTGACAGGTGTAGACTCTTGTACTTGTGTGTGACAGGTGTAGACTCTTGTACTTGTGTGTGACAGGTGTAGACTCTTGTACCTGTGTGTGACAGGTGTAGACTCCTGGACCTGTGTGACAGGTGTAGACTCTTGTACCTGTGTGTGTGACAGGTATAGACTCCTGTACCTGTGTGTGTGACAGGTGTAGACTCCTGTACCTGTGTGACAGGTGTAGACTCCTGTACCTGTGTGTGTGACAGGTGTAGACTCCTGCACCTGTGTGTGTGACAGGTGTAGACGCCTGTACCTGTGTGTGTGACAGGTGTAGACTCTTGTACCTGTGTGTGTGACAGGTGTAAACTCTTTTACCTGTGTGTGTGACAGGTGTAGACTCCTGTACCTGTGTGTGTGACAGGTGTAGACTCTTGTACCTGTGTGTGTGACAGGTGTAGACTCCTGTACCTGGGTGTGTGACAGGTGTAGACTCCTGTACTTGTGTGTGACAGGTGTAGACTCCTGTACTTGTGTGTGACAGGTGTAGACTCCTGTACTTGTGTGTGACAGGTGTAGACTCCTGTACTTGTGTGTGACAGGTGTAGACTCCTGTACCTGTGTGTGTGACAGGTGTAAACTCTTTTACCTGTGTGTGTGACAGGTGTAGACTTCTGTACCTGTGTGTGTGACAGGTGTAGACTCCTGTACTTGTGTGTGACAGGTGTAGACTCCTGTACTTGTGTGTGACAGGTGTAGACTCCTGTACCTGTGTGTGACAGGTGTAGACTCCTGTACTTGTGTGTGAGAGGTGTAGACTCCTGTACTTGTGTGTGACAGGTGTAGACTCTTGTACTTGTGTCTGACAGGTGTAGACTCCTGTACCTGTGTGTGACAGGTGTAGACTCCTGTACTTGTGTGTGACAGGTGTAGACTCTTGTACCTGTGTGTGACAGGTGTAGACTCCTGTACTTGTGTGTGACAGGTGTAGACTCTTGTACTTGTGTGTGACAGGTGTAGACTCCTGTACCTGTGTGTGTGACAGGTGTAGACTCTTGTACTTGTGTGTGACAGGTGTAAACTCTTGTACCTGTGTGTGTGACAGGTGTAGACTCTTGTACCTGTCTGTGTGACAGGTGTAGACTCCTGTACCTGTGTGACAGGTGTAGACTCTTGTACCTGTGTGTGTGACAGGTGTAGACTCCTGTACCTGTGTGTGTGACAGGTGTAGACTCTTGTACTTGTGTGTGACAGGTGTAGACTCCTGTACCTGTGTGTGTGACAGGTGTAGACTCCTGTACCTGTGTGTGTGACAGGTGTAGACTCTTGTACCTGTGTGTGTGACAGGTGTAGACTCCTGTACCTGTGTGTGTGACAGGTGTAGACTCCTGTACCTGTGTTTGCGACAGTTGTAGACTCTTGTACCTGTGTGTGTGACAGGTGTAGACGCCTGTACCTGTGTGTGTGACAGGTGTAGACACTTGTACCTGTGTGTGTGACAGGTGTAGACTCTTGTACCTGTGTGTGTGACAGGTGTAGACTCCTGTACCTGTGTGTGTGACAGGTGTAGACTCCTGTACCTGTGTGTGTGACAGGTGTAGACTCCTGTACTTGTGTGTGACAGGTGTAGACTCCTGTACTTGTGTGTGACAGGTGTAGACTCCTGTACCTGTGTGTGTGACAGGTGTAGACTCCTGTACCTGTGTGTGTGACAGGTGTAGACTCTTGTACCTGTGTGTGTGACAGGTGTAAACTCTTGTACCTGTGTGTGTGACAGGTGTAGACTCCTGTACCTGGTGACAGGTGTAGACTCTTGTACCTGTGTGTGTGACAGGTGTAGACTCCTGTACCTGTGTGTGTGACAGATGTAGACTCTTGTACTTGTGTGTGACAGGTGTAGACTCCTGTACTTGTGTGTGACAGGTGTAGACTCCTGTACCTGTGTGTGTGACAGGTGTAGACTCTTGTACCTGTGTGTGTGACAGGTGTAGACGCCTGTACCTGTGTGTGTGACAGGTGTAGACACTTGTACCTGTGTGTGTGACAGGTGTAGACTCTTGTACCTGTGTGTGTGACAGGTGTAGATGCCTGTACCTGTGTGTGTGACAGGTGTAGACTCCTGTACCTGTGTGACAGGTGTAGACTCTTGTACCTGTGTGTGTGACAGGTGTAGACTCCTGTACCTGTGTGTGTGACAGATGTAGACTCTTGTACTTGTGTGTGACAGGTGTAGACTCCTGTACTTGTGTGTGACAGGTGTAGACTCTTGTACCTGTGTGTGACAGGTGTAGACTCCTGTACTTGTGTGTGACAGGTGTAGACTCTTGTACTTGCGTGTGACAAATGTAGACTCCTGTACCTGTGTGTGTGACAGGTGTAGACTCTTGTACTTGTGTGTGACAGGTGTAGACTCTTGTACTTGTGTGTGACAGGTGTAGACTCTTGTACCCGTGTGTGTGACAGGTGTGGACTCTTGTACCTGTGTGTGTGACAGGTGTGGACTCTTGTACCTGTGTGTGTGACAGGTGTAGACTCTTGTACTTGTGTGTGACAGGTGTAGACTCCTGTACCTGTGTGTGTGACAGGTGTAGACGCCTGTACCTGTGTGTGTGACAGGTGTAGACACTTGTACCTGTGTGTGTGACAGGTGTAGACTCTTGTACCTGTGTGTGTGACAGGTGTAGATGCCTGTACCTGTGTGTGTGACAGGTGTAGACTCCTGTACTTGTGTGTGACAGGTGTAGACTCCTGTACTTGTGTGTGACAGGTGTAGACTCCTGTACCTGTGTGTGACAGGTGTAGACTCCTGTACTTGTGTGTGACAGGTGTAGACTCCTGTACTTGTGTGTGACAGGTGTAGACTCCTGTACCTGTGTGTGACAGGTGTAGACTCCTGTACTTGTGTGTGAGAGGTGTAGACTCCTGTACTTGTGTGTGACAGGTGTAGACTCTTGTACTTGTGTGTGACAGGTGTAGACTCTTGTACCTGTGTGTGACAGGTGTAGACTCCTGTACTTGTGTGTGACAGGTGTAGACTCTTGTACTTGTGTGTGACAGGTGTAGACTCCTGTACTTGTGTGTGACAGGTGTAGACTCCTGTACCTGTGTGTGACAGGTGTAGACTCCTGTACTTGTGTGTGACAGGTGTAGACTCTTGTACTTGTGTGTGACAGGTGTAGACTCTTCTACTTGTGTGTGACAGGTGTAGACTCTTGTACCTGTGTGTGTGACAGGTGTGGACTCTTGTACCTGTGTGTGTGACAGGTGTAGACTCCTGTACTTGTGTGTGACAGGTGTAGACTCTTGTACCTGTGTGTGACAGGTGTAGACTCCTGTACTTGTGTGTGACAGGTGTAGACTCTTGTACTTGTGTGTGACAGGTGTAGACTCCTGTACCTGTGTGTGTGACAGGTGTAGACTCTTGTACTTGTGTGTGACAGGTGTAGACTCTTGTACTTGTGTGTGACAGGTGTAGACTCTTGTACCTGTGTGTGTGACAGGTGTGGACTCTTGTACCTGTGTGTGTGACAGGTGTAGACTCCTGTACTTGTGTGTGACAGGTGTAGACTCTTGTACCTGTGTGTGACAGGTGTAGACTCCTGTACTTGTGTGTGACAGGTGTAGACTCTTGTACTTGTGTGTGACAGGTGTAGACTCCTGTACCTGTGTGTGTGACAGGTGTAGACTCTTGTACTTGTGTGTGACAGGTGTAGACTCTTGTACTTGTGTGTGACAGGTGTAGACTCTTGTACCCGTGTGTGTGACAGGTGTGGACTCTTGTACCTGTGTGTGTGACAGGTGTAGACTCTTGTACCTGTCTGTGTGACAGGTGTAGACTCCTGTACCTGTGTGACAGGTGTAGACTCTTGTACCTGTGTGTGTGACAGGTGTAGACACTTGTACCTGTGTGTGTGACAGGTGTAGACTCTTGTACCTGTGTGTGTGACAGGTGTAGACGCCTGTACCTGTGTGTGTGACAGGTGTAGACTCCTGTACTTGTGTGTGACAGGTGTAGACTCTTGTACCTGTGTTTGACAGGTGTAGACTCCTGTACTTGTGTGTGACAGGTGTAGACTCTTGTACTTGTGTGTGACAGGTGTAGACTCTTGTACTTGTGTGTGACAGGTGTAGGGCTGAAACGATTACTCGAGTAACTCGGATAATTCGATTACAAAAAATATTCGGGGCAAATTCTTTGCCTCGAGGCTTCGTTTAATTCATGTCACCAAAGTCAATTTATTTAAAATGTCTCTGCTATCGTATCACTCCTCCTTTGTAGACTGCTGCGCCAGTCTGGGATCACTGTTTCACACGGACAGTTATCAATGACGTACATTTCAAAGATTTGAAGCGGCGCGATTTATTCCACGGTGTGGAAATGGCAGATAATGATGTGGCCGGTGCCAGTGTGCACTGGCAAAGCCAACCTGATGTACCACAACAGTACGTCTTCAATGCTGCAGCACTTAAAGCGAAAGCATCCTCATGTGAACTGTACTTCTCTAAGCGGAGTCGGAGAATCTACGAGGTAATATACTTTTACGATTGCTAACTGAAATGAAAAGTAACGCCTATTAGAATGTACAGTATTTGTAATTATTTGTAACCTGTGTTATGAGTCGATAGTAACGAGGCATAATGAGCAGCAAGAGAGCAAATGATCTCACTCAAATCGCTCCCTTCCTCACGTATACACAGACACACGCACACACTCGGTGTTATATCAGAAACGTCTAGTTCGTTGTTCTACTTTTACCAAAAATCTGATTTAATCTAGAACCGCTGGCATCAATTCCAATATCAGAGAAAGGAAATATTTTACCGACGTTTACGAACACTTATGTGTTCGCTAGTTCTATATTTAGCTTATTAATTAGGCTAGTTAAAGGATTAACGTTGTCACTTAGAAAACTCCTGTCTTATAAGCCAATAAGCCAAAGGTTTTACACTTGTTTAAAAAAAATGTTGACTTTAAATAAAAACCTTTTTTGTGAGGAATAACAGCAATTGCTTGCTCATTTTAAGAGGCCTTTCATGTTGCGTTACACACTATTGATATAGTTGTATAAAAACAAAAAAGTGTGATTTATCCGATTACTCGATTAATCGATGATATAATCGACAGAATACTCGATTCCAAAAATATTCGATAGTTGCAGCTCTAGACAGGTGTAGACTCTTGTACTTGTGTGTGACAGGTGTAGACTCTTGTACCTGTGTGTGTGACAGGTGTAGACTCCTGTACCTGTGTGTGACAGGTGTAGACTCCTGTACTTGTGTGTGACAGGTGTAGACTCTTGTACCTGTGTGTGACAGGTGTAGACTCCTGTACTTGTGTGTGACAGGTGTAGACTCTTGTACTTGTGTGTGACAGGTGTAGACTCCTGTACCTGTGTGTGTGACAGGTGTAGACTCTTGTACTTGTGTGTGACAGGTGTAGACTCTTGTACTTGTGTGTGACAGGTGTAGACTCTTGTACCCGTGTGTGTGACAGGTGTGGACTCTTGTACCTGTGTGTGTGACAGGTGTAGACTCTTGTACCTGTCTGTGTGACAGGTGTAGACTCCTGTACCTGTGTGACAGGTGTAGACTCTTGTACCTGTGTGTGTGACAGGTGTAGACTCCTGTACCTGTGTGTGTGACAGGTGTAGACTCTTGTACTTGTGTGTGACAGGTGTAGACTCCTGTACCTGTGTGTGTGACAGGTGTAGACTCCTGTACCTGTGTGTGTGACAGGTGTAGACTCTTGTACCTGTGTGTGTGACAGGTGTAGACTCCTGTACCTGTGTGTGTGACAGGTGTAGACTCCTGTACCTGTGTTTGCGACAGGTGTAGACTCTTGTACCTGTGTGTGTGACAGGTGTAGACGCCTGTACCTGTGTGTGTGACAGGTGTAGACACTTGTACCTGTGTGTGTGACAGGTGTAGACTCTTGTACCTGTGTGTGTGACAGGTGTAGATGCCTGTACCTGTGTGTGTGACAGGTGTAGACTCCTGTACTTGTGTGTGACAGGTGTAGACTCCTGTACTTGTGTGTGACAGGTGTAGACTCCTGTACTTGTGTGTGACAGGTGTAGACTTCTGTACCTGTGTGTGTGACAGGTGTAGACTCTTGTACCTGTGTGTGTGACAGGTGTAAACTCTTGTACCTGTGTGTGTGACAGGTGTAGACTCCTGTACCTGGTGACAGGTGTAGACTCTTGTACCTGTGTGTGTGACAGGTGTAGACTCCTGTACCTGTGTGTGTGACAGATGTAGACTCTTGTACTTGTGTGTGACAGGTGTAGACTCCTGTACTTGTGTGTGACAGGTGTAGACTCCTGTACCTGTGTGTGTGACAGGTGTAGACTCTTGTACCTGTGTGTGTGACAGGTGTAAACTCTTGTACCTGTGTGTGTGACAGGTGTAGACTCCTGTACCTGTGTGACAGGTGTAGACTCTTGTACCTGTGTGTGTGACAGGTGTAGACTCCTGTACCTGTGTGTGTGACAGATGTAGACTCTTGTACCTGTGTGCGACAGGTGTAGACTCCTGTACTTGTGTGTGACAGGTGTAGACTCTTGTACTTGTGTGTGACAGGTGTAGACTCCTGTACCTGTGTGTGTGACAGGTGTAGACTCTTGTACGTGTGTGTGACAGGTGTAGACTCTTGTACTTGTGTGTGACAGGTGTAGACTCTTGTACTTGTGTGTGACAGGTGTAGACTCTTGTACCCGTGTGTGTGACAGGTGTGGACTCTTGTACCTGTGTGTGTGACAGGTGTAGACTCTTGTACCTGTCTGTGTGACAGGTGTAGACTCCTGTACCTGTGTGACAGGTGTAGACTCTTGTACCTGTGTGTGTGACAGGTGTAGACTCCTGTACCTGTGTGTGTGACAGGTGTAGACTCTTGTACTTGTGTGTGACAGGTGTAGACTCCTGTACCTGTGTGTGTGACAGGTGTAGACTCCTGTACCTGTGTGTGTGACAGGTGTAGACTCTTGTACCTGTGTGTGTGACAGGTGTAGACTCCTGTACCTGTGTTTGCGACAGGTGTAGACTCTTGTACCTGTGTGTGTGACAGGTGTAGACGCCTGTACCTGTGTGTGTGACAGGTGTAGACACTTGTACCTGTGTGTGTGACAGGTGTAGACTCTTGTACCTGTGTGTGTGACAGGTGTAGATGCCTGTACCTGTGTGTGTGACAGGTGTAGACTCCTGTACTTGTGTGTGACAGGTGTAGACTCCTGTACTTGTGTGTGACAGGTGTAGACTCCTGTACCTGTGTGTGTGACAGGTGTAGACTCTTGTACCTGTGTGTGTGACAGGTGTAAACTCTTGTACCTGTGTGTGTGACAGGTGTAGACTCCTGTACCTGTGTGACAGGTGTAGACTCTTGTACCTGTGTGTGTGACAGGTGTAGACTCCTGTACCTGTGTGTGTGACAGATGTAGACTCTTGTACTTGTGTGTGACAGGTGTAGACTCCTGTACTTGTGTGTGACAGGTGTAGACTCTTGTACCTGTGTGTGACAGGTGTAGACTCCTGTACTTGTGTGTGACAGGTGTAGACTCTTGTACTTGTGTGTGACAGGTGTAGACTCCTGTACCTGTGTGTGTGACAGGTGTAGACTCTTGTACTTGTGTGTGACAGGTGTAGACTCTTGTACTTGTGTGTGACAGGTGTAGACTCTTGTACCCGTGTGTGTGACAGGTGTGGACTCTTGTACCTGTGTGTGTGACAGGTGTGGACTCTTGTACCTGTGTGTGTGACAGGTGTAGACTCTTGTACTTGTGTGTGACAGGTGTAGACTCCTGTACCTGTGTGTGTGACAGGTGTAGACTCCTGTACCTGTGTGTGTGACAGGTGTAGACTCTTGTACCTGTGTGTGTGACAGGTGTAGACTCCTGTACCTGTGTTTGCGACAGGTGTAGACTCTTGTACCTGTGTGTGTGTGACAGGTGTAGACGCCTGTACCTGTGTGTGTGACAGGTGTAGACACTTGTACCTGTGTGTGTGACAGGTGTAGACTCTTGTACCTGTGTGTGTGACAGGTGTAGACTCCTGTACCTGTGTGTGTGACAGGTGTAGACTCCTGTACTTGTGTGTGACAGGTATAGACTCCTGTACTTGTGTGTGACAGGTGTAGACTCCTGTACCTGTGTGTGTGACAGGTGTAGACTCCTGTACTTGTGTGTGACAGGTGTAGACTCCTGTACTTGTGTGTGACAGGTGTAGACTCCTGTACCTGTGTGTGACAGGTGTAGACTCCTGTACCTGTGTGTGAGAGGTGTAGACTCCTGTACTTGTGTGTGACAGGTGTAGACTCTTGTACTTGTGTGTGACAGGTGTAGACTCTTGTACCTGTGTGTGACAGGTGTAGACTCCTGTACTTGTGTGTGACAGGTGTAGACTCTTGTACTTGTGTGTGACAGGTGTAGACTCCTGTACTTGTGTGTGACAGGTGTAGACTCCTGTACCTGTGTGTGACAGGTGTAGACTCCTGTACTTGTGTGTGACAGGTGTAGACTCTTGTACTTGTGTGTGACAGGTGTAGACTCTTCTACTTGTGTGTGACAGGTGTAGACTCTTGTACCTGTGTGTGTGACAGGTGTGGACTCTTGTACCTGTGTGTGTGACAGGTGTAGACTCCTGTACCTTTGTGTGTGACAGATGTAGACTCTTGTACTTGTGTGTGACAGGTGTAGACTCCTGTACCTGTGTGTGTGACAGGTGTAGACTCCTGTACTTGTGTGTGTGACAGGTGTAGACTCTTGTACCTGTGTGTGTGACAGGTGTAGACTCTTGTACCTGTGTGTGACAGGTGTAGACTCCTGTACCTGTGTGACAGGTGTAGACTCTTGTACCTGTGTGTGTGACAGGTGTAGACGCCTGTACGTGTGTGTGACAGGTGTAGACTCTTGTACCTGTGTGTGACAGGTGTAGACTCCTGTACTTGTGTTTGACAGGTGTAGACTCCTGTACTTGTGTGTGACAGGTGTAGACTCCTGTACCTGTGTGTGACAGGTGTAGACTCCTGTACTTGTGTGTGACAGGTGTAGACTCTTGTACCTGTGTGTGACAGGTGTAGACTCCTGTACTTGTGTGTGACAGGTGTAGACTCCTGTACTTGTGTGTGACAGGTGTAGACTCCTGTACTTGTGTGTGACAGGTGTAGACTCCTGTACCTGTGTTTGTGACAGGTGTAGACTCTTGTACTTGTGTGTGACAGGTGTAGACTCTTGTACCTGTGTGTGTGACAGGTGTGGACTCTTGTACCTGTGTGTGTGACAGGTGTAGACTCCTGTACCTGTGTGTGTGACAGATGTAGACTCTTGTACTTGTGTGTGACAGGTGTAGACTCCTGTACTTGTGTGTGTGACAGGTGTAGACTCCTGTACCTGTGTGTGTGACAGGTGTAGACTCTTGTACTTGTGTGTGACAGGTGTAGACTCTTGTACTTGTGTGTGACAGGTGTAGACTCCTGTACCTGTGTGTGACAGGTGTAGACTCCTGTACTTGTGTGTGACAGGTGTAGACTCTTGTACTTGTGTGTGACAGGTGTAGACTCTTCTACTTGTGTGTGACAGGTGTGGACTCTTGTACCTGTGTGTGTGACAGGTGTGGACTCTTGTACCTGTGTGTGTGACAGGTGTAGACTCCTGTACCTTTGTGTGTGACAGATGTAGACTCTTGTACTTGTGTGTGACAGGTGTAGACTCCTGTACCTGTGTGTGTGACAGGTGTAGACTCCTGTACTTGTGTGTGTGACAGGTGTAGACTCCTGTACCTGTGTGTGTGACAGGTGTAGACTCTTGTACCTGTGTGTGACAGGTGTAGACTCCTGTACCTGTGTGACAGGTGTAGACTCTTGTACCTGTGTGTGTGACAGGTGTAGACGCCTGTACCTGTGTGTGTGACAGGTGTAGACTCTTGTACCTGTGTGTGACAGGTGTAGACTCTTGTACCTGTGTGTGTGACAGGTGTAGACTCCTGTACCTGTGTGTGTGACAGGTGTAGACTCCTGTACTTGTGTGTGACAGGTGTAGACTCCTGTACTTGTGTGTGACAGGTGTAGACTCCTGTACCTGTGTGTGACAGGTGTAGACTCCTGTACTTGTGTGTGACAGGTGTAGACTCTTGTACCTGTGTGTGACAGGTGTATACTCCTGTACTTGTGTGTGACAGGTGTAGACTCCTGTACTTGTGTGTGACAGGTGTAGACTCCTGTACCTGTGTGTGTGACAGGTGTAGACTCTTGTACCTTGTGTGTGACAGGTGCGTTAAAGGGGAGGGGGAGATCGAGAAGCTCCAGACCAAAGTGGTGGAGCTGCGCCGCAAACTGGACGACACCACGGCCGCCATGCAGGAGCTGGGCCGAGAGAACCAGTCCCTTCAGGTCTGAGCGTTCACCCAAAACACCTCACTTCTGTTTTCACCCACAGAGACTCACCCAACTTTGAACCAGTTACAAACACCTGCGTGAAGTCGCTCCATCAAACACACACCTGCACAAAAACGGTGTCAATCGTTTGTGCTTCGTTTGTGCTGCAGAAAGTTTCCTTTGTGCTTCTTTAGTTTTGGAGAAATTAACGATTCTTTTACAGGTAAAATTGGGGTCAGTCCCACAGGAAGCTTCAAAACGCTCGAAAACGCCCAAAATGGAGCCAATCGTTTGTGCTTCATTTGTGCTGCAAAAAGTTTCATTTGTGCCATTCTGGTTCTTAAGTTATTTGCAGTTTTATTTTCGGCCGGTGACGTCGTCCAGAACCTCAGAATGTGTAATAGAGCTCAAAACAGGAAGAAAATTATACAAAATGTTTGTATTTGGTTTGTGCTGTGACAGTTTATTTCTAAAATTATTAATTATTATTTCTGTGGTAATTATAGGACGTCATTTCCGCTCAGATGTCAGCGGCGACTTTAGCAAAACTAGTGGCGAAAATGATCTCAGGCTGTTAAAAGTCTGTAACAGTCTTTAGTCATTTGCTTTCTTTAAAGTCTGTATTATTCTATAAAATATGAATCAAAAGCAAATGACTAAAGACTGAAACAGACTTTTCCACAGCCTCAGGTCGTTTCTCTTCACTAGTTTTGTGGAGTTTGTCGCTGTCAGCTGAGCAGAAATGACGTCCTATAATTACTACAGAAATAATAATTAGTAATTTTACAAATAAACTCACACAAATGAAACTGTCACAGCACAAAACAACACAAACGAAATACAAATGTTTTCTATCATTTTCTTCCTCTTTTGAGGCTGTTTCACATTCTGAGGTTCTGGACGACGTCATCGGCCAAAAATAAAACTGCAAATATCTGAAGAACCAGAATCTCACAAACGAAACTTTTTGCAGCACAAACAAAGCACAAACATTGACAGAGTTTTTGTGCAGGTGTGAGTTTGATGGGGCGACTTCACGCAGGTGTTAGAAATGAGTCTCTGACCCTTTCGCTGCAAATCCGACCAAACCCGGACCTCTCCTGCTCTGTTTTACACTCCGGGCTGTTTAAATGTTTTATCTTTAGTGTGTCGATGTTCGTTTCCGTTTCAGATAAAACAGTCTCAGTCTCTGACCCGGAAGTGGGCCGACGACAGTGAGGTGCAGAACTGTATGGCCTGTGGCAAAGGGTTTTCTGTCACGATTAGGAAGGTAAGACTGAAGAAAGACGTCAGAAACTCTATTCATTTTTATTATATTAAGGGCCCATATTACCTGATCTCTGTTCTCTGTTTCTAAATATTTTGGAAACAACGGTAAAAAAAATCACATCTTTCTCTTAATTTTGACTTAATTTGGAGGATAAAACTTGTTAATTGTAAATGTAAATTATAGTTTTACACAAATCAAGAAGCAATTTGTGAATAAAAGTTGAAAAATATGCTGAAAATTACAGGAAGTTGGGAGAATTCTGTCCAAAATTTCAGCACAATTTACTCAAGAAATACATTTTTCTGACAGTTTAAAGATCTCTGTTCTAATGTTGTTCCCTCATCACAAACAGACCTGGAGTTGTGTTTTGTTTCTTTCACATGTTTGAGTAACTCTTTATTTATTAGTCTGTCTACATCTCCAAAGCTCAAAATGCTCTGCTCCACCTTGTGATGTCATGAAGTGCATAAAATCTTCAAGTGAACAGCTCCTTTTACCTTTAGTTTGGTGGAGATTGGCATTTCCTGTATCACCACCTGACATCACAAGGTGTAACAGACTGTTTTCAGTAGTCTAAACGAGACCAAGACCTGTCTGAGACCACAGGGTCCCGAGACCAAGACAAGACCAAGACCTCTGACCGAGACAAGACCGAAACCACGACCCATCGAGTCTAAATCGAGACCCTCTTTGTGATTTTTGACATTTATTTGGTTATTTTGGCACATTTATATCAATGTTTTCATAAATCTAACTCCATTTGATCACTTGTTAGACCTTGAGACTGAGACAAGACTTGAGTCCAAACGCAGTCGAATTCCAGACTAGACCAAGAACATAAAAAAGGGTCTCAAGTACCACAACACTAGTTTTCAGTTTGAGAGAAGAATTCAGCCTAAATCCTGCAGGGTTTGTGTGTCGTGTGTGTTCAGATCTGTTTGTGACGAGGAAACATTAGAACAGCAGAAAACAGCCTGATATTGTCCCTTTAATCTGGTCTGTTTCCTTTTGTCTTGCAGCACCACTGCAGACATTGCGGTAACATCTTCTGCGCCGAGTGTTCGTCGAGAAATGCTCTGACGCCGTCTTCTAAAAAACCAGTCCGAGTTTGTGAGACGTGCTTCGAGGAGCTCCAAGGCTAACTGCCCCGTGCCCCGTTTGTACCCGGCGGGCAGAGGGTACAAGCGTCTCTGTAACGTCTAAATTAATGTGCACTATAAAGGACAGACCTGTACTGATCTCCCACGTGTAACTTCTCTAAAAAAAGCAGTGGGTTTGTCTGTATGTTTTTGTGCCTTTGCTACTCCCGTGGACTGCCAGAAGGGGGAGACACTGAGACATTAATGCCATTTGTCTTGGTTGTTTTTTTGTTTTGTTTGTTTTTTCGTTTGGATCATCTGCTGTACTGTGAACGGGACGCCACCTCCCGTCAAACATCTGCAAAAGTGAAAGTAGAAATTATAACTGTGGGCGAAAATGGAGATTCTACAAAGGCAAAGACGGTAACGACAACGTCCAGTTTCATCCAGTATTAGAATTGTTTTAAGCACAGAAACATTTATTAGAGAAATTTCTAAATATTTTAGAAAGAACATTAAAACATCACCACTTTCTGCGTATTAAAGTGCGTATGACAGGCTTTGATCAGTCTCTCATTTTAATGGCAAAGGAGAAATTCATTTGTAAACATTTGTCCAGTTCACAAATTGAATTTCTCCTTTTGCTGTGGATTCTACCAGGACGAATGAGGGATTTTAGACACATCTCGAATTTTGGCTTAATTTGGTGGATAAAACCTGTTAATTGTAAATATAAATTATAGTTTTACACAAATCAAGAAGCAGTTTGTGAAGAAAAGTTGAAAAATATGACAGAAGTGGAGAGCCTCACACTGATATCGCACTGGGAGAATTTTGTCCAGAAGTTCAGCACAATTTACACAAGAAACACATTTTTCTGTCAGTTTAAATGTGCATTGTGTAACTTTTCTGATGAAGGGTCCTTCAAAACCTTTCTCTGTACATGGAAACCAAACCAGACCAAGTTACAGGTCAGATCTGAGGAGAGGCGACCCCACTCACAGTCAGAACGTCTGTTTTTTTAAGTGTTTTTGAGCTCTAAAACCACCTGTAACTGAATAAATAAAGTAAAGTAGAGCTGTTTAATGTCACACTGCGGAGCATTCCCGACAGAGCAGTTATGTATCCATAGAAGCAAGCAGGTGACAGACCCCCAACCGAAAAGTTACACAGTGCACTAACAAAATAAAGGCGTTTTCTTATATTTTTATTCATCAAATCGTATTTTTTGTGACATTAGAGGAGTTTTGGCCAAGTGTAAATAAAAAAACATGGTTGCTAGGTAACAGTTACAGAATTCCCAAGTGTGAGGTCACGATTTCCAACCAGGAAGTAAAATTTGAAACCTTAAAAAATGTTCAAACTTGGAAAAATAATTAGAGAATCTTAAATATAAGGATTTTAACTGTGTTTTAGTGAAATGAGTGTCCAACCTGTCGTAGGCGCTTTAAGGACACGTTCATTTCTCTTTCCTCGTTTCCTTCTCCTTGATTCGTCTCCTCGATCCGCCGTTTTTCAGCTGTCAATCAAACGTGTCATATGAAGCGGTTTCCCAAAGAAAACCATGGAATGACGAGGGAAACCTGAGGAGGCTCTCCTCTCTCCTCGCCATCTTTCCTCTGTGGGCGGGACATCCTCACCCATTTCCTGCAGAATCGAGGAGAGGAAGCGAGGAGAAGGAAGCGAGGAAACAGAAATGAGACGTGCCTATTTTACAAAACACAAAAAAACACAAAAATGTACATCTCATTTCCATTTCCAGAGCTCATAACACGATTAAAAAGTTGACCAAAAGGCTCTGAACTGTAAAACGTAAAAAGCTCCGAAATCATTTGGTAACTGAAGCTAATTCAAATGTTCTGATTTTACGGTTTGATGTTTTTGTCGTCATATTTTTACGCGTGTACCTAAAAGTATTGAGTGTTACTGTACATTGCCTTTGTGGAACAGCTGTTTCTTTGTTTCGCCCATTTCATGACCAAAGAATGTCTGACCGGAAAATAGGTATTATCGTCGGCTTTCATGTCTGTTTTTTAAATTATTTGATTTTTATTTGAAATCAGCTGGGAGGGATTTCAAGATTATTTCTCTGATCTGTAATTGATTTTGATTAAACGTTACACCATAAACATGATCATTTTGGACGCCAAGTTCAGTCATTTCACCAAAAAGTAAACTCTGTGGTGGAAAAAATACTTATGCACCTTCTTGATTCTATGGAGACGTCATTGCTCTGCCTGGAATGTCCCACAGTGTGACTTTAAACAGCTTGACTTTACATTTACTCAGTTACAGATGGTTTTACCGCTCAAAAATACCTAGAAAAAACGCAGATCTGACCTGTAACTTGGTCTTCATGAAGATAGAACGGTTTAATGCCGTACTGTGGAACATTCCAGACAAAAAAACAATAATATCTCCATGGGGAAAAGCATGACGGACAGAAAACTTACACAATGCAGCTTTTGTTTACGGTAATTTTGTTGCTTAAGTAGAATTAGAAGACGCTGGAACAAAAAAATAATACTGAAATAAATATAAAAGTATCACGTGAACTAAGTAATAGTATTAAAGTACCTGTTTAAAAATGTATTTAAAGAGTAAAAAGTCAAAATATTTTGCTCAGATTTTGAGGTATTTTAAGGCTTCAGACGTAGTGATTTCGATACAGATTTTGTACAGATCTGAACTTCAGAATGAGCCGTTTTTACGCAGAATAAAACAGGAGATTTTGTCATTTGTGGAGGACATTACGATACTTGTTAGGATTAAATATCAGCCTAGTGTCCATTTAAATTTCGATTCGATGATTCTTAGAGCTTTTAAAACCCAAATGTAATGTTTAATTACTTTCCTGTCTTTCTTTATCCTTTGTAATGTTTTATTTCATGAGACTGGACACATCCTACAGTAATAATGATCTGCCAGACAATATGAATGAAAGAAAAACAAGGATTTCTCTGTTTTTGGATCACGCTCAATAGTCTTGACAATCCCCACCAGCTGTTGAGATCATTTTGTCCACATTTCTAAAGTGTAATTTCTTGCAGTTGCCTGTTGATTCTTTTTGTTTTATTAATTTAATTTTGTTTATTCTGCTGCTGCTATTTTTTTTTTTATTTCTCGCCGCACTAAGAATCACGGTTGTGCGCATGTGTTTGAGTGCAGCTTTGAAGCAATAATGTGTGACGTTAAGTGTGATGTGTTTTTAGTGTGCGCAGAAAACACACTGTGTAAAGAAGTGAGAACGGGAGCGCTTCCGGCTCCATCGACTCTGGCTCCGATAAACCTTTTTCACATCAGTCTGAAGTGTCCCGCTGCAGGTTTGTGGAGATTCTGGTTAATGATTTTCTGTGGCAAAATGTGTGAGTAAAAGTGTCGCATATTCTCCATGAACATGAAGAATTTATCCACAGCGATCAAGGGAAGAAAGACGAAAACTTAAAGGAAACAACGACGAGCATCAGTGAACGACTGAGCAACACTAACGCTGTTTTTTGGGGGTTTTTTTGCTATCGACAAATTAATAATCTCACCTAAAAAAAAAATACAATCTCCTTAAAGGCAAAACCACAAATTTTTTTTAATACATCAATATAAATTCAGGCATTAGGGGGTTAAGTTTTCGTCTTTCTTCCCTTGATCGTTGTGGATAAATTCTTCATGAAGAATGTTTCTCCTTTGTGGACCTTGTTGGTTGAAGATTTGGTGATGGGGCAGATTTATGAAGCTGCTGGAGAATACGACACATTTACACACACATTTACCGCAGAAAAACATTAACCGGAAGTTCTGCAAACCTACAGCAGGACATTTGGGCTGATGTGGAAAAGGTTTCTTTATTTTACACTGAAACGGTCTCCTCTCTGTAGCTGTTGCTGTGGCCTCATCATTTTCGTCTTAAATGTTCGTATTAACCTCTCTACGTGATGCTGGTGTTATTATTTTTGACATTTTGTTCGTAAATAAATTCCGGCTGCAAATTCGCTCCTATAGCTGCAACCTCGATGAGCTTCATTTGGCTGGAGCTGAACGCTGCGGTGATGCTCACTCAGAACACCTCTTTACACAGTGTGTGCAGAGGCCTGTGTGTGTGGCTGCTAATCTCTGTTTACGGCGAGAACACTGTCTGGAAAACATAAAACTTTAAATAAGAAGTTTATAAGTGTGTGAATTAAGCAGTTTTTCTTTCTGTTTGGAGTCAGGGGCGTCGGACTGGAGGCGGGTAAAGGGTACGGTTAACCCAAAGCCAAGTGCAAAGAGGGGCCCGTCGATGTCTTCTGATGTTCATTTTTCCTTTGACGACATGTAGTTCGTGCCCAGAATTTGGTGCTACCTGATTGGAGAAGATTTTAAAAACAAAACAAACCTGGAAGACGTTTGGAAACCTGTGATTACAACTTCCTCTGGGCTCTGTTCACAGTCGTAAGTCTGACAAAATGTAGGAAAAATGAGAAAATGTCCCAGTTTTCTTCATCTCCATGCCACTGTAGCGTTCCGTTATGTCCGGCTCATCCACAGTTCCAACCAGACCTCAGTTTTCATCATTTTTCCGCTAACACACAACTCTCTCTCTCTGGGTTCATGAGATTAGAAGAGACGAGAATGATTCCAAACAGCGCATACGTCTGCAGGCTTCATTTTACCATCACATTTACTTCAGTGGGTTTGATCACAGTCGCTCCAGTGTCGGGAAATACACCGGAAGTTTCATCGCAGGTTTCCAAACGTCCTCCTGGTTTGGGACAGAAGCCTGAGTCGAGCCTGTGGAACGAGCTCAGATCCTGCTTTGCTTCAGGTTAGAAAAAAAAGACTTGTTCTTTTGACACAATGTCCTCGAATCCAGACAAATGACACAGATTAGTTCAAGTGTAAAGCAGCACTATGTAACATTTCAGACGGAGACTTCGCCACCTGCTTGGTTAGGTTTAGCTTTGCCTGGAATGTTCCACAGTTTGGCATTAAAGTTGTTCGTCGTGCTAACAGAACTACCTTAAAAACCTGTTAGTGTGGTCAGGGTCAGGGTCGCCTCTCCACAGATCTGACCTGTAATTGAGCCTGGTGGCCTGTTTTCACCTGCTTGTCTTGTTTAATGCTGTGGAACATTCCAGGTGGACCTCTCATCAGAAATGTTATTTGGTGCATCTTTAATTCAGATTTCAGGTTTTATTTTGCTGCCGTTGTCGCTGTGGACGAGAACACGGAGAAAAACATTCCTTTCATTTTGATGTTGTGAAATCTGGGTGTAGGTGTAAAAGTGGAGCGGGCGGCGTTGGCATGAGGCGTTGGCATGAGACGTTGGCCTGTGAGCATTGGTGAGAGTGCTGGCGTGACCGGGCAGTGTTGGTGTGAGCTGACTACGTTTGGCATGAGCGTTTGGCACGAGGATTGCCATAGGTGTGAGCGGGCAACGTTGGGTTGGCAGGGTTGGACTAAGCAGGTGCTATGAGTGGGTGGTGTTGGCATGAGTTGACAGCGTTGGCCTTAGTGTTGGCGTGAGTGGGCAGCGTTGGCGCGAGTTGGCAGTGTTGGCGTGAATGTTGGCCTGAGTGTTGGGGTAAGTGGGCAAGGTTGGTTTGGCAGGGTTGAACTGAGCGGGTCATGTGAGTGGGCAACGTTGGTGTGAGTGGGCAGCATTGTGAGTGGGCAGTATTGGTGTGAGTGGTATGAGTGGACAGTGTTGGTGTGATTGGGCAGCGTTGGTGTGAGCGTTGGCTTGAGCGGGCAGCATTGGTGTGAGTGGCAAGAGTGGGCACTGTTGGCGTGAGCATTGGCATGAGTGAGCAACGTTGGCGTGAAGCGGGCTGGTTGGTGTGAGCATTGGCATGAGTGGGCAGCATTGGCATGAGCGTTGGCGTGAGCGGGCAGCATTGGTGTGAGTGGCATGAGCGGGCAGGTTGGCGTGAGCGTTGGCATGAGCGGGCAGGTTGGCGTGAACGTTTGGCGCTGGACTCCGGTTGGATGCCTCACAGTCGGCTCTTTGTCCTCGGCCTCTGCTCATTACTGAAGAATGTCCCGTCTCCGCTTCACTGAGTCTGTGTCTGCGTTCGTTTCTACCTCAGATCGGCTCCTGCACGTTCACACACAAAACTCACCGGATTTAAGCCCAAATTTGGAAACTAATTTAGAAAAAACGAGGAAAATCGTTCTGAAACTGTCAAAACTGCACCTTAAACTCTGGGCTTGGAGCCCGGCCACAGACTCTCTGCACAGGCTTCTGCATTTTCACTCACGTCACTAAACCGTCACTAATTATGATGCTAATCGATACTAAAACTAATATCGAAACCAAGCAAATATCGATACTGAAAAAATCACTACTGGAATAAATTAGACCTTTCCTGAGCAGTTCTATCTTGAGTTTGACCACATGCTGTAAGAAACTATATTCTGTGTTGAAAATGACAATATTTTCCAAAAAAAAAGAGCTTTTAAAATGGGTTCAAAACCGATATTGAGTCGAGTTCTGAAGTATCGAAATGGCGTTTGAAATGTCAGTATCGTGACAACACTATTGCTAATGCTGTTTTAATAATCTTTGTACATGTTTGTAACGAGAGAAACTTAAATGTAATGTGTGTTTTAAATGGACGACCATGGACTTCTGTGTGGAAATCTTGTTTTGTGTTGCTATGGCGACGGGTGAGCCTGTTGCCTGTCACGAGATATTTTATGAACAAAACATAAACTTAATTTATGCCAAAAATACCAAAACATCTCCACAAAACAATTCTAAATGTACAGTAGATTCAGTAATGAGTGACAGAAGTGTATTATACGTACTGACACTTTGCAGCTGACGTCATCAACATTCCCCGGACGTGTGATGCTAACTGTGGGCACTGCTCTGTCTGAGGTTACTTCAGGATGTCCAGACGTCCCCATTTACCCGGGACAGTCCCAGTCCTGAGCCCTGTGTCCTCTGGCCCAGCAGATTTATACAAAACCACTGATTTGTCCCAGTTTTATACAAGAAATGTCCCAGTGTTTTTGACCAGTTTAATCAGTAAAGTGGGGCATTTATTGTTATTTTTTAAACGAAAATACAGAAAACCGCACTTGAAAATGACCATTATGGCTGCAGGATGCTTTTTTGCTACCTTTTTTTCACTATTATTTCCTGTTATCTTGGGCCATCACGAGTTGATAGGGACCAACCCCAACTTGGCCCCGTTTGGCCTGAGGGTCCGAAAAAAAAAAAAACGTTTAGAAAAGGCCATTGGTGTAATTATATAATTGTAAATATTAAGGTGCTGCAACTGCATAAATGGTCAGATAACCCTAAAATTTTGCTGTCCGCCTGAAAAATTATCATCAAAAGTGATCATTTTCAAGCATTTTATTACATTTATAAGGCAAAAAATGTACTCCGAGTCCCCGAGATTATTTACTGACCCACAAGTGAGTCGAGAATGGACAGTGTTACATTAATTTGACCAGATTTTCCAAATTCGAAACTGGGACACACCTGAGTTGGGATGTATGGTGTAAATAAAATAGTGAAAAGAGTGAGTCAGATTGTGCATTCTCGTGTCAGTCATGATCTGAGGGACTTATGCTGCATTTTTTTTGCTTTATGCTCATTCACAAACACGGATTTCTGTATTTTGGCGAAACAAATGAGAATTTATGCTCCTCTTTACTGTTGGCAGGATCAGATTAGTCAAACATTGTGATAGTCCTGATTTAGATCTGATGTAGACCTGATTTAGTCTTAGTTCAATCGTGGTTTAGATCAGATTGGTCAAAAATAGGGACATTTCTTGTATAAAACTGGGACAAATCAGTGGTTTTGTGTAAATCTGTTGGGACAGGACTGGGACTGTCCCAGGGAACATCTGGTCACTCTAATGTTACACACTTTTTTCACAGTTTTATTCATACCGTCCCAACTCGGGTGTGTCCCTGTTTTGAATGTTGAAAATCTGGTCACTCTTGGTTAGTTAAGACTTTATTTTATGCTTTGTTTTCACAATCTGACAGGAAAGAACCAACTTGAGTCAGATCTAACGTACTCAAAGATTAAATCAGCTCAAAATCCCCCAAACATCCAGTTCCTTCTGTCATACTGAAGGACGATCGTGTTGATCGTGACAGGCCGGCAGAGCTCAGCCTCACAGTGGTGTTTGTTTGTGTGTTTGGAGGAGTGCCTTAGGCCAGTGTGAAACAGGATGAAGTCATGAAGCGATGAAGTGATGAGGAAAAGAGTGATGTAATGTTTTTCCACTTCTTCAGCACATGCACCATTCACTTCATCTCATCACTAACTTAAATAAAGTCTAAGTATGTTTCTATATCACGTGTCATGTCTGTCAACAGTGGCGCATGAAATCTGATCATAATCTGATTCCTGGAGTTATCAGATTATTGAAATGCCATGTAAACAGGCTGCAGTTACATCATATTTACTTACGCACACCAAAAATGAATTATACTTTGACTTCTGCACTTTTACGAAATTTTGAGTAATTTAATAGTTTTATAACTCCAAAAATCAGTTCATAATCAGGTTTTGAGCATAACCTGAGTACTGTAATCTGATTTCTTTCAGATCGTTCACCCCTGTGCAGGTTTTGACGAGGTAAATTATGCAAAAAGTGGAAGAACAAAATGGAAATGTTAAAGCTGCACTGTGTAACTTTTCTGGTGGAGGGTCCGTTATCAGCATGTTTCTATGGAGATGTCATTGCTCTGCCTGGAATGTTCCACAGTGTGACATTAATCAGCTCTACTTTATATTTATTCAGTCACAGGTGGTTTTATTGCTCAAAAATCCCTCGAAAAACAGACATTCTGACTGAGCGGCGTCGCCTCTCCACAGATCTGACCTGGAACTTGGTCTGGTTTGATCTCCATGGAGATAGAACGGTTTAATGCAGTACTGTGGGACATTCCAGACAAAGCAACATAACATCTCCACCAGAAAAGTTACACAATGTGGCTTTGACTGAAATAATTTAAAATTTAATTTAACTAAAGTTTTGATGATCAAATTTCTGGCGGAGGCTCCGTCAAATGTTTTTCTCCATGGAGATGTTATTGCTTATTTTGTCTAAACCAGGTCTATAACAGGGCTATTCCAGGTCTAATCTAGGACTAATCCAGGTCTAATCCAGGACTAAACCAGGTCTATAACAGGGCTATTCCAGGTCTAAACCAGGTCTATAACAGGAGTTAGGTCTATTCCAGATCTGAACCTGAAAAGTTACACAATTCACTTTTAAAGACTGAAATTATTTTAAAATCCAATGAACTAAAATTATGATAATCACATTTCTGATGGAGGCTCCGTCAAATGTTTTTCTCCATGGAGACTTTATTGCTTTATCTGGAATGTTCCACAGTATGACATTCTACCTTTATATCTCCATAGAGACCAAACCAGACCAAGTTCCAGGTCAGACCTGTGGAGAGGCGACCCCGCTCATGTCTGTTTTTGTAGGTACTTTTGAGCTATAAAACCACCTGTGATTGAATAAATGTAAAGTCGAGCTGTTCAATGTCACACTGTGGAACATTCCAGAGAGAGCAATGACGTATCCATAGAAACAAGTAGGTGATGGGACCCACAGTGCAGCTTTAACACTCTCCAAAGCAAAATTTTTTCCCTCCCATGTGAAGAAAAACAGCGGCGTTTTCTAAATAACGACATTTATTGTTCTCTACTGCAGCAGCTGCCCTGAGGCGTATGACACTGTACAAAACTAGTGCTAAAACAGTCAGTGGAGATGTCCGCAGAGTCCAGACATCGAAGTGCACGAGGATAGAAAAAGGCTGGGAGGATCAGATCTGTGAAGACTCCAGCCACAGGGGGGCGCTCTTGAGTCGCGGCTGCTGAGAGTCCTGCTTCAGCAGAGCCGTCACCGCATCCTCCAGCTTTGACATCCAAGTTCTCTGCAAACACCAAACAGATCAGGTTTGAGTGCTAAACATACCAATAAAATATTCAATACACACCACAGAGATTCTGTGAGCTTTAAAGCTGCATTACGGAACTTTTCTGCTAGAGGGTCCACCTCTCCATGGAGAGGTTATTTCTTTGCTTGGGATGTTGCACTGTATGCCATTTTTATGCCATTTTTATATTTTTATTATTAGTTCATTTTTGTATTGATTGTTATGATGATTATGATTATTATTATTACATTTTCTATTTTTATTTCTATTTTTATATTATTTTCTGTCTATTTATATTTTATATTTTCACTTTTCAATCTCGCTTTTGTTTAATTTCAGGCGATCATCTTAAAAAAAATTTTATATTATTGTCATATTGTGTCTTTTTAGTCAGAATGGCTTATTCTTTGGCTGTAATTTTTGTTAAATATAAATAATTATGACAGTTTTTATTGTTGAATTTGTTGTGTTAATGTCTGTCTGGTTGATTACGATCGTTATATCACAGAAACTATGAATGAAAAGAGAAAAAAATGTATATATATCTTAAAATCTTACTGTGAATCATTCCAGGCAAAGCAATAATACAGTTATACTCATGGAGAAAGCACGATTCTCAAACGATGTGGCAGTTTATGTACATTGGTCACTACACATATTAAAAGGGTTACTGACAAGTCCATTTTAACCAATTTTCTTTCTTTTTTTGTATTGTACTATTTTAGATTTCACAAAATCTGTTGTCACCTGATCCCAGCGTTCGTAGAGAGAGAAGAGTTCATACAGGACATAAAAGTGTGAAACGTGGTCTTACTTTTGCCGTTTCAGAGGGGGCTTGCAGGATGAAGGCTCCTATACACTGCTGGTACCGGTTCTGGTGCATGATGATAAAGGAATGAGGCAAACCCGATGCTGGAAAAGCAAACAAACAAAAACTTTTAATAACTCTGGAAATATTTGAAGCTTGAATATTGTGAAAAAGTGAATTGTAAAGTTGTTAAAAGTTCAATATTACGCAAAACGGACTCTTGTGAGATTCAAGTCATGTTCTAATGTTTCCTCCTCAAAAACAGAGCTGGAGTTGTGTTTTGTTTCATTCATGTTTGAGTAACTCTTTATTATTAGTCTGTCTACATCTCCAAAGCTCAAAATGCTCTATTCCACCTTGTGATGTCATGAAGTGGTAGTTTAGGTACAGCTCCTTTTATCTTTAGTGTCGTAGTACTCGAGACCAGTCTTAGTTTCAAGACCGTTTTTTTTCTGTCTCGGTCCTGTCTCGTCCTGTCTCGGTCTTGAAGGCGTCTTGTCTCGGTCTTGAAGGCGTTTTGACTCGGTCTTGTCTCGGTCTTGTCTCGGTCTTGTCTCGGTCTTGTCTCGGTCTTGTCTCGGTCTTGAAGGCGTTTTGACTCGGTCTTGTCTCGGTCTTGTCTCGGTCTTGTCTCGGTCTTGTCTCGGTCTTGTCTCGGTCTTGTCTCGGTCTTGTCTCGGTCTTGTCTCGGTCTTGAAGGCGTTTGGACTCGGTCTTATCTCGGTCTTGACTCGGTCTTGACTCGGTCTTGTCTCGGTCTTGTCTCGGTCTTGTCTCGGTCTTGTCTCGGTCCTGTCTCGGTCTTGTCTCGGTCCTGTCTCGGTCCTGTCTCGGTCCTGTCTCGGTCCTGTCTCGGTCCTGTCTCAGTCCTGTCTCGGTCTTGTCTCGGTCCTGTCTCGGTCCTGTCTCGGTCCTGTCTCGGCCCTGAAGGCGTTTAGACTCGGTCTTGTCTCGGTCTTGTCTCGGTCTTGTCTCGGTCCTGAAGGCGTTTTGACTCGGTCTTGTCTCAGTCTTGTCTCAGTCTTGTATCGGCCCTGAAGGCGTTTAGACTCGGTCCTGTCTCGGTCTTGACTCGGTCTTGACTCGGTCTTGTCTCGGTCTTGTCTCGGTCTTGTCTCGGTCGTGTCTCGGTCTTGTCTCGGTCTTGTCTCGGTCTTGTCTCGGTCTTGTCTCGGTCTTGTCTCGGTCTTGACTCGGTCTTGACTCGGTCTTGTCTTGGTCTTGTCTCGGCCCTGAAGGCGTTTGGACTCGGTTTTGTCTCGGTTTTGTCTCGGTCTTGTCTCGGTCTTGTCTCGGTCTTGTCTCGGTCTTGTCTCGGTCTTGTCTCGGTCTTGTCTCGGTCTTGTCTCGGTCCTGAAGGCGTTTAGACTTGGTCTTGTCTCGTCTCGAAGTCTGACATTCGACGAGTGATCAAATGGAGTTAGATTTATAAAAAACATTGATAAATGTGCCAAAATAACTGTAAAATACAAATAAATGTAGAAAAAGACAAAGATGGTCTCGATTTGGTCTTGATGGGCCGTGGTCTCGGTCTTGTGTCAGTCTGGACCCTCAGAGGTCTCGGTCTTGTCCAGGTCTCAGGGCCCTGGGGTCTCAGGCAGGTCTTGGTCTTGACTACGACACTGCCTTTAGTTTAGTAAAGATCTTCAAGTCCAAGGCTGAAATGATCCAAATGATTCTAGTGAAGGTGTGTGGAGTTTAAAAACACAGTGGAGCACTTCCTGTATCACCACGTGACATCACAAAGTGGAACAGAGCGTTTCCTCTTTGAACTCAGGCTAAATCTGCAGGTTTGTGTGTTAATCGTGTGTGAATGAAACAAAACATGACTTCAGGTCTCCAAAGATCAGAAAATAGTGCAGTGCTCAACTTTTGTACAACTTGTCTCCATGGAGATGCTATTGTTTTGCCTGGAATGTTCCATGGTGTGACTTTAAACTTGTACATATTCATTACAGGTGTTTCCGTTGGTAAAAATACAACAATTCCTGTCTCTCTCGATCTGTACTGTGGAACATTCTAGACAAAACCATAACATTTCCGTGGAGAGAAATGTTACGCAGTGCAGCTTTAAAGTGCAGCGTCGTTTGTAGTAGTGGAGAAGAGGATTCTGAAGGTCTCACTGGATGCGTTGAGCTGGTCGATGTTCTTGAGCTGGAGTCGGTCCAGGGACACGGGCTGGTCCACCACGGTGAAGGTCCAGCCATCCTTCAGGAGATGCTCCAGCTCCTGGTTCTGGGGCAGCCTCAGGGGGTTCTGCTCGATGGACCTCTGAGCCAAGAAGATCCACAAACACAGGTCAGAAAACATCCCAACATCTCACAGGCCAATCAGATTTAACACAGATGGAGGCAGCACAGATGAATAATGTTCAAATGCAGAACCGTGGAGCAGAAGAGCAAGTTCTTGGCTCTGGTCACTAATAGAAATGATCAGGTTCAACATTTGTGAATTAAACTCTTGGACATTTCACGGTCAAGTAAACTGCAAAATGCTTGGCCAAAATGGAAGATCTAAACACTTAAATCCATCAGAAAATAGCTTAAAAGTAGTGAAATGATCTGTCCATGCAGCGAGATCATTTTACGGGACAAGTTCTCTTCAAATAAACGATCTCTAGATGAGAATTAACCCATTTATGCCGGTTATGCAGGATTGTTGATTTGTCCTCATTTTCATGATGCAAATTTAATTTAATTTTTAATTTTATCAAATTTCATGATGTAATTTAATACAAGCTGAGAGTCTTACCTTTTAAATGCAGTTTATTTCATGTTTTTATGAACTTCAGAGGCTCAGATATGAAGGTTTTTATAAACAAGATCCAGGCTAAAATGGTTCTGTTTAGCTGTGCATATATGACTGAAAGGTTTTCATTTGTCTTTCCGCACTCGTCTCTTCTCTCTAATTCTCTCTAATTTAATGTCTCTCTCTATTTTTAAATGTTATGATGATTCTTTATGTTTTGATTTGTTTGTATAGTGATTTTTAATGTATTTCTTATTCTATAAATCACTTTGAATTACTTTGTGTACGAATTGTGCTGTACAAATAAACTTGCCTTGCCAAAATCAAAATTCTAATTCAATAATTCTAAAATCCTCAGCAGATAAAGGCCTTTACCCTAGAACAGCACAGGTTTTTCTAGGCGTTTTTTGCAGGAGTTTTAGGCGGAAATGGGTTAAGCAGCCTTAGAACGAGCAAATCGATAATAAATCTGAAAACAACCTGATAGAAGTTTTCAAATTTTGGCCAGATCAGAGAAATTTGCAGTGTAGGATGGATGAGACAGAATTTTCACCAGACGAGACATGAGATTGAGACGAGATTTTGAACCATTTTACAATAATGGGATCAATTCACATGATTTTTAATTGGTTTCTTTATATATTGTGTCGTGAATAGGTTTATGTGTTGACAGAATTATAAAAATAACCAAATTAACTAATTTTCATCCTATATTTTTGACGCATTAATGTTAATGCTTTAAACTCCAATTCCCAACATCCATCACTACTGATGCACACAATATGTTATTAAATTTCAGACAAAACTGTATCTGCTCCTCTGTTCTGCTCCTGCTGCGTCAATTTTGGTCCGATCACGACAAAATAAAATTAAATTAAATTAAAATACAGCGTTTAAAGTCCTGTTTTAGTCCTCCCACTGTAGAATCTGAAAACCAGCACGAGAACGAGTCTAACAAACAAAAATACCTTTTTGTTTCTCTTGATTTTCGTGATGAGAAGAAATTCGTCAAACAGGAACAGATAAACGTCGACGAGCTTCGTGTTTTCTGCAGTGAGACAAAGTTTTGTTAAACATTTACAAGAAAAAAGTATCAAGAATCATTTTAACACATTTAGAGACTTTATAAAGAAAGATCCAGTCTTAGTCACTGTTACTTCACGCCAAACCCCAAATCCACTTATCCTTCTGCCCAATCTGTGTCTCAGCCTGACTCACTCTTAATAAGCTTTTGTTTATTATGGATTTGCTGATATGGATTTTATGTGGTGCATTAATGTGCCCTTATTAAAGCGCTCGAGTTTATCTGTCATAAAAACAAACATAAAATACAGTTATTAATTAATACATGTAATTTGATTTATTACAGAGTCATAAATCAAAGTGCTCCTCCTCCCCGCTGTGCCAGATTCTCACCCCACAGACGATACACAAACACTCACGTTTATATTCTGCTGTTCCACTTCTCTTTCTATAAATACATTTGGAATATTTACAGATAATTGATGGTTTCTTGCTTTAAACATAATAAGTGCTGACAAATATTCTACTAAACCGGGACATTTTAAGAGTTTTGATTCTAAAAATAAGCTGTTCATGTGATCCTAACATTTTTGTAAAATTGTTAATGGATGTGTGTTGCTTTTATAATTATTTCCCCAAACTTCTGCACAATAGCTCAAGTACAGGTGAATGAGTGAATAGTGCAGTTGCTGAAGAGACTTTTTATCGAGTTCTTGTCGTGCTTTCAAATTCAACACAACTACATTTAATCTCATTATTGCTGCGATTTTAGGAAATCAGGTTTTATGAATTGTGATGTTTTATTGTGTATTTTTATTGCTATAATGTAAATTGTAAATATTTTGTGTGTTCACCTGCAGATGAAAGTAGCAGGAGCTAAATCTGCTGCAGTTCATCTCTTCTTTTAGAAAGATTTATGAATTTTGCACATGGTCCCTGACAAATAAAGACAAGACTAAACTAAACTAAACTTTTGCCGACACTGCAATGCTGCCTTAGGTGAGCTGCAGAGGCTGCACTAGCACTGACTCATGATCGACTGCAGGTGCTGGGGTTAAGATGGAGACTGTTCAGATCAGAGAAATGCAGTTTAGGTTTAAACACACTGGATTATGTGAGGCTCAGTCTGCGTTCTGATCGGAGAATCGTCTTGAACCAAAAGACCAAATTAGAACAGAAACAGAAGAAGTTTAACCCCAACCCTGAGTCCAGCAGGTGCGCACCTGTCAGCACCAGTCGGCCTTCGTAGAGGAGGCTCCGGTGAGAAATGAGGTTCTCCAGTGTGACGGCCTTCAGCAGATGTTTGAGATTCTGTACAAGGAGAAAAAGAGACACATCAGAACAGACTCAAAGTGCATTTCACAGGTCAGAGCGCGACGTCACTAAACACAGTGAACACGTTTCAGATTTAAATAAACATCTGGGTCAGTGTATTTCTTTTGTTTCCTGGTTGGATGCAGATGTGACGTGTGCAGGTGATTCCAGGACTGTTCCGTTTCTCTGCTCTATTATTACATTATCTAAAAATAAAAACTGTTTTGGACGTCTGCCATCTGAGCGCGCCACACGTTTTTTCACTTTCAAATTCGAGAACTGTCATCGAGCAACCACAAGGGCCAAAGACGAACCGTGGGAAGCATCAAGAAAAACACTAAACAAGTGTTATGTATTATTATTACTATTGTTAAGTGGCTAAATGGTTATAATTAGACTTATAGGAACAGATGAAAACAGTTTTAGTTATTTAAAACTCTACAGCTGTTTCCAAGCAGAGTTTTGCCATCTCAGTAACAACTAACAGCAACAACTAGCATGCTAACAGCGCTCCAACTGTCCTTTCTGATTTGAGGAGGATAAAACGGACCGCAGAGCTGCTTTTATAATGTCTATACGGGGACAAATGTAACTTTTTTACATAAAGACAAATTGTACATAGCCTCTTGATGATCGAAACTTTGCACTATTTTGGGATTTTTAAAAATTCGATTGCTATTAGTTTTATTCTAGGTTGACTAAATTTGTCAGAAAAATATAGCTGCATGTGAACGCCCCACACTGTAGCTGCTGATGACATAAGCAGAGGGATTCAGATTTAGACTTCGCTGCTGCTTCTGATGTAAAACTAAGATAAAAACTCACCATAGTCACCACAAAAAAAACATGAAAACCTGTCATGTGCACTTTAAGTTTCCAATACATCCTGTCAGACATTAAAGATGCATTGATATGGTATTAAACCTTCCTGGAGACCAAACCAGACCAAACATATAGGTGTTTTTGAGCTCTGAAATCACCTTTAACTGAATAAATGTAAAGTAGAGCTGTTTAATGTCACACTGTGGGACATTCTAAGCAGAGCAGTAGAAACAAGCAGCTGAGCCCAACCAAAAAGTTGCACAGTGCATCATTAAAGCATTTTACATAAAATAATGAACTGCTGTAACACATAAACAGAGCACACAGTGACCAGAGTGCAGTTTAGTGCAGTTGAGTGCAGCTGAGTGCAGTTGAGCGCAGTTGAGCGCAGTTAAGCGCAGTTGAGCGCAGCTGAGTGCAGTTGAGTGCAGTTGAGCACAGTCGAGCGCAGTTGAGTGCAGTTGAGTGCAGTTGAGTGTAGCTGAGTGCAGTTTAGTGCAGTTCCCTCACTCACCTCTGGGATGATGGCGCGTTTGTCTCTCTCCCAAACTGGTAACCACACCAGGGCGTCCCGGAGCTGCTTCACCTTCTGGTAATTATCCAACCATTTGACCTTCCCCTCCAGATCACCTGAAACACACAGCGGAACCTAAAGTGAAAGTGAAACTAGTTCTGTAACAGGAACACCGCCATCACAAACAGACCTGGAGCTGTGGTTTGTCTCATTCACACATGTTTAACACACAAAACACACAGATTATTTAAGGCCGAGTTCTCTCAAACTGAAAACCCTCTGTTTCACCCTGTGATGTCATATGGTGATACAGGAAGTGCTCCACTGTGTTTTTAAACTCCACACACCTTCACCAGAATCATTTCTAGTCATCAGTTTCCATTAAATTAAAGGTAAAAGGAGCTGTTTACTTGAAAACTTCATGCGCTTTGTGACATCACAAGGTGGATCAGAGCATTTTGAGCTTTGGAGATGTAGACAGACGTATAATAAAGAGTTACTCAAACATGAATGAAGCAAAACACAACTCCAGCTTTGTTTTTGACAAGGAAACAACATTCTAACATGATTGAAAGCTCAGAAGAGTCCATTTTGGACCTTTAAAGAAAATGTACTTTTCTAGCAGTGTACTTTTACTCAGTAAAAATTGTGCCTCCTCTTCCCACTGTGAGTGAGTCTAGAGTGACAAAAGTTTTCTGTGACAATCTGAAATGATTTGAACATTTGTGTTTCTTGCAGCTCCTTCAGATTTGATTTAGTTTGTCTCATTTTTGTGTCTCTTTTGAAAACACCAGATTTTGTGATTTATTTCTTGTTTTGTTCTTCAAATGACAGAAAATTCTAATTATAAATGAGATGCTACATCTCAAAATAAACTCTTACACGGGTTATTTGTTGGAGCAGTTCTTTGTCCTTCTTCTAAATCCTTCTACAGTGTTATTTTGAAGTACAATTCTCTTAATGACAGTGTTCAGCGTGTAAATAACAGAACACAATGTCATTATTTCCGCGTGAACTTACAGCTCTCAGACTCTGGGTTTGTTCTGCTGCAGTGACTTGTAATTTGAGCAGATTCGTGTGACTAATGCACTGTAATTATTATTATTGGTCATTGTTACTTTTATTTGACCAGCTCAGAGCTCAGAGTCAGTGACAGGTTCAAAGCTCAGAAGATCTACGACATGTCACCGCCGCAGGGTCTGTGCCAAGAGTTAAGAGGTGAAGAACTGCTGCTAATGACCCGGAGCAGCACTGTGTGTCTGTGTGTGTGTGTGTCTGTGTGTGTGTGTGTGTCTGTGTGTGTGTGTGTGTCTGTGTGTGTGTCTGTGTGTGTGTGTGTCTGTGTCTGTGTGTGTCTGTGTTTGTGTGTGTGTGTCTGTGTGTGTGTGTGTGTCTCTCTGTGTGTGTGTGTGTGTCTGTGTGTGTGTGTGTGTCTGTGTGTGTCTGTGTGTGTGTGCGTCTGTGTGTGTGTGTCTGTGTGTGTCTGTGTGTGTATGTCTGTGTGTGTGTGTGTGTCTCTGTGTGTGTCTGTGTGTGTCTGTGTGCGTGTGTCTGTGTCTGTGTGTGTGTGTCTGTCTGTGTGTTTGTGTGTGTGTGTGTGTGTGTGTCTGTGTGTTTGTGTGTGTGTGTGTGTGTGTCTGTGTGTTTGTGTGTGTGTGTGTGTGTCTTAACCCATTTACCCCTAAAACTCCTGCAAAAAACGCCTAGAAAGACCTGTGCTGGTCTAGGGTAAAGGTCTTTATCTCCTGAGGGTTTTTGAAGAATTTTGATTTTGTTTATGAAAACCTTCACATCTGAGCCTCTGAAGCTCATAAAAACATGAAATAAACTGCATTTTAAAGGTAAGACTCTCAGCTTTTGTTAAATTTCATCATGAAATATGATGAGATGAAAAATAAAATGAAATTTGCATCACAAAAATGAGGACAAATCGTAAGTAATTTCCCTTGTGGATCAATAAAGTTTGTCTAACGGTCGGATTTTTCGGTCTTAAACAATTTTTTAATGTGCAACAAAAAGCGCAAACACCACAGACATGAGGAGAAACTGCAGAGACTTTAAATCTTTGCTCTCCCAGATGCAGCAGGATCTGTGTGTGGAGCACAGGATATAAAGCTGTGAGGCTGTGATGGCCTCAGCTGTTTCCTGTCTGCAGTAAAACCACTCGCTCTGAGACTCTGAAGGGTTCAAAGATCAGACTCTGCACTTCCACTTTAGACACAAGTCAAAACTGTGTTATTATTATTTGTGAAATGTGGAGCAATACTTCAGATCCAGGATTTTTAAGGCAGAAAAGAGGAGATAAAGTCCACAGGAAGTAGAGTCACTGATCTGCAGCTTCACCTCGATCCGTGGCTGTGGATGGAAACAGACACACGGGACGAACTATCCAGACTTTATACTTTTAAAGAACGGAGAAAACTGAAGTGGAGTCATTATTTGTGGCTGTTACTGTAGTGTTGTTGATGTTTGGTGGTTCTGATCTGACACTGACTCCACACACGAGGAGCAGCGGCTTCAAAACCGCACACGAAGACAAAAGGTTCGGTCGCAGCCAAAATCGGGCAAATTCTCCTGTCGTGTGTGGTGGCCTTTATTCTAATCTGTGTATCTGTGTGTGTGTGCACCTGTGTATGCATGTGTGTGTGTGTGTGTGTTCATGTGTGAGAGAGTTCCTTTTCATGACACTCAAAGACGCTTCACACAGATCAAGACAAACACACAAACAAATGAAACAAACAGATGAACAGGAGATGCAGTTATTTAAAGCTTTGTTTGTCGTCAGGTTTTGAACAGGTGACTTCATGTGTTCATTTCCTGGACCCTAATCCCCACATTCCCATCGTCACTGCTCACCAAATCAAACCTAAACCCTGTCACGTATCAGCACATCGCAAATTTCTCTGATCTGGCCAAGAGTTTCAAACTTCTATCAGATTTTTCATCTTGTTTTCATGTTTATTATCGACTTACTGGTTCTGAATCGGTTGTAGAATCTTAAACATTGTGACATATTTTTCTTCCAGGACTCAACTCATCAGAAAATCTTAAATTTAGGCAATAAATGTTTAAAAGAAGAAGCTATAATCCATTTACCAGAGTTTTCCCTGCAGCACTTCACTTGTTTTAGATTCAGTGACACAGATTTGCTTGATACAGACGACGAACTGTGATTATGTCAGACTGATTTAAGCACTTTTATCTACAGTTTAGCATCTTTGAATTTATCATCACGTCATTCATACTAATCCTAAACTGGTTTTAAGTGTTTTTATGTAGAAAAGGCCAGAATTTAAAGCATTTTATCTAGAATTTGGAATCTGAGAACTTATTATCAGCCCATGAACACTGATCCTAAACTGGTTTTAAGTCCATTTATTTCAAACTTAGGGTCCATAAACTTATTTCCAGCCCATGAACACTCACAGAGACGCTTCATTCTCGTCTAGAGGTCGTTTATTTTAAGAGAACTTGTCCAGTAAAATAATCTTGCTGCAGGACAAATCATTTCACTACTTTTAAGTCATTTCTGATAGATTCAAGTGTTTCTATGTTATATTTTGCCCAAGCTTTGTTGCAGTGCAAACACTTAAAGCTACGGCATCAAAATCGGTATTGAATCTGAAAAAGCTACATCCGTGCATCTCGAATCTGAACTTTAAACGCCGTTGTTGATTTAACGATAACAGGATTTTCCCCCATAAAGTGATAAACCCCACACCCCTGCCCACGCCGGACCGGAGCACTGGAAAGGGTAAAGTTCAGCGTGGAAACCTGATCAGGGAGCGCGGGTTTAATGATAACAAAGTGATTTCACCTGCACCTGCACCTGCGCCTGCACCTGTCCATCTGGTTCGAGCGACCTGCCAGAACAGGCCCGTAGACACAAAACAAACATGACTCTGCACCGGAGCGTGCAGAGTCATGTTTGTCTCTTCTCTTTGTCCTCAGAGAACTCCACTTCCTCACTTCTGAACGCTTCATCTGTTTGTAAAGCACTCGTTTCACTTATTTGGACTTCACTAGTACTTTTCTGAAATATTTTTTACTCTGAGCTGATTTATTGGGCCTCTACTTGACGAATATTCTAATAATCCTCTCACCTGAGAACATTTCTTTGACTATTAGAGATTTCAGCAGATTTCAGAAGATGGGTTTAATCTGTTTATAAAGCACTGACAAATACTGAGATCAATCACCTGTGGACTAGAGCTGCCACAATACTAACATTTCAAATGCAAAATTGATATGAAAATAATAAAACCCCTCTTTCTTTAGACAATATCCTGTGGTTTTCCAAATGAAATGGCACTACTTTCTTTTCTATTCACATGTGGCCTTCTATCTGTGTAATTTCTTCGTGGTCCAAGTCTAAACCAGGTCTAAACCAGGTCTAAACCAGGTCCATGAGCATATACTAGTTTATGTGCTCTTAGCCTGAGGTCTACCAGCCAAAATGTGCAAATGGTCCTGCAAACAAAAACACAAGGACATGGATCTTTTCAAACCATCTCCTCTAAACTCTGGAACAAACTCCCTCCTCTCCTATGCTCTAGATAAGTTTAGATCAGGGGTCTCCAACCTGTAGCTCAGGAGCTCCCAGTGTCTCTTCACCCCCTTCCAAGGAGCTCATCAAGGGATTTAGGACTCTACCATTGTGCTGAATAACAAACATGTGGTTAATTATGTGCCTATTACCATTGTTCATGAATCATTTTGAAGCCCAACTTTGTGCACTCATAAATGGACAATGGTTTATGTTTTATCGGCAGGTTCGCCCTTTTTTATAATCCTCTCAATGTCTTGTGGCTATTAAAATGAGCAGCTCCGGCATTTTTGTTTTGTAAAATTGGCTCACCGGAGGAAAAACTTCTGAGAGCCCTGGTGAAGAGGCTTTTAAAAGTCGACTATAAAATGTTCCTCTTTGAACAAGCGTTCCCCTCAGGTTTAGAGATATGGCTGATTTTATTATGAATGTCTTATGCAGTTTTTTATCTTTTCTAAGTGAAGCACTGTGTGATCTGTGTCTGTGGATATGATGATATGAGATGAGATGATATATGATATGACCCTGTTTTTATATGTACTCTTTTTAATTGTTTTCTTTGGGCAGCGTCTTTGAGTGTTTAGAAAAGCACTATATAATTAAATGTATAATTATTAAAATGCATTATTATTATTAAAATTGTGTTCTTAAGCAAGACACTTCACCCACATCACTTTTGACAGTCTGTCCCAGTGCAGCTGAATAATGCACCATTATAAAGTGACTGTGAGCATTTAGAAAAGTGCTATATAAAACTGATGCATTATTATTATTCTCTATTATATATTCTCTATTGTTATATTAATCTCTCTGTACGATATTTTCACCATATACATCTCACTGTATCAGATTTATTGCAGTATTTTGTGGTGAATCTGCTCCTTTTTCCTCTAAAAATGCTTCACAGACTTAATCCAAAGAATCAAGATGTAAAAGTGCTTAGAACAGTTATTTCTTCATGTCGTCTGCACTGAAACAGAGCAAAGGATCATGGTCTATGTAGTTCCTTCTGTTTTTTAGCTATTTCTGCATCAAAACTGTTCATTTAAGCAGAGAGACTTGGGATTCGATATATTGTGATGCTCCACGATATTATTGTGACCTTTGACCATACGGTATCAGATTTACATTACTGTTTCATCCCTGGTCTGTGGTCCAAACAGCTCATTCACAGAAGAGTCTGATAAGAGCGCCTCTCCCGGGTTTCCCCTCCGCTCCCCCAGCGCCTCGTAAAGCTGCTCGTACGTACACACAGATAGTACTTACAGATGGCCGTATCCACTTGCTCTGCCACACACTGGAGGCCTCGGATCTCGTCTTCTGTCTGCAGCCTCTTCGCGATATTCCTCAACAAAAGGGGGTATCGGGTGAGCCTCTGTAACGGCGCCACCAGCAGGTCACGCAGCTGTAGCCTCCGGCACTGCTCGTTCCTCTCACACCACTGGAAGAGAAAGACGAGATCCGACAAATGAGACTTTTGTGTGACACCTGAACTGAAGTGCTTTTCTCCAGAGCATTCAAACCACAAAACAAGTAAAAGTCAAAGCCGAAACAATAAAAAAAAAAACAATGTGTTAAAGGTCCAATATTGCAGAAAACTGACTCTTGTGAACTTTAAGTCATGTTATAATGTTACCGCCTCAAAAACAGATCTGGAGTTCTGAAACAGGTTAAATGGTCTTTATTTAATCGGGTTCAGTGTCAGGGGGTGGGGAAGGTTCTGATTGGACAGCGACACAAACGTATTTCCGTCTTTGGGAAGAAAACCCACACTTCAGCTGCTCCCGGCTTTTCTGTCATCTCGGTTTGTCGTTTCGCCACCGACACAAACACGATCCAAACTTTTTCCGCAGTGGTTCCAATGATAATGAAGCAGCAGCTGGAGAATTCTCTCCTCATGCTTTACATCTGTGAGCTGAGGAGGAGAAGGGAAGAGTGTGGGAGAAGGAGGAAGAAGACAAACTGAGTCTGAGGCTGCCACACCTCAGCCCACTCCCACATCCCGCTCACAAATCCAAAGAGACGTGGAGGAAAGTCCCAAGAGACGACTGGAGGAGCCGGATCGTCCGGATCGCGTCAGAAGGACGAGCCAACGAGCACCAACCACCGGGATTATTTTAAAGAAGAAGAAACGTTTACATGATCCAGGAAGAAATTCATTCGGCTTTAAACTCAGAATAAACCCACTGACTTCAGGATTAATCTTAATTCACAAGAATCATTTTCATTAGGAATTAAGTGTTTACATGGACTTTTTAAAGCAGCTCATGTAAAGGTGGTAACTGAAGGAAAACACAAACTGCCTGCAGGTCTGTTTGTGAGGAGAAAACAGTCTGATATATGGGCCCTTTAAAAACAAATAAGAGTCTTAAGCGGAGTGCAGAGTGATCTTCTGTCAGAGGTCAGGAGGTTAAGAAGGTCGTCATGGTGATAGTTGAAAGCGCTAAAGGGGGGATGGGCGTTGAAGTCTATGATAGAAATGATCCTCCGGTGAAAACAATAGGCCGGGTTCATGTGATACACTGGTTTAAACTGGGCTGAGGACACCGTGCAGCTCGATGGGGGAATTTGCTGTGTCACTGTCGGGTATCAGATGTGGTGACCTGGTTTATGGTTCATATCTCTGGAATTACTGGGCCTATTGACATGAAATAAAAACTGGCTTGAAGTAGGAATCAGGTCAGATCTGTAATCCCTCAGCTGTCCAGGTACAGAGCATGGTTTGAGTAAGTAGAGCCATTTTTCAACCCCAAAGATGCGAGTGTCGTCAGGTGAAAGGACTTTAAACCATTAGATTAATATTATATAAGTTTGTGGAGCTAATCTTTAATAAAAAAATACATTTGTGGATCAAGTTTGGAGATTTCATTCCAAAACAGTAAGACTCAGACCCATAGAGTTAAATAGATCCCTGTTCTCCATCTGAAATTATGAAATGTCCCTGTGCTAAACATTTGTCAAAGTTTTACATCGGTTAAGTGGCAGTTTAAGGAATACAAGTCGTAAAACAGAATTCCCAGAGTCCTACATTACACAAAACTGACTCCTGTGAGCTTTAAGTCATCTTCTAATGTTGTTCCCTCCTCAAGAACAGAGCTGGAGCTGTGTTTTGTTTCATTCACATGTTTGAGTAACTCTTTATTATTAGTCCAAACTCTCTGTTCCACCTTGTGATGTCATGAAGTTGTAGTTTTCACGTGAACAGCTCCTTTTACCTTTAGTTCAGTAGAGATCACACTGCAAATTTCTCTGATCTGGCCAAGATTTTAAAACTTCTATCAGGTTCTCCATCTTGTTTTCAGATTTATTCTCTCCTTACTCGTTCTGAGACGCTTCATTCTTGTCTAGAGGCCGTTTATTTGAAGAGAACGTAGTAAGAGAAGCCACACCGGCTCGTCAAAGCCTGAGCAGATCTCAGAAGCTCAGCAGGGCCTGGTTAGGACTTGGATGGGAGACCACTGGATAAATCAGGTGCCACAGGGGGCGCCAGTCACAAAAACTGTCATTGTGCCCTCAGGCAAGACACTTCACCCACATTACCTAGTATGAATGTATGAACATGACTGATGGTGGTGATGGTGCAGACCAGCAGCCTCACTTCCGTCTACAGTAGTAGTTTACACCACCGAGTGTAGAGTGAATGAAGAATGAACTGTAAAGTGCTTTGGGTGTCTTGAAAGGTGCTGTATAAATGCAATGATTAATTAACTTGGCAAGTAAAATGATCTTGCTGCACGGACAGATCATTTTATGGTCACAAAGACAAATAATAATGATTAAAAAGGCACTAAAGTTTATCATTTACGATTGTATCAAAATAAACACTTACTTTTTCCATTTATGGTCATACAAACTAATAATGTTAACAAAGGCACAAAAGTTTATCATTTATAAACCACAATGAGAATGAAAAATGTAAATGTCATTTCACTACTTTTAAGTCATTTTCAGACAGATTTACTGTAAGTGTTTATATCTTACGTTTTGTGCAAGTGTGGCAATTCCAGGGCAAAAGTGCTCCAAATGATTCTAGTGAAGGTGTGTGGAGTTTAAAAACACAGTGGAGCATTTCCTGTATCACCACATGACATCACAAGGTGGAACAGAATGTTTTCTGTCGTGAGAGAAGAACTCAAACACGAAACAAAACACAGCTCCAGGTGTGTTTGTCTGAAACATTAGAGCTCAGTAAATAGAGTCATAAGTTCCTCTGGTTTTGTCATTTGTTTGTCATTAGTCTAATTATAACTCCTGTGTAAATTAGACGGTTCTGACGCTTGTTTACATGACGGTTGCTAGGTAACAACCATCATGGACACCGGTGAAGGCCGCACATTCCTGTAGTTGGCACTGAAGGTTTGTTTGCTGTTGTGCTCTGTTGGCCATGTTGTCAGAGTACACAGTCCTCCCACACTCCCCAGTGTTACTGTAAGACAGAGTGAACGTGTGAGCCTCCGCCTGCCAGACAGGAAGTGAGCACGGGTGCACTTCTGCCTCCATCGAGTCACTTTGTATTGAAACTGTCCCCTCTCTCTGTACCTGCTCCTGTGGCCTCGTCATTTTAGTCTTAAATGTTTGTCTGAACTCACTCTACAGGATCCTGGGGTTTTATTTTCATATTTTGTCCATAAATCAATTCCTGTTTCTAAAATGAAACTCACTGACAGACTGACAGACGTGCAGCTGCCAATCTGCACCATCAGCCCCTCCCACCACCATCACTCACACTCACACACTCCACTTTCATACTAGGCAATGTGGGTGAGGTGTCTTGCCCAAGGACACAACGACAGTTTCTGCCACAGGCGCCCCCCTGTGGCACCTGATTTTCCCAGTGGTCTCCCATCCTGCCCAGGCCCCGCTGAGCCTCTGAGAGCAGATGGGATCAGGGGTGTGTGTGTGTGTGTGTGTGTGTGTGTGTGAGTGTGTGTGTGTGAGTGCGTGAGTGTGTGCGTGAGTGTGTGTGTGTGTGTGTGTGTGTGTGTGTGTGTGTGTGTGTGTGTGTGTGTGTGTGTGTGTGTGTGTGTGTGTGTGTGTGTGTGTGTGTGTGTGTGTGTGTGTGTGTGTGAGTGCGTGAGTGTATGTGAGTGTGTGCGTGCGTGTGTGTATGTGCGTGAGTGTGTGTGCGTGAGTGTGTGTGTGTGCGTGAGTGTATGTGAGTGTGTGCGTGCGTGTGTGTATGTGCGTGAGTGTGTGTGCGTGAGTGTGTGTGTGTGCGTGAGTGTGTGTGTGTGTGCGTGTGAGTGTGTGTGTGTGTGTGAGTGTGTGAGTGTGTATGAGTGTGTGTGTGTGTGTGAGTGTGTGTGCGTGTGTGTGTGCGAGAGTGTGTGAGTGTGTGTGTGTGTGTGTGTGTGTGTGTGTGAGTGTGCGTGTGTGTGTGAGTGTGCGTGCGTGCGTGAGATGGTGGTCGGAGGGGTCGATGGGGCCGACTGGAGCCTCACTTCCGTCAGTTTGCCCCGGGGCAGCTGTGACTACAATAATAGTTCACACCACAGAGTGTGGAGTGAGTAATGAGGCCAGAGCAGCTCTGAGGGGCTTGTGGTTTCTCTCCGCACCTTCACGTAGGAGCCAAAGTCGTCTCTGTGTTTGAGGCTGTCCAGGTAGAGCAGAGCCGTGGAGTAGTTCAGACAGTACTTCTGCAGGCAGTGACAGACGCTCTCCTCAAACACCTGCAGACAGAGACACACAGGTTAAACACACACACTCCTCAAACACACGCGCACACACACACACACACACACACTCTCAGGTTGTGTGTAATCAGTGAATCGTCTCTGAGCAGCACAAATATAACTGTCTCTTGTCTCGTTCTGCTTTATGACGCTGAAATCACACTCGTATCTGATCAGACTTTTGACAACAAATACATATATATATATATACACATATACATATATATATACACATATATACATATATATACATATACATATATATATACACATATATATATACATATACATATATATATATATACATATACATATACATATATATATATATATATACATATATACATATACATATATACATATATATAAATGTTCTGCAATATGGCATTAAACCTTTCTATTTCCATGGAGACCAAACCAGACCAAGTTACAGGTCAGATCTGTGGAGAGGCGACCCCGCTCACTGGCAGAATGTTTGTTTTTCGAGGTATTTCTGAGCTATAAAACCACCTGTAATTGAATGTAAAGTCGAGCTGTTTAATGTCACACTGTGGAACATTCCAGGCAGAGCAATGACGTATCCATAGAAACAAGCAGGTGACGGACGCCTTACCAAAATGTGACATAATGCACTTTTGTCTGTGGATGTTCAGAGGATTTTCAGTGTAGTGATACAGAGCGGTGATTAACTGTTGCTGGAACGACTTGTGTGCCTATACCAGAATAACACAGCACAGTTAGTGTTGGAATTCTCACTGACCGTGGTGTTGATACAGTCAACATTTCCTGTGGCCGTGACGCTAATCGTAGGCACTACTCAAATAAGACTTCAACCTTGTTTGAACATAATCTGACCATAAAGAACTGACTTTGAGACAATTAATTCCTTCCTCACAAAAATCCTGCTCAACAAAACTGGGAAAATCTGGAACTCAGATTCTTTAACCAGTGTGACGATAATTTAGGCGACTTTCTACAGACGTAGAGTTAATTTGAAATGTAACAACCAAATCTTTCCGGAGCGGAGAGTTTCCCACATGTGAAAGCGACTCCTGAATTACAGAAAGTCATTCAAACCCTCCACAACACACAGACATTTCTTTATCCAAACAATGACAGATGCAGCGAGTGTGGAGCAGCAGAGTGAGAACGTTCATCCACCGCATCAGGAGGAGCAGCTGTTTTTTCAGCGCTTATAGTTTATGCAAATGAGCCGTGTGGTTTTAAGTTTGGTTTGTGTAGAGACGACGCAGCATCAGTCCTGCTCCTGTTGGTGCAGCTCCACTTCTGTCTTCAGCACCAACATTAGACTCACCGTTTATTTGGAACCAGCGCTTATTTAGTATTTTACGATATCTGAACAGGTGAGGGGGTTTGTGCTGTTAAAAGGGAACAGGTTTGATAGGGTCGACTGGACTTTCCTGTTTGCCACACTCGAGAGGTTTGGCTTTCGGGAGTCATTCACTAACTGGATAAAGATTCTTTATACCTCACCTACAGCTACTGTCATAACAAATGGTCTAACATCACGTCGATTCACACTACACCAAGGAAACCGTCAGGAATGCCCACTCTCTCCTTTATTATTCTTAATTTTCATAGAGCCACTTGCAGCAGCAATTCGTCAAAACAGCAATATCAAGGGAATCCAAACACAAAACATCGAACATAAAATAAGCCTCTCATGAGCGACATCCTCCTTTTTCTACAGAATCCATCCTCTTCCCTCCACCACGCAATAGAACTAATAGAATCATTTTCGAAAATATCTCAATACTCCATAAACTGGACCAAATCATCAATCCTTCCTATACAATCCAATAGTTGGGATGTGGCAGCAACAAACATCCCAATCCCACTTTCTCCCAACCACATCACTTACCTTGGAATAAGGGTTTTCCCCCCAGGCTGTCAGAGCTGTTTACCCTCAACTTCTCCCAACTCCTTAAACAAATCCGAACTCGACCTGAAAGCGCTGGAACAATCTCCCCATTTCAATAGTAGGCAGAATCTCCCTGGTAAAGATGTCAATACTACCCAAAGTCAACTACCTTTTTCAATGACCCCAGTACAACCCACCCCATCCTGGTTCAAATCACTTTCGATTCAATCATCAATAAATTCTACTGGAAAAATAAAACCCCACGTATAAAACTCAGTACCCTTCAGAAACCTAAGCTCCAAGGAGGCCTCAACGCACCAAATTTCTACCACTATGCACTAGCTAACCAACTACAGATCATCTATAAATGGACTCATCCGGACACAGACGACCAAATTTGGACAGACATTGAACAATCCATCTGCAATCAAATCAAAATATCAGATTTACCCTTCTTGAATAAATCAATAAAGAAAACCCCTTTATTTCCAGCGCCCACAATATCATCAGCTCTGACGGCCTGGTGGAAACTCTACGACACAAATAACATCCCACTTACACCATCCATATACACCCCTATCTGGCAAAACCCTGAACTTACAAGCAACAATAAACCACTCAATTTTCATCTCTGGGCAAACAAAGGAATCACACATTTAGGTCACATTCTTACCAACAACACTGTAATACCATTCACACAACTGGTCCAGAAATATGGCATTGGGAGCAATTGCTTCTTAGAATACTTGCAACTAAAATCAATACTTCAAAAACAAACACACATTTTAACTCAATTTAAACCAGACCCCCCTAATCAAATTATGGAATTTCTCAATTTATCCCCAAAGAAAATTAACTCAAAAACATATAAACTAATTGCAAAAACCGACACTCAAAACTCACTACCAATTAACAAATGGCAACAGGACTTGAAATTGCTCCCAATGTAATTTCTGGACCGAAATCTGCAAAAACATTTATTCAATGACCACAAACTCCAACTTACAGCTGATACAGTTCAAGACTCTCCATAGATATCACTATACAGGTTACAAACTATCAAAAATGGGTTTCACAACAGACATATGTACACACTGCACACAAGGGAAAGGGACAACTATCTACACGCATTTTGGCACTGCACTCCGATATATACATTCTGGCAAACCATCACTCAATCACTTTCCATAATATTTGGCTGCCACATCCCATTGTCCCCCCTCTCTGTGCATTCTTGGTGATACTTCCACAACCACTCTCAACCAATACAATACAAAACATCTACTTGTGTAAGCTAACTATAAGCCAAGAAAGTCATATTAGTTAATTGGAAAAGCCGGAAAAAAAATACACATTAACACATGGAAAAACTTCATTGCGGACCACTTCTCCTTAGAATATAACCCATCACATTCAGAGCAGAGCCCCACCATATCTCCACTCTCCACTCTCTGGCTTCCATAATACTCCACTACTAATCACACAAATACACTCATATCTCTGTGGTAAGAACATATCAAATAGTTAGAATTTGTAAACTATTATTATTATTATTATTATTATTATTATTATTATTATTATTATTACTATTATTATTATTATTATCATCATCAACCCATCTTGCTGTCAAACAAACACTCAAAAATATATCCATAGAATAGGGCAAGCGGGGCAGGGGGACCAGAGACTGGAGGCCACACACCTCTGGCCTGTTGGTACTCTTACCCTGTTTTTTTTTTTTAATGCAACATTAGGTTAGGGCAAACCTCCATTCCCACAAAAAACAAATAGGGGGGTCTGCGGACAAGGCTACACACCTTGAGACCGCAGACAACCCTTTTTTTTTTTTTATGCACCACTACATGTCACAACCCTCCACAAAGAATCACTTTTAAAATCATAACAAATGGACACTCAACTCACTCACTCACTCAACTGTATGACAGCAAGATCGAAAAATAAACAAAATGAATCAAGGATCACACCCCATGCATGGGTCTTAATAACTATTTGTTACTGTTATTACCAACACCACCACAGTATCACAAACCACCTTACCATACCTCTGTTACAGCTCACAACACAGCCATAATATCCCACTGCACCAACATCACATCCTTTTCCAATATACACCTTCTCCATTATTATTATTATTATTATTATTATTATTATTATTATTATTATTATTATTATTATTATTATTGTTATTGTTATCATTGTCATTATTGTTATTATTTATTTACTTATTCTATTTTATTTTTTTATTATTATTATTGTTCTACTCTGACTGCCAATCACCCTTTGAACCTGCTTTTCTCTAATTATCTAACTGTCCTTCATACGACCCACAATGTTACACCCACACCCACACCCACATTCACACACACACACATACACACACACCCATATACACACACCTATACCCTCTTCCCTTTTTCTCTGCTGTCTAATATGTATGTAATTGCAATGTCATATGTTTGTACACTTGGTGACAGCAAAATAAAATAATAAAAAAAAAAAAAAAAAAAAAAAAAAAAAAGGGAACAGGTTTTCGCATTCACACCTGACACATTTCAATTTGTAGCGGTGGTAAAAGCATATTATACACCTTGGATCCATGCGTTCTGCAGTTTTAATGCACTTCGCAAACTTCTACGAGTCTGCGGAGTTCGTTAAAAGTGCAGAACGCACCGATCCTCTTTGTTCAATGCTTCCACTTAGCCCACAGTTTCTCAGTCACAGTTTTCAGGCTATTTTAGAACTTTTTTTGACCGTGTTTGCCATTTATCCTGTGATTCTGTCAGATGAATCATTTCGATGGAATTTGTTGCCAACAGTGAGTATTTTTTGTCTAATCATTTTCCTTCTTTTAAACCTGAAGTGCAGGTCTATCTGGGCTTATGCAACTGTGTACAAACAATATATGTGCAGTTTCCTGTGGGTGTTGAGAGCCATAAATCCAGCAAATTTCTCACTCACCAAATATTTTTATTGTTTTCATAATAACGGTTTAACCAGGAGGCAAATGACACAAGAGATCCCAGTTTCACATGTTCTTATGTTCTTATGAGATTAGTAACTGTATTGATTTTCTTTGTATGTCAAAGAAAACAACACGCACCCCAAATTATGCAACAAATTAAATGCAAACAAAAGCGTGACCAAGAACACAGGTTTCATAAAGTTATCGCCTTTGGCCCCCAGAGTTTTCCCTGATGGAAATATGAGCCCGGCTCTGGTTCTGTCCTCGTTCTTTTACAACATCTGCTCATTCTGTAAAGGCTTTAGAGTTGGGTTGTCAGGTCTAGACCAGGTCTAAACCAGATCTATAACAGGACTATTCCAGGTCTAAACCAGGTCTATAACAGGACTATTCCAGGTCTATAACAGGACTATTCCAGGTCTATAACAGGTCTAGACCAGGTCTAAACCAGATCTATAACAGGACTATTCCAGGTCTAAACCAGGTCTATAACAGGACTATTCCAGGTCTATAACAGGACTATTCCAGGTCTATAACAGGTCTAGACCAGGTCTAAACCAGATCTATAACAGGACTATTCCAGGTCTAAACCAGGTCTATAACAGGACTATTCCAGGTCTATAACGGGACTATTCCAGGTCTAAACCAAGTCAAAACCAGGTCTATAACAGGACTATTCCAGGTCTAAACCAAGTCTCAAAGTGCTGACTACACAGCTGAGACCCTCTGAGGACTTCCTGTGATCCCGTTTGATTTCAGATACTCGTTTATTGCGTCATTCAGGATCAGCAACCAAAACTTTTTCATGACAAAAAGTGAGTGTCGAGTAGGAGTATGATTTGTTTATGCCTCCTACAAACGTCCCCGACATGAAAGTCGCGTGACCCGTGACAAAAGCTGAGAATGGTCTAAGGAGGTTTTGGATTGTGTTGCCAGGTTGTGCAGAGGTTTTGGGTTGTGTTGCCAGGTTGTGTAGAGGTTTTGGGTTGTGTTGCCAGGTTGTGCAGAGGTTTTGGGTTGTGTTGCCAGGTTGTGCAGAGGTTTTGGGTTGTGTTGCCAAGTTGTGCAGAGGTTTTGGGTTGTGTTGCCAGGTTGTGCAGAGGTTTTGGGTTGTGTTGCCAGGTTGTGTTGAGTCTTACTTTGCTGAGCAGCTGCAGGAGTGTGGCTCCGCCCCCTTCGCCTATCGCCAGAGTTTCTTTGATGACGCGAAAGAGACTGTTCAGGAAACTAAAGCTCACCTGGAGAAAAGAGAGAAAAAAGAAAGAAAAGAAAGACAGGAACACAGAGGGACAGAGAGTCGGGAGTTTGTGTCACGGAGGTGAAACGTGTGAAGAGGAAATTCCACCGACGCCGAGAATTCAAATATTTCAAAGTATTTGGAGCCATAAACACTCCTGTCACTTTAAACATTCAGCCACGTCAGATTCATGTGAAACTGTGACATTTCAGACATTAAGCATTAACATCTCCATGGAAACGAGCAGTTACATACTGGGGCTTTAAATGGACTGACAAATTAAAGACTAACTATCTTTTGGAGATGGTTAGAAATATTGTGATTAAGTTTTCTTTTTGTAGCACTAACTAATCTAGGACTAAACCAGGTCTAAACCAGGTCTAAACCAGGTCTATAACAGGACTATACCAGGTCTTTAACAGGACTATTCTAGGACTAAACCAGGACTAAACCAGAACTAAACCAGGACTGAACCAGGCCGAAACCAGGTCTAAACCTGGTCTATAACAGGACTATTCCAGGTCTAATCTTGGACTAAACCAGGTCTAAACCAGGTCTTAAACAGGTCTAAACCAGGACTATTCCAGGTCTAATCTAGGACTAAACCAGGTCTATAACAGGACCATACCAGGTCTTTAACAGGACTATTCTAGGACTAAACCAGGACTAAACCAGGGCTGAACCAGGTCGAAACCAGGTCTAAACCAGGCCTATAGCAGGACTATTCCAGGTCTGATCTTGGACTAAACCAGGTCTAAACCAGGTCTATACCAAGTCTGATTATTCCAGGTCTAATATTGGACTAAACCACAACTGAACCAGGTCTAAACTAGGACTATTCCAGGTCTAATCTTGGACTCTTTGCCACAATTTCCAGCTAAAAATGACACCAAATAGAATTTCATTTTGAGCAAACTCCTCACCAGACAGAGCTCGTTGAGGTTTGCGAACAGTCTCCAAACATCCACGTCTATGAGACAGTTTCTCGTCTGCAGAGTCATCAGCGTGGCCAAAAACACCTGAACACAACAAAAAAAGAAGAGGTTTAGGACAAAGTAAAAGCATCTGCACATTAAAGGTCCAATATTACACAAAATTAACTCTTGTGAGGTTTAAGTCATGTTTTAATGTTGTTCTCTTCTCAAAAACAGACCTGGAATTGTGTCATGAGCCCTTGAAACTGTAAAATAAAACAATGGAAACTCAAGACTTTACGTTTTGGTTTTCAAGTTGGGCTGACTGGAGTCGGAGTCGTTCGGGGCATCTTTGTTTGTTCTGAAAGTTGTACGTGTTTGTCCCTTAAGGGTAAAAGCTTCAGTTTACATTTACACAATGAGTTTGGGTTAAGTCCAGCCTAAAGTGTCCAGATTTTCAAAATAAAAAAACTGGGACATCCCGGTTTGTGGTGGTTGGTAAAAATAAAAATGTGAAACGAGTGTGAAATTAAGGAAAACTTGAGCCAGTTTAGTCACATTTTCTTTGTGTTATGGTCATTTTTCATCAGCTTTTCTGTATTTTACTCAAACAAATGTCATTTATGCCTCTTTTTACTGTTGGCAAGGATCAGATTGGTCAAAAATAGGGACACTGGGACATTTCTTGTATAAAACTGGGACAAATCAGTGGTTTTGTATAAATCTGCTGGGACAGGGGACACAGGGCTCAGAACTGGGACTGTCCCGGGTAAATAGGGATGTAACAGTAAATGAAATATTGTGAAATTGTATCGTCAAAAGTCTCAATTCACAACATATCGAAAAATGATTTTTTTAATGTCTTTCTTGCTGATTTTAATGTGCAAAGCTCTTTGAATGACTTTATGTAGGAATTATGCTGTACAAATAAACCTGCCTCGCCAAAGTGCAGCAGGAGCTAAAAAACAGAGGGAACTACATAGACCATGATCCTTTGCTGTTTCAGTGCAGACTACATGAAATAAATAACTGTTATTATGCACTTTTAAATCGTAATTCTTCATATTATAACATATCCAAAGTTTTTTCAAGACTCATATTCATAATTTTGTTTGCCTCCACAAAACAAACAATAAATATCGAACCGTGAGATCGTGAAAATATCGTGCCCTGATGGAACGAATGAACGCGTGAATGAATGAATGAAGGAACAGAACAGAAACAGCATACAACAACATATTTAGTGTAAACGTTAACGTGAGTCATTTGGTGTGATTAGACTAAAAATAGACTTTCCACTTTCCATCAGAATATTAAGATTTAAAGGGAACAGTGATCCTAATAATGATTAATGATGTGGGAGTTATTTCTGGCTTCATTAATAAACCAGTAGCGTGAAAAAGAGAGAGCGGGTCAGGCATTTTCATTCCTTTTAAGACACAGGCGCATTTAAAGCAGCTTCTGAGGTCAAAATAAGTCATCCGTGAGCTGTCCGCAATTAATTCTAAAGTGTTTTATTGTCTGTGAATCAGGAAGTTACACCAGTGCACTGTTGGCAGACCCGTTGTTTTTGTTCTAATTATCGTGATGGTCAAACTCCGCTCGGGCCTCTGGCTGCTGTAAAGAGCCATTGTAAACTCATCAGGGTGAATAATTAAAATGTTTTTATGAGTTTATGTTTGGTAATTCTGTTTTTTCAGTTCTGTTTTTATGTTTTAAGGTCCTATAACACAACCCCAACCTTTTTAGTGCCACCTTTTTAGGACCGGTTTAGTGTCAGACAATATTTTCATGGAGTGACCTCAAAGGTGTGTCGGATAAATACGAACAAAATAAAATAATACGACCAACACAAAAACTGTAGCATTTTGTAAAAATAATAATAATAATATTAATAATAATAATGTTGCAGATTGTGGGTTTAATATCAGCTTTAAGTCACGTTCTAATGTCGTTTCCTCCTCAAAAACAGACCTGGAGTTGTGTTTTGTTTCATTCACATGTTTGAGTAACTCTTTATTATTAGTCTGTGTACATCACCAAAGCTTAAAACGCTCTGTTCCACCTTGTGATGTCATGAATCTGTAGTTTTCAAGTGAACAGCTCCTTTTACCTTTAGTTCAGTAGAAATTGGCGATTCCAGGGCTGAAATTATCCAAATAATGCAATTTAAAAACACAGTGGAGCACTTCCTGTATTAGTGTTTTCAGTTTGAGAGAAGAACTAAAGAACCCTAAATGCGCAGGGTTTGTGTTAAACATGTATGAACACAACTCCAGGTCTTTTTGTGATGAGGAAACTACATTCATGTGGAATCAAGTTTGAGTCAAATAGTTGAAAGAACGTTTTAAAAACATCAAGCAAAAAATTATAAATCAAAATACTAAATACATTTTAAAAATCAAACAAAAACATTAAAAATAAATAAATAAATTTGCAAATCAACTTATTTGTGTAATCCTGTAAAAATTTCTGTCTTTGCCTCTTTAGAAACATTTTCTTTTTTTTCCACGTCGTTCTCAGTTTTGTTTGATGCAGTTTTCTTTAGTTCTGATTCCAGCTCGTTCTCGTTTGCAGCTTTGGCACAAAAGTGACAGGTGGGTCTGATTTCCATGGGTGCATTTTGATTTATCATTTTTTGCTTGAATTTTTAAAAGTGTTTTTTTAACTAAAATTTATTTATTTATTTATACAAAATTTATTCCATACATTAAAAAATCAGAAAATACCATAAGTTAAATCTGAGATACTGAGGTGTTACATCTGAGACACTTGCCTCTTTCAGGACCATGAGCTGATCGAGGAAGTAGACGCACTCGCTGCTGAAGAGCTCCCACACGGCCTCCTGCCTCTTGTAGGTGTGGGGGTTGGGGTCGGGGCTTTCCTGGAGAGACTGGTCCCGTAGGAAGTCCACCACGGAATAATCCTGGAATCCCCATGGAAAAAGAAAAAAACAGGTCAGAATTAAAGGTCCTACATTATATCAAACTAACTGTTGTGAAGTTTCAGTCATGTTCTCTGTTCTGGCCTCGGGAAGTTGTAAAGAGCCATTATAAACTCATCACAGTGAATAATTAGGATGTTTTTATGCGTTTATGTTGGTAATTTGTTTTATTTTTATTACTAGTTATGTTTTTTTACATTTTAAAAGGTTCCATTTTACACAAAACTGACTCCTGTAAATGGTCGCATTTTTATACAAAGCTTTACAACAAGGAACCAGTCACACATTCACACTTTCACACACACATTCATACACCAGTGCAGCAGACACTGGGGGCGAGGTGGGTTAAGTGTCTTGCCCAAGGACACGACAGCATTCATCTGTCCGCTGAACCAATGATGTTTGTGTGGAGAGCGGGATTCAGACCACTGACTAGTGTTTGTAGTCCAGAGCGCACTAATGAGACCAAGACCTGTCCAAGACCACAGGGTCCTGAGACCAGGACAAGACCAAGACCTCTGAGGGTCGAGACTAAGACAAGACCAAGACCACAGCCCATCAAAACCAAATCAAGACCATCTTTACATTTATTTTGGCACAACTATATCAATGTTTTTATAAATCTATCTCCACTTTATCACTCGTCGAGTGTCAGACCTCGAGACCGAGTCCAAACACCTTAAGACCAAGACAAGACCGAGTCCAAACACCTTAAAGACCGAGTCCAAACACCTTAAGACCAAAACAAGACCGAGTCCAAACACCTTAAGACCAAGACAAGACCGAGTCCAAACACCTTAAGACCAAGACAAACCGAGTCCAAACACCTTAAAGACCAAGACAAGACCGAGTCCAAACACCTTAAGACCAAAACAAGACCGAGTCCAAACACCTTAAGACCAAGACAAGACCGAGTCCAAACACCTTAAAGACCGAGTCCAAACACCTTAAGACCAAAACAAGACCGAGTCCAAACACCTTAAGACCAAGACAAGACCGAGTCCAAACACCTTAAGACCAAGACAAGACCAAGTCCAAACACCTTAAAGACCGAGTCCAAACACCTTAAGACCAAGACAAGACCGAGTCCAAACACCTTAAAGACCAAGACAAGACCGAGTCCAAACACCTTAAAGACCAAGACAAGACCGAGTCCAAACACCTTAAAGACCAAAACAAGACCGAGTCCAAACACCTTAAGACCAAGACAAGACCGAGTCCAAACACCTTAAGACCAAGACAAGACCGAGTCCAAACACCTTAAAGACCAAGACAAGACCGAGTCCAAACACCTTAAAGACCAAGACAAGACCGAGTCCAAACACCTTAAGACCAAAACAAGACCGAGTTCAAGCGCCTTTAAGACCGAGACAAGAGCGAGTCTGTAGTCTGTGACTGTAATGTTATTTGAGAGTTTGTTTAATTTAGTTCCAAATAAGTCGGTTCTTTCTGGTCATTGGGTTAAAACAAAACTCAGATTTACGTCAAACTTGAGTAACAAAGTTTGTGTCAATAGTAACACATGAGAATCCTCCAGTAGTTAAAGCTGCACTGTGCAGCATTTCTTGTGTAGGGTCTGTAACCTGCTTGTTTCTATGGATACCTCATTGCTCTGACTGGAATGTTCCGCAGTGTGACATTAAACATCTCTACTTTACATTTATTTAATTACAGGTGGTTTTAGAGCTCAACAATCCCTAGAAAAACAGACGTTCTGAGTGTGAGCGGGGTCGCCTCTCCACAGATCTGACCTGGAGCTTGGTCAGATCTGTGAGCAGGGTCACCTCTCCACAGATCTGACCTGGAGCTTGGTCTGGTTTGGTCTCCATGGAGATAGAAAGGTTTAATATTGCCACACTGTGGAACATTCCAGAGAAAAGAGCAGCAGAAAAGCATAACGTTACACAGTGTTCCATTAATAAGGCGTGAAGTGTTAGTGCGGCACCTTCGTCTTAAATCGCTCTTTTAAATCTTCTGACGTGAGCGTCTAAAACAAACACATTTGTTCCTCTCGTATTTGTACAGAGACGCCTCCATCGCTAAAACCACTTGACTGTTTTTATACAAGTGCAAACCTGGACTTTCTGGTTCTGGCTCAACACATTTCTGTCATTCGTCATTTGAGTCACTTCTCTTCAAACTCTTTTATTTGGATAAAGACTTGGGCCGTTAGCTCTCCAAACAGAGCGCTAAAGCCTGAGCTAATGCAATTTAAACGGACAATATCAGACTGTTCTCTGATCTCTGTTCTCATGGAGTTTCCTCAAACACACCTGGAGTTCTGTTTACTTTCATTCACTCATGTTTAACACACACATTTATGCAGATTTAGACTGAGTTCTTCTGTCAGACTGAAAATGCGGTGATACAGGAAGTGCTCCACTGTGTTTTTAAACTCCACACACCTTCACTGGAATCATTTGGATCATTTCAGTCCTGGGACTGTCAATCTCTACTCAACAAAATGAACAAAAATGTCCACTGGAAATCTACCTCCATATGACATCACAAGGTGGAACAGAGCATTTTGAGCTTTGGGGATGTATCGGGGACAACACGTCCCTATTTCCTCAAGAAAGTCCCAGCTTTGTGCTCTGTGTCCTCTGTCCCTGCAGATTTATACAAAAAGCAGTGATTTGTCCCAGTTTTCTCCAGAAATGTCCCAGATGTCCCTATTTGTCCAGTCTGATCCTGCCAACAGTAAAGAGGCAGAAACTGTCATTTGTTTTGGTAAAATACAGAAAAGCTGCTTAAAAAATGACCAAAACACAAAGAAAATGTGACTATACTGACTCACGTTAGTCTCTGCATAACAATTTTCCTTAATTACGCACAATTTCACAATTTTATTATTACCAACCACCAAAAAAATGGGTATGTCCCAGTTTTATTATTTTGAAAATCTGGTCAGACTAATAATAAAGAGTTACTACATTAGAACATGACTTAAAGCTCACAGCGGGCCGTGCATTTCACACGTAGGCCTTCAGTAGTGCTACGTCTGAATCGATCCACTTATCAATAACTATTTTATGGCAATAAAAACAATCTTATTATGCAGAAATGCAGTATAAGGGGCCGTTGCATCGCAGATAGGTAACACGTGTAGCCACAATAAATGCCTTTACTGAAGAAACAAACCCGGGGTGCAGGGACGTGCACAGGAATTTTGAGGGGCAGTTGCTCTGACATAAAGAAAGGGCACACCGCACCAAACTTGAATGAACCTTAATAAAATTTGGCAAGTTTTATTTTCCCTGCAATTCTAGCATTTACCAATAGATGGCACAATCTAGATACATTGATACATAAAACCAATTTACCCATAGGGACCTCAGCACACGGCTCAGGGGTAGAACTATATGTTGAACACGTCTTCCTCACTCATGGTCCAAAAACCTTCCCATAAAGCACTGCAGCCAAGTATATGTAGTGTGCTGCGCACCCCGCACCTCCTCCCGTACCGTGCGCACCGCATCTCCTCTTGTACGGCGCGGACACTGCGTGTGGATCGTGTCTTGTCGCATACGCTGCGTGGACCGCGCTTCCTCCTGTGCGCCTCTAAACCAGCCAATCTCTGTATTCAGCGGCCTTGTAGAGTTCCTCCTATCGGCTTCTCTCTCGCTCAACGGTATCAGTGGCAAATAACACGCTCCCAGCAATACAATTTGCTGTGTTCCTCAGAGCCTGTGAGCCAGGGGTACCGCTCGTAGTTAGTGGACTGAAAGTGACGGACAAATCCTTTTCCCAGTTGTGACAGGCTTGCCCGACCTTTCTTAACAATGTCCAGCTTTTCTTGAAAAGTCCGTCTTGAAAATGGCTTTGACAATAAATCTGTAACCAAATCAATTTCTTCTGCTCCTTCAGCCATTGTGGGTTGAAAAAACAGCCATTAAATCAACAACTATATTTCTGTTCGTGCAGCTCGCTACAGATGCAGTTTGCTAGCTCCAGCTAGTTCGCTCTCTGACTAGCCAATCAAAGGGTGTGAATACGCTGACGTTACCGTAGGCCTGCTAAAGGCCTTGGTGTCGCCAACTCAAAATCTGATTGGTTGAAGCAATAGTTTCATCGACACTTATTTTTTACTAGAGGGCCCGCAGAACTGATTGTGAAGGCCTCCAGATAGATTTCTTTGACGTTGTCCCTGCCTGGCAACAAATGGTGGCTGAAATGTGATTGGTTAAACGGTTTAATATGAAAATACATGTCTGGAAGCAGCGCAACCAGGGTAAAGGCTATGAAGGGAAGGACAGACCATTTGGAATTATTTAATAAGTATTCATGGACAAAATATAATTAACATCAGTCTGTGATTCAGATATTTTTTTAGGCCAGCAGAGAAAACCTTGCAGGCCCACCACTGCTTTTAAGTATACATTTTCACTATGTTTAAAATAATAAATAAATCACTGCACATATATTTTCAAGCCCTCAAATTCACCAGTCAAAATTCAGAGTGTAAAATTTATGATTCTGAATTGTCAGGCCCGTCTACAAAAGAGAATGATTGATTTTGTCTTGGCATTTTGGATCTTTGCTGCAAAACTTTTCATTGCTAATTTAACACTCTGAATTTTGAGGGTTTGAAAATATTTGAGTTGAATATTTAAATGGTTATTTTTTTATTTTGAAATGTGAAAAGGCCCAAATTTCACAATTTTTTCATCTGTGTTCTAATGTGGTTTCCTCATCACAAACAGACCTGGAGTTGTGTTTTGGTTCATTCACACATGTTTGACACATTTATACATATTTAGGCTCTTCTCTCAAACTGAAAACACTGCGTTCCACCTTGTGATGTCATGTGGTGATACCGTAAGTGCTCCACTGTGTTTTTAAACTCCCCACACCTTCACTAGAATCATTTCTCTACCTTCAGCCTTAGAATTGTCAAACTCTACTGAACTAAAGGTAAAAGTTAACTAAAAAGTTCACTTGAAAACTACCACTTCATGACATCACAAGGTGGAACAGAGCATTTGGAGCTTTGGAGATGCAGAAAGACTAATAATAAACATGTGTGAATGAAACAAAACACAACTCCAGGTCTGTTTTTGAGGGGAGAACAACATTAGAACATGACTTTAAGCTCACAGGAGTCAGTTTTGTGTGACATAGGAGCTTTAAAATGCTTTACACGTTCTCACCTTGTACTTTTGTAAATCTGGCTTCCTCCAGTCTTGAATCTGCACCGCTGAAAGACACTTCTCCACATCGGACGCTGTGCCGATCTGTAACTTCCCTTTAGACTGTAAACACAAAGGTCAAGGGTCAAATCCTGGTCAAAGGTCACACCTTGTCTCGGGGAAAACCGGACTGAACTCTTGGATCAGTGACGATGTTTGCGTTTGGATTGTCAGATTATTAAAGGTGCATTGAGTAACTTTTCTGGTGGAGGGTCTGTCAAAAGCTTTTCTCCATGGAGAGGTTATTCTATCTGGAATGAATGGATGTCTATTTGGACAGTAATGCACAAAACATGCATAGAAAACATAAATACATAGATATAATACAAAAAAATACTTCTTTTCTATAACAATAAACAAAAGTAAATGTCGCGCAGATTTGACTTGTGACTGAAAAGGAGTGGGAGGAAGAAAACACTTATTTAACCCCTTTTCCAGTGTCCCAACAAAGAACATATACACTCCTCATTTCTATTTTCATGTTGCTCCATAATTTGACACCACAAACTTCTTGTTGTTTGAGCATGAGGCATTTTAACGTTAAAAAAAACACAACACAATAGACGACCTTTAAGTTGAACAGAAATGGAAACCAAATACTTCTCCAGCTCGGTTAAATTAACTTCTAACATGAAAAAACACTCACAATTGTAGATTTTTGACAATACACCTACTTCCTTTAAAAGCGCTGCAGTTCTAGTTCGGCTTTTTGTTAATTGTCAAATCTAAACGGCCAATGGGGCAAGAGGAAGGACCGTAATCTGCTTTGGGAAGTGGGTCAGGGAACAAAGTCCAGACCCAAGATCTAAGTTTTATTAAAGTTCACCACAAACAACAAGATACAGCTAAAAAAAACAGTATAAAAACAGTACGAAAAACACCAAAACATGCAAAAAAGTCACACGGACACACTCACCGTGCTCCGTCGTGAGAAGGGCCACTTGGACTTCTTCGAATCTGGGACAAAACAGAAATATGATTCATTATTTGGATTATAACGCAACTTCTGTTTTTTATTTTGAATCTGTTCCAGTGGAATACGTCAAGTCGTTAATTACATCCTGGTAAATGTATCTACAGGTTTCAGAATGAGGGAAAATTAGGACCATCGCAATTACAACTAAATATGATATTGTTTAAATGGTATTGTAGTGGATTGAATGGAGTTTTATAATATCAAAAAGTGACACAACACAAGAATAATTTAATTGTGGATGTTTCACTGTATTTTAATCCATGTTTGAATCAAATTTATTTAATCTAAAGTGTGCAAATGTCATTTTTAAAAGTAATACGCAGCTATAATGTTCAATTTGAATGTATTCATAATGTGGAGGCTTTAATATGAGCGCTTTTGGGGTTTTTACCTTTTCCTGCACCTACTTTTTTATTTAGTGTGGCTTTTTTACTGTTATATGTTATATGCATGAAAAATAAATACATAAAAATAAACAATCATGTAACTGAAATCACAAGAACATTTTGACATCCAACTTAAACCAAATGGCAAAATCCTCCACCTGAAGGAGTCCTGACCAACACCAGCACAAGATCTGGAGATGGGCCCCAGATGCTGCAGACTGTGGGTCAAATGCTCCTGACAGGTGCCCCAGAGCGTAAAAGAATGGGTCAAATGCAGAGGACAAGTTTCCCTGTGGGGACATTCATCAACCTAAGACCTACAGTACATCTATTTACCGCTTGGTGCAGTTTAGTGAATGTGCAAATCCAAGATCCACACGTTTGTGATCACCATAAAGTCTGAATTATAACGACGTGTATGTTGGGTGCAGTAAAATAAAAACAAATAAAACAGTTCTTCTTTTTTGTCATTGACATTTACCTGAAAGTGTTGAACCGTTGAGTAAATGTGCAGCTCCGTTTGATACAAACAGATCTCCCGGTGAAACGTCCAGTCCCGGTAAACTGACCACCACGGAGCTCCGCCTCCTCTCCTGTAGCCTGCGAAACAAGGACACAATCATGCATAAAATCAGTTTGTTTGAACGCTTTCACATTACATTTACATTTCTATGGAGGTGGAGGACAGTGATGTTATGGTCATATATTCAGTTAATTGTCATATTGATTATTGCCACTATTAAAGGGCCCAGAACAGACGACAAGAACAACATTAAACGGGATTTCTGGCACGTTTGAAGCTAAAGTCCGCTGCTAGAGAAAAAACAGCACAAACTAGTGTAGTGATGGGCCCAAGTTCTTAACTTCCTGCTTATAAAGTTGTTTTCTAACGTTTCCAGACACTAATGAATGAACCAGGCAGAGCGTTTTGTTTGTTAGACTCGTGGCTGTTGCAAGATGGGTTAAAGTGGTGTTAAGCTTCTTCAGTGTGAAGCAAATTGGCGTTTTACGTGAAAGTTAAGAACTTGCCCCCATCACTACACTAGTTTGTTGTCTTGACAGACTCACTGCCACAGTGAGATCTCCGCCAAGGAAACACTGATCTGTGCCGTTTTTTGGTTTCTGACAGAATTCCACCACCTCTAGAAATGGACTTTAGCTTCAAACATGCCGGAGTTCAACTTTAATCAACAACCACCACATTAACAACAGCAAGAACATTCAAGAACACCGTACAAACAACATTTAAGACATATCATTAAAAACAAACAGTACAGGTTCTAAAACATGAGGACATTAACGGGCAAAGGCTAATCTAAATAAATAAACACATTTTGCATCTGGATTTAAATGTTTAGAGTGAATCAAGATGACAGAGGTCGGGTGGGAGTGAGCTCCAGAGCTGAGGAGCAAAGTGACTGATGCATGACGCATTTCATGAGCAGCGCTTGAGATCAAAATAAGGGGGGGAAAAAATCAGGAAAAACAGGTTAGCATGCTAGTTATTGTTAGCATGAGCATCCTGGCAAAACTTCACTCTGGTCTCAGGATGCATAAGGAATAACTTTGGACCACTGCAAACTGTTTGAAATGAACAAATTCTGTTTTTTCACGTTTCATGTTCCAATATTTTCCTCGTGCTCACATATCTTGCACATTTCTGAAGCTCCACAGTTCTCCTAAACTCTGCAGACACACAGCAGCCAGAGGAAATGACAGAATTCCTCTTTGTCATTTGGCATGGCTGAAATACCATTCACTTGTGCCAATACTATTGCTGCGGCTACTGCTAATGCTACTGTCAGTGTAATTAGGACAACCAGACGTCCCTATTTACTCTGGACAGTCCCAGTCCTGAGCCCTGTGTCCTCTGCCCCAGCAGATTTATACAAAACCACTGATTTGTCCCAGTTTTATACAAGAAATGCCCCAGGTGTCTCTATTTTTGACCAATTTGATTTAAACTAGGTTTAAACTAAGACTAAACCAGGACTAAATCAGGACTATCACAATTTTTGACTAATCGGATCCCCCCCTACAGTAAAGAGGAGCATAAATTGTAATTTGTTTTGCCAAAATACAGAAATCTGTGTTTGTGAATGATGAATAAAGCAAAAAAAAATGCAGCGTCAGAAGTCCCTCAGATCATGACTGACACGAGAATGCACAATCTTACACGCTCTTTTCACTATTTTATTTACACCAGCCATCGTCAGTGTAATAAGTCTGTGTTCAGTATCTGCCCTCCCGTTTGTCAGGCTGTCTGCTCCACACACTGTCCCCTCGGTCACATTTCAGAGCTGGAAACCCAAGACGGAAAAACAGAGGTCTCCCTCCGGCTCCAGGCCCAGCTCAGACGCCGTGAGCTCCACAGTCGCGCCTTGGCCCAGTTTCTTATGTAATCTCCCCTCACACTACAGCAGTGCAAGTTTACGCTGGAGAAGATATGTAAAGGTGTGTACGTAAAGACAGGTGACACACAGGAGCTGCCTGAAGTGGTTTGTTAAGGTCGTATTTTACACAAAACTGACTCTTGTGAGCTTTAAGTCATGTTCTAATGTTGTTCCCTCCTCAAAAACACACCTGGAGTTGTGTTTTGTTTCATTCGCACATGTTTAACACAGAAAACCTGCATTTTTACACAATGTATACTTTTTTTTTAATGTGTATATATATATTATATTTATTTATTCTTTACATCTGTTTTTAGGCTTCTTTTTTTTCTCTCAAACAGAAAACACTCCACACACCTTCACTAGAATCATTTGGATCATTTCAGCCCTGGAATTTCCAATCTTGACTGAACTAAAGGTAAAAAAAGGAGCTGTTCACTTAAAAACTACCGCTTCATGACATCACAAGGTGGAACAGAGCATGTCATAATAATAAAGGGTTACTTAAACATATGTAAATGAAACAAAACACAACTCCAGGTCAGTTTTTGAGGAATGAACAACACTGGAATATGACTTAAAGCTCTCAGGAGTCAATTTTGTGTAATATGGGAGCTTTAAAACACCCTGGGGGTTATTTTATCTACGATTAAAAAGGTGAATATTGTCTGTGTTGACTGAAGTTCTGATGACAGTTTGTGCAGACGGTCAGATAAAAAATGTTATTTTATTTAACCTTTATTTTAAAAAAGCAGCAGAGTGAGGCAGGACCCCGGAGACTTGTGTTTGCACTGTGTAACTTTTCTGGGGGTGTGTCTGCCACCTTGTTTCCATGGAGATATTACTGTTTTGTAGGGATGTAACAATAACGTAAATCTGGTGATATAGTGTCGTCAAAGGTCTCACAATAATATTGTGGAGCATCACAATATATCGAATCCCAAGTCTCTTTGCTTAAATGAACAGTTCTGATGCAGAAATAGCTAAAAAAGACCAGAGGGAACTACATAGACCATGATCCTTTACTCCGTTTCAGTGCAGACGACATGAAGAAATAACTGTTCTAAGCACTTTTACATCTTCATTCTTTGGATTAAGTCTTGTGAAGCATTTTTAGAGGAAAAAGTCGCAGATTCACAGTTTTGTCCCGGTCAATAAATATCGTACCGTGAGATGAACAAAAAAGAAAGAACAAATGAAAGAAAGAACAAAAAACAAAAGAACAAAAGAAATAATGAAAGAAGATAAAAGAAAAAACAAACATCCAAAAGCAAGAAAGAACAAATGATAAAGAATGAAAAAGTAAAGAAAGAACGAATGAACGAACAAAAGAATGAGTGAAGGAAAGAACAATAGCACATTTAAATCTAATATAAAAGGTGCACTGAGGAACTTCTGTCAAACGCTTTTCTCCATGGAGATGTTGTTGCTTTGTCTGGAATGTTCCACAGTACGGCTTTAAACCCTTCTATCTTCATGGAGACCAAAGCAGACCAAGTTAAGGGTCAGATCTGTGGAGAGGCGACGCCGCTCACAGTCAGAATGTCCGTTTCTCAAAGTATTTTTGAGCTGTAAAACTTTTTTCTAGGTATTTTTACACTAAACTGGAAAAAAAACAATCTCTAGGGAAGTTAAAATGACTTAAATTAAGAACATTTTACTTTATTTGAGTCGATTCAACTTAAAGTAAAATGATCTGCCAGTAGAATAAATGTTTTTTCTTCAAGCAACATTTGATTTTGTTTCTTATTTTAAATGCAAAGTGTAGCCCGATGAATTTTCATATTTTAAGTACAGAAAGTCTTGTTCCACTGGCAGATTATTTTACTCATCAAGTGAAATTGACTCAAATTGTGATAAAACTTTCTTAAGTCAAGTCATCTGACTGGATTTTGTTTTTTGCTGTGTATAAAACGCCTGTAATTTAATAAAATGCTAAACAAATATGTTTAATGCCGTACTGTGGAACATTCCAGGCAAAGAGATAACATCTACGTGGAGACAAGTAACAAACCCTCCACTTTACGAGTTACACAGAGCACCTTTAAATAAACAGAACTACAGGCAAACACAGTGATATCTAATACAGATTTACTCATGTTCAGAGCCTGAAATTCAACACCTGAAAACTCTGAAATCAGCTCTGACTTTTCCAGATCACACTCGTGTAATTTGATACTAAAGAGTCTTTCCGAGCTCGTCCTCTGACACAGACTGTACAGAGAACACAGCTCATCTTATCCACGCTCCCAAACACGCATCATTTACAATAACCTGGTCAGAACAGATAAAAATGATTACAAATGCAATAAGGAAGATCAGCGCGTCTAAAGCAACAGATAAAACCTGTGATAAACGAGAGTGTGTGTGTGTGTCTGTCTGTGTGTGTGTGTGTCTGTGTGTGTGTGTCTGTGTTTGTGTGTGTGTCTGTGTGTGTGTCTGTGTTTATGTGTGTGTCTGTATGTGTGTCTGTGTGTGTGTCTTGTGTGTGTATGTGTGTCTGTGTGTATGTGTGTGTCTGTCTGTGTTTGTGTGTGTGTCCGTGTGTGTGTGTGTTTGTGTGTGTGTCTGTGTGTGTGTGTGTGTATGTGTCTATGTGTGTCTGTGTGTGTGTGTGTGTCTGTGTGTGTGTGTGTCTGTGTGTTTGTGTGTGTGTCTGTGTGTGTGTGTCTGTGTCTGTGTGTGTGTGAGTGTGTGTCTGTGTGTGTGTTTGTGTGTGTGTGAGTGTGTGTCTGTGTGTGTGTGAATGTGTGTGTGTGTGTCTGTGTGTGAGAGTGTGTGTGTGTGTCTGTGTCTGTGTGTGTCTGTGTGTCTGTGTCTGAGTGTGTGTGTGTGAGTGTGTGTGTGTGTGTCTGTGTGTGTGTGTGTCTGTGTTTGTGTGTGTGTCTGTGTTTGTGTGTGTGTCTGTGTGTGTGTGTCTGTGTGTGTGTCTGTATGTGTGTGTGTGTGTGTCTGTGTGTGTGTCTGTGTGTGTGAGTGAGTGTGTGTGTGTGTGTGTGTGTGAGTGTGAGTGTGTGTCTGTGTGTGTGAGTGAGTGAGTGTGTGTGTGTGTGTCTGTGTGTGTGTGTCTGTGTTTGTGTGTGTGTCTGTGTGTGTGTCTGTGTTTATGTGTGTGTCTGTATGTGTGTCTGTGTGTGTGTGTGTCTTGTGTGTGTATGTGTGTCTGTGTGTATGTGTGTGTCTGTCTGTGTTTGTGTCCGTGTGTGTGTGTTTGTGTGTGTGTCTGTGTGTGTGTGTGTGTGTATGTGTCTATGTGTGTCTGTGTGTGTGTCTGTGTGTGTGTGTGTCTGTGTGTGTGTGTGTTTGTGTGTGTGTCTGTGTGTGTGTGTCTGTGTCTGTGTGTGTGTGAGTGTGTGTCTGTGTGTGTGTGTCTGTGTGTGTGTGAATGTGTGTGTGTGTGTCTGTGTGTGAGAGTGTGTGTGTGTGTCTGTGTGTGTGTGTGTGTGTCTGTGTGTGTCTGTGTCTGAGTGTGTGTGTGTGTGTGTCTGTGTGTGTGTGAGTGTGTGTGTGTGTGTGTCTGTGTTTGTGTGTGTGTCTGTGTGTGTGTGTCTGTGTTTGTGTGTGTGTCTGTATGTGTGTGTGTGTGTGTCTGTGTGTGTGTCTGTGTGTGTGAGTGAGTGTGTGTGTGTGTGTGTGTGTGAGTGTGAGTGTGTGTGAGTGAGTGTGTGTGAGTGTGTGTCTGTGTGTGTGTGTGTCTGTGTTTGTGTGTGTGTGAGTGTGTGTCTGTGTGTGTGTGTGTCTGTGTGTGTGTGTCTGTGTGAGAGACAAGGTTCACATGAATTTTGCTTCCTTGTACATAACAGACGCCCAGAGGTGGAAGAGCAGCTATGAATTCTACCCACAGTATGACATTAAACCTTTCTATCTCCATGGAGACCAAACCAGACCAAGTTCCAGGTCAGATCTGTGGAGAGGCGACCCCGCTCACAGTCAGAATGTCTGTTTTTATAGGTATTTTTGAGCTCTAAAACCACCTGTGATTGAATAAATGTAAAGTAGAGCTGTTTAATGTCACAGTGTGGAAAATTCCAGGCAGAGCTGTGACAAACAAGTGACAGACACTACACCAGAAAAGTTACGCAATGCACCTTTAAATAAAATAAATAATATTACTGAAGTAGAAGTACAAAGCAGGGCTCCAAGAAACTACTCAAAGAAGTGTGTGTGGTTCAACTGTCATAATGCAACATCTGATTTGGCAACTTTGTTGTCAGTACAGTCACATTTTCTTTGTGTTTTGGTCATTTTTAAGTATCGTTTACTGTATTTTACTTAAATAAATGACTATTTCTGCCTCTCTTTATTGTGCGCAAGGTTCAGATTGGTCCAAAATAGGGACACAGGAGTCAGTTTTGTGTAATACAGGACCTTTACACCGCCCATGGGATGACTTTATCGACAATATTTGCTCATGACAGTTTGCTGCAGACGGTCAGATAAAAGCAGGAATTCTTGAAAAACCTCAGCTAGAGACATTTTTCAGAAGACACTGTAAAGTGCAGGTTTGAAATAAATGACTGACTGTAGCTTGTGGCGGTAATGTTCTTTGAGAGGGACTCAGCTTTATACACAGGGTGACCAGGTTTTCAAAGCCCAAAACTGGGACATGCCTGGTGTGTGGTGGCTGGTCATAATAAAATTGTGAAACAAGTGCGTAATAAAGGAAAACTGACACCATTTATGTCAAACATGAGTCAGTACAGTCACATTTTCTTTGTGTTTTGGTCATTTTTAAGCAGCTTTTCTGTATTTTACCCAAACAAATGACAGTTTATGCCTCTTTTTACTGTTGGCAGGATCAGATTAGTCAAAAATTGTGATAGTCCTGTTTAAGTCCTGGTTTAGACCTGATGGAGTTTGTTTGTTTGTTTGTTTGTTTATTAGGATCCCCATTAGCCATTGCCATAGCAATGGCTACTCTTCCTGGGGTCCACATCATAAAAACATTACATTTATTACAAAACAATAACAATATATCACATTGTCTAAAATAATAATTACATTTTAACTCATGCACATTTGCAGTGTTTTAAATACACACAGATTTAGCACCTTATAAAATAAAATGTTTAAACAAGGCTTTTTAAAAAACTTCTGTGTTTGTTGTTACATTTAAAACATGTGAAGGAAGGGAATTCCATTTTTTCATTCCTCTGAAAATAATAGTTTTTTGTCCAGCATTGCTATTACACCGTGGAAGAATAAAACAACCATTTGAAGCATGTCTTGTATTGAAATTATGCAAGGTGCAGCTAAATGAAAGACCATTGTACAAAACATTTGGTATTTTAGATACCACAATACTTCTTAAGAAACAGAGAAGAGCAATATCAACCTTATTTTTCACCAATGGCCAAACTAATGCTCTGTGCATACTCAGAATATTTGTGTATCTGGAACAGTTCAGAGCGAAACGCGCTGCCTTATTTTGGACTATTTGTAGTTTATTTATATCTTTATCTGAAGCACTGGACCACACCACTGGGCAATACTGCAAGTGAGATAAGACAACAGTTTTAGTAATTAGAGGAATTAATTTAAAAGGTATATAATATGAACATCTTCTTAAAACAGCTAGTTGTCTTCCCATCACTGCCACAGTGCGCTCAATCTGCTTTGACCATTTCAGTCGGCTGTCAATAGTGACTCCCAAAAGTCTTGTTTCTTCTACCTGATTAATAGCTGTACCATCTACAGACAGATCTAGTTTTGGCAAAGCTTTAATTTTATAATTTGATCCAAATAAAATGCTTTTGGTTTTTGATATATTTAGAACTAATTTATTGGTATGCACCCAATTTAAAACTGACTTAAGATCGTTATTCAAGGTGCTCGAGAGGGCCTCCACAGATGAACCTGGAGTCCAGGTTTAGATCAAATTTGTCAAAAATAGGAACATCTGGGATGTTTTTTCAATAAAAACTGGACAAATCGGGATGTCTGGACAATCCTATTTATAAAGAAACTGGATTTGGATAGCATCTCCATGGAGACAAGCAGATGGCAGACCCTCCACCAGAAAAGTTGCGCTGTGCAGCTTTAAAAACGTCCTGAGAGTAAATGTACCTGAGGCCCTCCCTCCTGCAGATGCCTGAGTGACACAGTAGCACATTTCTAAGCGGGAGGACCCGCTCGAGCACTAAACCCATGTAAGCCCGAGGAGTACACACACTCCTGCAGCTTTAAAACAGGACAGGTGACAGCTGACAGGCGCTCAGGCTGCTACTGTCAGGCTCAGGGTGCATCATGGGAAACAGCAATGGATCTCACTTTTAGGTGTTTGTTTAATAGAGCTGTAAATGGACCAAAATGTGAGTTAGGATTAATCATGTCATTTAAAAGATCAAGATTTGGGACCATAATAGAGTGACCAGACATCCCTGTTTCCCCGGGACAGTCCCAGTTTTGAGCCCTGTGTCCCCCGTCCCAGAAGATTTATCCAAAACCACTGATTTGTCACAGTTTTATTCAAGAAATGTCCCAGGTGTCCCCATTTTTGACCACTTTGATCTAAAACAGGACTAAACTAAGACTAAATCAGCACTAAAACAGGACTCATCACAATTCCTGACTAATCTGATCCTGCCAGCAGTAAAGTGGAGCATAAACTGTCATTTGTTTTGCCAAAATACAGAAATCTGTTTGTGAACGAGCATAAAGTCCCTCAGATTCTGACTGAAATGAGAATGCACAATCTGTCCCAGTTTAGAAGTGAAGATCTCATCACCCTAAACCACAACAGAAAGAAGTGAGCGAGCTGAAGATTTGGTATTTTTGGAGATTTTTATGTAAAAAGTCACATTAAACACCATTTTTATATAAATACACTGTTTCCTAGTCCATTTTTCTGCATAAATAGTAGTTTTTGCTTAAACTCCTCTAGTCTGTCTACATCTCCAAAGCTCAAAACACTCTGTTCCACCTCGTGATGTCATATACAGTATTTTAGTTCAATAGAGATGGGAAACTCTAGGTCTGAAATTATCCAATTCTAGTGGTGTATGGAGTTTAAAAACAGAGTGGAGCACTTCCTGTATCACCACATGACATCACAAGGTGGAACAGAGTGTTTTCAGTGCGAGAGCTTTGAGAGCTCAGCCTAAACATGCAGGGTTTGTGTTTTAAACATGTGTAAAAGAGGAAAGGACATTCTCAGAAGCTGCATTCACTGTGAATTAATGAAGATGAACAGAACTGCCTCATGTTTGTTATTTGTTTAGAGTAAAAAAAATGATGCAAAATTCCAGGAAGACGCTGGAGTCACGTTCCTCCGTCTGTCCCAGAGCTCCGAGCTGATCGGCTCTGACAGATTCTTGTCACTTCACACAGCCATAAAACACAGGCTCACAACAGGACAGGTTTCCCTCTGCAAGTACAGGCACTTTCCCCTCTAAAGCCCAGTTTCAATGGCTGAAAAGTTCCACCCTATGGCATTAAACGTATCCAACTGTGTAAAATGTCTTTAAAACCCTGTTATGATTCTGTCAGTAGAGTCGCCTCTCCACAGACCTGACCTGTGGCTTGTTTTGACAGATTCTTGTCAGTTCACAAGCCCATAAAATACAGGCTTATACTAGTACAGGTTTCCTTCATTTTTCCCTCTAAAGTCCAGTATTTATCAGCAGAAATGTTCCACCTTATGGCATTCAAGTAAAATATTACATTAAAATATTATTTTCTGATCTGTGTAGTCAGTTTTCTCGTCACAAACAGATCTGGAGTTGTGATTTGTTTCATTCACACATGTTTAACACACAAACCTGCACATTTAGGCAGATTTCACAGCTGGAATTTCCCATCTCCACTGAACTAAAGGTAAAAGGTGCTGTATTCATGACATCACGAGGTGGAACAGACTGTTTTGAGCTCTGGAGATGTAGACAGACGAGAGGATTTCTTGCAAAAACTACAGTTTATGCAGAAAGACGGACTAGGAAACAGTGTTTTTATACAAAGACAGATGACATTTGTGAGTCACGAGTTTTCATTGACTTTTTACACAGAAATATCTTCAAATCACTCACTCCTCCTGTCTGCTGCTGTCGCATAGAAATCCTTACTGATACTTTGCAACAGACGTCATCAACATTCTAACCGGAAGCACTGCTCTATCTGAAACTCTGTTACTCAAGTTAGACTTTAATCTGAGCTTTATTTTAACACAATCTGACCAGAAAAACCTGACTTATCTGGAAGTGGAACTGGTGATTTGATCTGTGCTGTCAAACACGTCCCAACAGTGTTTCTGCGAGTCACTCTCAACTTTTTACTGAAAATCAAACTCCTGCACAGGATCATGGACGCTCCGACTGGTCAAATGAAAACTTGGGCACATTTTCTCTCAGTTTATCTTACCACTGCTTTGTGAGTATTTGCTAATGTGTGCATTGTGTCTCCATGGTAACTGCTGAACATTTTGCCAATAGACATACATGTAAAACAGAAAAGTCCAGAACGTGCACAGCATGAGGCCCAGCATGAGGCCCAGCATGAGGCCCAGCATGAGGTCTCTTCAGAGAATCAGTGATCTAAATAACATGATCGACTAAAACCCAACTGACGGATAATAGAATAAATGGTTAAAGGCGTCCAGGCTTTTGCACAGGTTTCGTACAGTTCTGAGCTCACTGCGTTCTTCATATTCTCCTCTAAATTCCAGTATTGAGGAGTTAACGTCATATGCTCCTCCTTCAGCACCTGAGGCATTAATGAGACACTTCCAACCAGGTCACTCATCTTCCCCATTCATTCTTCTGTCTCTGGTACAGTGCGAGCCTGACTCTTTGTGTCTGTGAGCACCCAAACTCCCACAGAAACAAACTTTTGTCCCTGGAACAGAAAATGATTCTCACAAACAAAACTGTCCCCATCGAGCAGAGGCTTCCCCGGGCCCTGTGAGGAGCGCAGAGCAGCAGAGTGTAATTACTGAGACAATACAGGGACTAATTATCCAGTAAAGGGGGTGAGGGGGGGAGGAAAACAGCCTTAATGAGCCCTGGTCTAATGCGAACAGAACCATGGGACTGTCCAAACTAAAGCGAATGCCCTTCGAACAAAGATGCAGCACAATGAATGGACAATGGAGCCTCTCATCAGATCCCAAGATGAACCAAACACGGCGCCGTGTTGTTTTCAGAGGCCTGTGCTCAGAAAATACAGTTTCTTCCACTTTACTTCCTTAATATAAGGTAACTCCGCCCACCACGTTACATCAGACACATGTAAACACTGCCTGTGGGTGGGGCAGTCGGGGGAGTCGGTGTCGTGGTGAGGCCAATATTGATCTCACCCTATTTATTGCATATTTACAGAACCTTCTGAAAGTATTGGCCCCCTTGAACTTTTCGACCTTTTGCCACATTTTGGGCTTCAAACATAAAGATATAACATTTTTGTGAAGAATCAACACCAAGTGTGACACAATTGTGAAGTGGAATGAAATTTTAAACTTTTATTATGAATAAAAAAATGAAAATGAGGGCGTGTGAAATGGGAATTTTGGAAGGAAACCTGTTGGAGTCTGCAAAAGACCTGAGACTGGGATAGAAGTTTACCTTCCAACACGACAACCATCCAAACATAAAGCAAAATCTACAATGGACTGGTTCAAAACTCAACATATCAAGGTGTTAAAATGGCCAAGTCAAAGTCCAAACCTGAATCCAACTGAGAATCTGTGGAAAGATCTGAAAACTACTGTTCACAAACACTCTCCATCTCACTTTATGGAGCTTGAGTTGTTTTGCAGGAAGAATGGATAAAGATTTCAGTCTCTAGATGTGCAAAACTGATAGAGTCACACCCCAAAAGCCTCGCAGCTGTAATCGTGTCTACAAAGCACTGGCTCAGGGGGGTGAATATTTTGCACGCCCTACTTTTCAGTTTTTTATTTGTAAAAAAAAAAAGTTTAAAATATTGAATACATTTCGTTCCACTTCATGATTATGTTGCACTTGGTGTTGATTCTTCACAAAAAAATCAAATTTTATACATTTATGTTTGAAGCCTGAAATGTGGCAAAAGGTCAAAAAGGTTTATGATTTTCCAATTTGGATGATTTTTCCATACATTTGACAAATAAACACACAGAAAATTAAACCCCACACGCCTTCACTGGCATCATTTGAATAATTTCACCTTGGGAATTTCCCACCTCGAAATACTGAACTAAAGGTAAAAGGAGCTGTTCACTTGAAAACTACCACTTCATGACATCACAAGGTGGAACAGAGCGTTTGGAACTTTCGAGAAGTAGACAGACTAATAATAAAGAGTTCAAACACAAAGAGACTCAAACACAAAGCACAACTCCAGGTCTGTTTCTGAGGAGGAAACATTAGCTCATGACTTAAAGCTCACAGGAGTCAGTTTTACATAATATAGCACCTTTCAGTTTTACACAGCGGTTTTATGTAAATCTTTTCTGTGGTGCTTGATTACGAGCGTTTATGCAAAAGTGGACTCCGCTCACGAACTGTTCACAGACACATGCAAAGCAGCTCAAAGTTCACTCACCTGTTATGACTCAGCTCCTCCTGCAAAACACAAGAGCAAAACGTGAGAAACAACCATGGAAAAGTACTATATTTAACGGCAGATGCGACATTATTGGTTTCAGGTAATAAAGCAAGAAAAGAATGCAGATAATTACATAAAACTGTAAATCAAACTGGTCAGAAATAGAAGCATAAGCAGAAATAGAAGAAAACTGGACATTTCCTGAATGGTTTTAGAAATAAAAAGTTCGGACACACCCAAAACTCATTTCATTTTCATTTATGTATTTCATGTTCTTTTACAGTGGGACAGACAGAGCAGAGGCCTTTTTCACATCGGTCTGAAGTGTCCCGCTGTAGGTTTGTGGAGCTTCCCGTTAATGGTTTTCTGTGGTAGATTTATGAAGCTGCTGGAGAACACACCACACATTTACCACAGAAAAACATTAACCAGAAGCTCCACAAACCTGCCGGGTGGACCTTCCAGCTGTTGTGAAAAAAGATCTATTAACGATACCAACAATGGTACCAGACTGCAGAGGTAATGATAAAGGACGACATGTTCCAGCAAAGTTCAGGAAACAACAAGCATAAAGCAGCTCTACAGGAGACAGTCTGTTCTAACACTACTTCTGTCTACACACTGTGACCAAACCACTCAATGTGTTCTTTTTAATTATTTTGACCAATTCCTACACTTTATCTACACACAGAACACATCAAATATAAGAAGCAAGGTACACAGTATAGAATTATGTGGTTACATGACTCTACTAAATATTTCTGACAAAGCAAAAAGTGGCCATTTTGAGGATTTGAATAGAAAACATGAAAACATATACTTTTAATTTTTTTTTTTTTTTTACCTATTACTTTATGTGTATTATTATTATTATTATTATTATTATTATTATTATTTTATTCCCTCTGGAGACATTGCGTTTGGGGGTGGGGAAATGGTCACATGACATTACTGCTAATTATTATTATTTTTCCTTTCTGTGACATCTACTTTATGTGCACAAAAAAGTAAGAAAAAAACAAATAAAACTGTTATTTACACAGTGCCTTTTTTCTTTCCTACATAATTCCATACATCTTTTTTATATATTTGGTGTCTTCTGTTTGTATATTAAACCTAGAAAGTAGAAAAAGTAGTGAATGAGAGGGTGAAAGTGTCTAAACTTTGGCCTGGGCGTGTCTTTAATCACCTTCTAATATTACAGCACATTAACAGTGATTATGTGATTACATAAAGAACATCGCTGAACATAATGAGTTTTTGTTTGTAATTGTGGCATCGAAATCAGTATTGTGTATCCGGCCTTTTCCTTTACAATGCTGCTTTTAAGAATCAACAACAATCATCTCTTTTTATAGGAAATTTTAAAAAATAATCTTGAAATTACAATTGGATTTTTTTGTATTTTGCATCTGATTTTTTCTAATGTCGTTTCCTCGTCACAAACATCTGGAGTTTTGTTTTGTTTCATTTACACGCTTAAACACATGAACCCTGCACATTTACTTCTCAAAATTCTCAAACCAGAAACACTCTGTTCCACCTCGTGATGTCATACGGTGATACAGAAAGTGCTCCACTGTGTTTTTAAACTCCACACACCTTCACTAGAATCATTTGGATGATCTCAGCCCTTCTGGAACTACCGATCTCCATTGAACTTAAGGTAAAAGGAGCTGTTCACTTGAAAACTACCACTTCATGACATCACAAATTGGTACAGAGCGTTTTGAGCTTTGGAGATGTAGGCAGACTAATGATAAAGACTCAAACATGTGTGAATGAAACAAAACACAACTACAGCTCTGCTTTTAAGGAAGGAATAACATTATAACTTGACTTAAAAGCGCATTATGTAACTTTCGACTTCTTGTTTCTATGGATACGTCTTTGCTCTGCCTGGAATGTTTCACAGTGTGACATTAAACAGCTCTACTTTACATTTATTCAATTACAGGTGGTTTTATAGCTCAAAAATCCCTAAAAATTCCACAGATCTGACCTGTAACTTGGTCTGGTTTGGTCTCCATGAAGATAAAGGTTTAAAGCCACACTGTGAAACATTTCAGACATATCAATAGGTTGTTTTTGACTCGGTAACAGCGTTAGAACACGGCCTAAAGCTCACGAGAGTCCGTTTTGCGTCATATAAAAGACCTTTATGAATGAAAATGAAAGAACTTTTGACAATACGTCCCACAAAAGTCATTGTTGGGATTAGCCTCATGTCACTTCCGCTGCAAATAAAAATAGAAACCCGCAAAATGGACCTCCTGCGGCTAACAACAGCACTATATCACTTTCAAAGACACACAGTTCTGAATCGCATGTTTGAAGTGGCTCAAAGACCCTGATATCGGAGTCCAATGGTCACGACGGCATTGAGAGCGCCGCGGTCTGAAAGGCCGGAGCTGCTCAATAGATCTGCCCATTATGTTTGCCCATCGCTCACTGACCCCTCTATTATGGGGTGACTGCTGACTGCGGAGAACGGGGGCCCCCGCAAGAGCCCTTCCCAAGGCCCTGGAGCCGGTGGGTTTGGTCCCAGCTGTCAGTGTGTATAACTGCTGATTCATTTGCTGTCAAAAGCTGGCATTGTGACGAGCGCCGCGGGAGGCCAGGCTCCGGCGGAGAGCAGGTCACAAGAATGTGTGGGGCATTTAATTTATAGCGAAAAAGAAACTACAGTGGGATAGTACAGTACGCCACGGTGGGAACGCGCGATTATGGAAAAAGAAGAACAGTTTGACGTCTTAACTGAGGGAAAGTATGGAGATGTTTAGGACTTTCATTATGAAAATTAAGAGTTGTCTTTTTAAAATCCATTTCTATTTTGTTTAAACTTGTCTAAACGCACAAGTTCTGAAATGCATCTGGTTTTTGTGTTAGTTTAAAGGTCCTACATTATGCAAAAACGGACTCTTGTGAGCTTTAAGTCATGTTCTAATGTTGTTCCCTCCTCAAAAACACACCTGGAGTTGTGTTTTTGTTTCATTCACTGCAAATTCCTCTGATCTGGCCAAGATTTTAAACCTTCTATCAGGTTTTTCACATTTATTATGTTCTGAATCGGTTGTATAATCTTAAAAATGGTCACATATTTTTCTTCCATGACTTGACTCGTCAGAAAATCTTAAATTTAGGCAATAAATGTTTAAAAGAAGAAGCTACAATTCATTTACCAGAGTTTTCCCTGTAACACTTCACTTGTTTTTAGATTCAGTGACAGATTTGCTTGAAACAGACTGATGACAAACTACGATCATGTCAGACTGATTTAAGGATTCCGTCTAAAATTTAGCATCTTTGAACACCAGGCCAAGAACACTGATCATAAACTGGTTTTAAGCCTGTTTATCTCAAACTGAGTGTTCATAAACTTATTTCCAGCCCATGAACACTCACAGAGACGCTTGATTCTCATCTAGAGGTCGTTTATTTGAAGAGAACTTGTCCAGTAAAATGATCTTGTTGCATGGACAGATCATTTCACTACTTTTAAGTCATTTTCTTATAGATTTAAGTGTTTAGATCTTCCATTTTGGACAAGCTTTATTGCAGTGTTCACACAAGCTTCTTTTACCTTTATCTTAAACGATCCGAATGATTCTAGTGAAGGTGTGTGGAGTCTAAAACCTTGGGGGAATGAGTCTTTGCCATGGCCGCACCCTCTGGAACTCTCTGTTCAACTTCAAATCAGAAACTCAGACTAAATACTTAAATCTATCAGAAAATGACTTAAAAGTAGTGAAATGATCTGTCCATGCAGCAAGAACATTTTAATGGACAAGTTCTCGTCAAATAAACGACCTCTAGACGAGAATGAAGCGTCACAGAACAAGTCAGGAGAGAATAAATCTGAAAACAAGATGAAGAACCTGATGTAAGTTTTAAAATCTTGGCCAGATCAGAGACATTTGCAGTGCGCCTTCAAAAACCTGTTCAAAACTCACCTTTTCCTCACAGCCTCTTGTCCTTGTTTTTGTGTAACTTTATTGTGAAGTGTCTTGGAGCACTTCTGTATTATTATGATGAAACTGAGCGTTTTCTTTCCTTTGGAGAGAAGAACTCAGTCTAAATGTGCAGGTTTGTGTGTTAAACATGTGCGAATGAAACAAAACACAACTCCAGGTCTGTTTGTGATGAGGAAACATTAGAGATAAGAAAATAGTGTAACACGGGCCCTTTAACAATTCATCTCTAAGTATTTTCTCATACATTTTGTGAACCGTAAACCACCTCTTGATCCAAAAACTTCACAAATATTTGTAATAAGAACTGCATTTATCCTGATCATTCCACCCCATACCACATTTCTTGGATTTTTCTGAGGAGTATCGTGATTATGATTCGATTATTGGTAAAAAAAAAAGTGGGGAAAAAAAGTAGGATCCTGTTGAGAGTGCTCCTTCACTAGAATCATTTGGACCATTTCATCCCTAGAAGTGTCCATCTCTACTGGACTAAAGGTAAAAGGAGCTGCTTTTACCTTCAAATTCATGACATCACAAGGTGGAACAGAGCATTTTGAGCTTTGGAGGTGTAGACAGACTAATAATAAAGAGTTACTCAAACAAAACACAACTCCAGGTTTGTTTTTGAGGAGGAAACAGCATTAGAACATGACTTTAAGGTGCATTATGTAACTTTCGGCTTCTTGTTTCTATGGGTACGTCATTGCTCTGTCTGGAATGTTCCACAGTGTGACATTAAACCGCTCTACTTTACATTTATTCAGTTACAGGTGGTTTTATAGCTCAAAAAATATCTAGAAAAACAGGTGTTATGACTGTGAGGGGAGTCGCCTCTCCACAGATGTGACCTGTAACTTGGTCTGGTTTGGTCTCCATGAAGATAGAAAACCAGGTCTAGGCCAGGTCTAAGCCAGGACTAAACCAGGACTAAACAAGGACTAAACCAAGACTAAACCAAGACTAAACCAGGACTAAATCAAGACTAAACCAAGACTAAACCAAGACCAAACCAGGACTAAACAAAGACTAAACCAGGTCTAAACCAGGTCTAAACCAGGTCTAAACCAGGTCTAAACCAGGTCTAAACCTCAAAAATACCTAGAAAAACAACATTCTGACTGTGAGCGGGTCGCCTCTCCACAGATCTGACCCGTAACTTGGTCTGGTTTGGTCTTCATGAAGATAGAAAAGTTTAAAGTCATACTGCGGAACATTCCAGACAAAGTAAGAACATCTCCATGAAGAAAAGCAGGCCAGAGTTACATGATGCACGTTTAAAGCTCACAGAAGAGTCAGTTTTGAGAATATGAGACTTTTAAAGTGCGTTGCCGTGACAGATCTACAAACTCACCTGTGATTCGCTGTGTTCGGGAAACACAAACCCCTCGGACAGACCCAGGTGCTCGCTGTGGCGTTCCGTTCGGGGCGACGTTTGTCCGTGGTCAAAAGTCTTGGATCTGTGGGACTTGGTTCTTTGTTTCCCTGAAGACGAAATGTGCTGAAGAACCGGACTGTGGTGGCCGTCGGGGAGCGGGCTGAGGGCCAGAGGGGAGACCACACGAGTGACGGGCGACAGGGGGCTCAGGGGAGGCGGCGAGATGGACGACGGTTCCTCCTGAGTGGTCCCCATCACGGCAGGGTCCCTGGACTCGCTCTGGGGCCTCCTGGTGCTCCTCATCCGCCTCAGAGTGGGCGATGTGGAGATACGACTGGGCGCCTGACGGTCAAACTGAAAATAAGGTGGTGCCAGGGCATCACCATCCAGTAGGGACAGGTGCCGCACCCTGGAGTGGTTACGCGTCAGGTCTATGTGCATGATGATCGGGCTGCTGGTTTGGGTCTCTTTGTCAGTCCGATCTGGAGGCCCCCAGTCCGTCTGAGTCTGCATAGAAGAAACACCTGCCGGCTCCACCTCGTTCTCAGCCCATTCAATGTAACTCCAGTCCAGCTTCTTCTCGATCTCCTCGTCCTTGTCCTGCAGGATCACGCGCGTCACCGTCGACATCGCAAACGCATCGTAGAGCGCCGCAACAACCCTGAAAACGGCGCCTCTAATGGTCTGGTTCCCTCGGCCTCTCCCGGGTTAAGGTCACACGGTAATCCTGTTGCATTCCAGCTCCGTTCACACAGTCACCTCTCCGGCTCCTGCGGAAAAAAGAATGGAAAAGTGTCAATAGTGGCGGACTGAGCACACAGCGGCTCTAATCCTCTAAAGGGGATTTGAGTTCAAAACTGTAGTCTGGAGTACAACGTGAGCCGACGCGAGGATGCAGGGACATCTCACGGCTTCTTACAGAGTATCAAGAGTCTACAAGTGTTTATAAGGGTTTAAAAGGGTAAAGCGTTCAAAAGTTACATGGGTATGGAGTCCAGACGTCCCTGTTTACCCGGGACAGTCCCAGTTTTGAGCCCTGTGTCCCCTGTCCCAGCAGATTTATAAAAACCAGAGATTTGTCCCAGTTTTATGCAAGAAATGTCCCAGTGTCCCTATATTCTGATCTAGGACTAAACTAGGTCTAAACCAGGACTAAAACAGCACTAAACGAGGTCAACACTAGGTCTAAATCAAGACTAAACCAGGTCTAAACCAAGACTAAACTAAGACTAAACCAGGACTGTGTCAGGTCTAAACCAGGCCTAGACCAGGACAGAACTAAGACTTAAACAGGACTAACACCAGGTCTAAACCAGGACTAAACCAGGTCTAAACTAAGACTAAATCAGAACTACATCAGGTCTAAACGAGGACTACATCAGGTCTAAACCAGGATTAAATTAAGACTAAACCAGGACTACATCAGATCTAAACCAGGTCTAAACTAGGACTAAACTCAGACTAAACCAGGACTACATCAGGTCTAAACCAGGACTACATCAGGTCTAAACCAGGACTAAAACAGGACTATCACAATTTTTGACTAATCTGATCCTGCCAACAGTAAAGAGGAGCATAAATTGTCATTTGTTTGACCAAAATACAGAAATCCGTGTTTGCGTAAATCTGGTCACCCCCACACACAGGCAAAGTGTCCCCGCGTCAAGTGCTCCAGTCCCCTTTGTCTCTGCGGTGTCTCTCCGGTGTCTCTTCGGTCTCTCGGTGTCCCCTGGGAGCAGCACGTTTTGTTCTGCGCTTTGGCCAAATGAGATAAATGTCAGTGTTTGTTCTGTGGCACGCGTCCTGTCCGCTCTTCGCACGAAACTTCACGATAACAAACGCGTCTGAGCTTCGCGTTTCTCCGAAGATTCACGGGAGAAAAAAACTCCGGCGCAAAACCTGCCGCCGCCTCCGCTGTGGGAAACAGAAAGCTCCGCGCGTTTGGAGAGACTCGGCCCCGGGACTCACGTTTGTGGAGGGAACACGCGAACGAGAGTCAAACTTCTGCAGCGACTCGATTCCTCTGGGGACGGGACACAAGTGAGTCCCAGAGGAGGAGGAGAGGAGGAGGAGAGGGGGAGGAGGAGAGGGGGAGAGGAACAGGTCCGTGAGGTGCGCAGCCAATGAGCGCGCGGAGCTTTGTCCAGAGACCAACCAAAGGTGCGTCTGCGCGCGTGCGTCCGTGCGTCTGTGCGTGGGAACCGATTCTCTCTCTCTTTTTACCCCTCTGCCCCCTTCTCTCTCTGTTTGTCTCTCTCCCTAACTATCCCTCTCGCGCTCTCTGCCCCCAACCCTCTCTTCTCATTTCTTTCTTTCTTTCTTTCTTTCTTTCTTTCTCTTTCTTTCTTTCTTTCTTTCTTTCTTTCTCTCCCTTCCCCTTTCTCTTTCTTTCCCTCTTCTTCACTCTCCCCTTCTTTCTTTCTTTTTCTTTCTTTCTGTCTCCCCCGCTCTCCCCTTTCTCTTTCTTTCTCTTTTTCTTTCTCCCTCCCTCTCCCTCTTTTCTCTTTCTTTCTTACTTTCTCTCTTCCTCTCTCTCTCTTCCCCCCTCCTCTCTCTCCCTCTCCCCCTTTTCTCTCTCTCTCTGTCCCTCTCTCTTCCTCTTTCTTTCTTTCTTTCTTTCTTTCTTTTTCTCTCTCTTTCCCTCCCTCTCCCTGTCTCTCATTCCCTTTCTCTCTCTCTTCCTTCCTCCTCTCTCTCCCTCTCCCCCCTTTTCTCTCTCTCTCTGTCCCTCTTTCTGTCTTTCTTGCTTTCTTTCTTTCATTCTATCTCTCCCTCCCCCTTTCTCTTTCTTTCCCTCTTCTTCACTCTCCCCTTCTTTCTTTCTTTCTTTCATTCTTTCTTTCTTTCTGTCTCCCCCTCTCCCCTTTCTTTCTTTCTTTCTTTCTTACTTTCTCTCTTCCCCTCTCTCTCTTCACCTCCCCCTCTCTCTTCCCCCCTCTCTTTTTCTGTCTTTCTTCCCCCCTCTCTCTTTCTTTCTCTCTCCCTCCCTCTCCCCGTCTCTCATTCCCTTTCTCATTCTCTTCCCCCCTCCTCTCTCTCCCTCTCCCCCTTTTCTCTCTCTCTCTGTCCCTCTTTCTTTCTTTCTTTCTTTCTTTCTTTCTCTCTTTCTTTCCCTCCCTCTCTCGGGAGGAGCTGCTCTCTTCCTCTTCTCCATCTCTCCTTCAGTAACAAACTCTAAAACACTTTTTTCTTTGAACAGAAACATCCCCAAGTTTGGACAAAGTTTGGCTCCTGCACTTAAGAGCCGGGAGCCGGGAGCCGAGAGCCGGGAGCCGGGAGCCGGGAGCCGGGAGCCGGGTGTATAAGGCAATAAAGCAGGGCCTGACAGCAGCGTGACCTTTCCTGATCCTTTTGTTTGTAGTTTAAACTCCCTTTGGCGCAGGTGGGGCCAGATCTGTGGCTCCGGATGGCAGTGCCAGGCGGGGGGTTGTAGGGGGCAGTGCCAGGATGGAGGCTCTAGGGGGCAGTGCCAGGCTGGAGGCTCTAGGGGGCAGTGCCAGGCGGGGGGCTGTAGGGGGCAGTGCCAGGCTGGAGGCTCTAGGGGGCAGTGCCAGGCGGGGGGCTGTAGGGGGCAGTGCCAGGCTGGAGGCTCTAGGGGGCAGTGCCAGGCTGGGTAAACGCTGGCAGCGGGTGAAGCGTGTTGGACTCATATATACGGTCTATGGTTGGACTGGACTGTAGCGCCCTCTGCCGTGACAGAGCGTGAAGTACAAACAGTAAATCTTTCTAATTATTCATTTTTGCTAATTCTATTTTCTGGCCGCGCTGGCACGACTGGGATAATAAAATAAACTGATTAAACACATGTAAACAACTGGAATACGCGCCGTTTTATGTGAAAGTGAAGGAGGCAGATGAATTAACATGTGAATAAAACATTATAACAGGTTAGATTCTTTATGTAACAGTTTATTTGTCTGTATTTGCGCCACAGACGCAGAAATGAGCCGCTGCAGTGAAGTGTCCGTGCGCCGGAGCCGCAGTCTCCTCCCCCTGAAGTGGATGAGAAGACGAACCCGACTCTGCGCTGTCTCATACAGGAAGAGCAGAAAAGTGCAAAAAACACAAGGCTTTTTTCGAATTCGTTTGCACACTTTGCTCTTTGGTTTTCTGCGCCAGCCCGTAGACATGCACACCAGGAAGACGTGCGCCATGAGGACTGCGGTTAAACTGGAGCCGCTTTAACGCGTGGAGTGTTTCGTACGAGCCAAGACACGGACTCAAGTTTTAAATGGGAAACTAGCTGCAAGTTTGCCCCACTACACGAGTGAAAATGTCAGAACACCGCTCCAGTTTTCTTCACATTGGAGACATCGTGTCTCTTTACGCGGAAGGCGCCGTCAATGGATTCATCAGCACTTTGGGGTGAGCACCGCGATCTGTGTCTGTCCTTCTCATCGGGACACTTTGACACAATCTCTGTTCGCTCTAAACACGTTTTTCTTTACTATAAACTTTGCACGCCTCCATTTGCAACATGGAGGTGTCAGTAGCTGCTTTCTGGGTAAAGTTATGTGTTTCTCTGGGATTTCAGTCCTGTCAGAACGATTATAAAGCTACAAGAAACTCATTTATCACATTTAAAGCTCCTAGATTACATAAAATTGGTTCTTGTGAGGTTTAAGCCAGGTTCTAATGTAGTTTCCTCCTCAAAAACAGACCTGGAGTTGCAAAATTTCACACAGACAGAACTTTTGGCCCCTGCCCTCTGCACTGGCAGCATGTTTTAGCATCTCCTCCCTTCTCAGCGGGAGTTCTCTGACAGAACCTCACAGACTCGTCACATTCTTCACGTTTTATCTTAACTATAAAACTTAGAAACTTCGTATTTGACCACTGGCAGCTCTGGGGTCAGTAGTTCTCTCCAGGGGGCAGTTTTGGGGCAGTTTTGGGGCTGTGGAGTCTGTCCGGGTGCAAGGTTTGACACTTCTGGAGGCGCAGAGGTCAGACGTGTCTCCCTGGGCCAAGGGGCAGGAGTCAGGGGCCCCAAGTGAAAAGCGGACAGGGGGCCGTGTTAATGATGAGCCTAAACTGAGGAAATCATGTCTTTATTGTGAGTGTAAATTTGCATAATTTAAAGGGCCTTTATCACACTATTCTCAGATTTGTTCTCATATCGTTCACAAACAGCTGGAGTTGTGTTTTGTTTCATTCTCACATGTTTAACACACAAACCTGCAGATTTAGGCTGAGTTCTTCCACCTCGTGATGTCATGTGGTGATACAGGAAGTGCTCCACACACTTGCACTAGAATCATTTGGATCATTTCAGACCTGGAATCACCGATCTCTACTAAACCAGATGTAATAGAAGCTGTTCACTTGAAAATAGGGGTGTAACGATATCCAAGTCTCACGATATGATATGGTCACGGTCTGAACCTCACGGTGCGATATTTATTACAATATCGTGGGAAAGCTCACGATATTACGATATTCTACAGAATAACAAGACTGACTCTAAAATGCTTTGCCCAGTCATTTGGTACAACATTTACTGTCATTAGGGATGGAACGAAATCCAAATCTCTGTACGATATTTTCACCATAAACATCTCACCATACCAGATTTATTACAATATAGTTAGTTTTTTCTTTTATCTTCTTTCATTATTTATTTTGTTCTTTTTTTTTTTTTTTTGTTCTTTCTTTCATTTGTTCTTTCTTTTTTGTTCATCTCACGGTACGATATTTATTGACCGGGACAAAACTGTGAATCTGCGACTTTTTCCTCTAAAAATCCCTGCACAAGACTTAATCCAAAGAGAGAAGATGTAAAAGTGCTTAGAACAGTTATTTCTTCATGTCGTTGGCACTGAAACGGAGCAAAGGATCATGGTCTATGTAGTTCCCTCTGTGTTTTTTTTTTTTTTTTAGCTTTTTCTGCATCAGAACTGTTCTTTTAAGCAAAGAGACTTGGGATTCGATATATTGTGATACTCCACGATATTATTGTGAAACCTTTGATGATAGGATATCACCAGATTTATGTTATTGTTGCATCCCTATTTGAAAACTACTGCTTCATGACATCACAAGGAACAGAGCATTTTGATTTCAATTTACAGCTCCATCCTCAAACCTAAATAAAACAAACTAAGAGAACAGTTGGTGTAGCCAGGTCAGGCCCAGAGGTGTGAGAGCTCCATTATGGCCCTGAATGATTCTGCTAATATGACCCCACACTCAGGGTGAGTTCAACAGGCCGAGTGAACAACAGAAACTGAAAACAATTACGTTGTTAGTTTCAGAGTAAATTCATACTAGCTAGCTCCTCCCCTTGCAGACAGATATAAGGCAGTGTCCTCCAGCGTCTGACCAGAACTGAAGAAGCAGCTTGAATGAGCAGCGAAACATATTCAACCAAATAAACGTTTGCTCAGTCGACAGATTGAATTTCTCCTTTTGCCCTGGATTCTACCTGGACGACTGAGAGATTTTACACACAGCATTTTGATCTTTGGAGATTTAGACAGACTAATAATAAAAAGTTACTCAAACATGTGAATGAAACAAAACTAGAGTGTCCTGACTACTACTGCTACTACTGCTACTACTACTACTACTACTACTGCTACTACTACTACTGCTGCTACTGTTACTACTACTACTACTACTACTACTACTACTACTGCCCACGTACGACCTGCCCACGTACGACCTGTACAGGTACGACCTGCCCACATACGACCTGCACACGTACGACCTGCACACGTACGACCTGCACACGTATGACCTGTACAGGTACGACCTTTACAGGTACGACCTGCACACATACGACCTGTACAGGTACAACCTGCCCACATACGACCTGCCCACGTACGACCTGTACAGGTACGACCTGGACACGTATGACCTGCACACATACGACCTGCACACGTACGACCTGTACAGGTACGACCTGCACACGTATGACCTGCACACGTATGACCTGTACAGGTACGACATTTACAGGTACGACCTGCACACATACGACCTGCACACATACGACTTGTACAGGTACGACCTGTACAGGTACGACCTGCACACGTACGACCTGTACAGGTACGACCTTTACAGGTACGACCTGCACACGTACGACCTGTACAGGTACGACCTGCACACGTACGACCTGCACACGTATGACATGTACAGGTACGACCTTTACAGGTACGACCTGCACACATACGACCTGTACAGGTACGACCTGCCCACATACGACCTGCCCACGTACGACCTTTACAGGTACGACCTGCACACATACGACCTGTACAGGTACGACCTGCCCACATACGACCTGCCCACGTACGACCTGTACAGGTACGACCTGCACACGTACGACCTGCACACGTACGACCTGCACACGTACGACCTGTACAGGTACGACTTGCACACGTATGACCTGCACACGTATGACCTGTACAGGTACGACCTGCACACATACGACCTGCACACATACAACCTGTACAGGTACGACCTGTACAGGTATGACCTGCCCACGTACGACCTGTACAGGTATGACCTGCCCACGTACGACCTGTACAGGTACGACCTGCACACGTACGACCTGCACACGTACGACCTGCACAGGTACGACCTTTACAGGTACGACCTGCCCACGTACGACCTGTACAGGTACGACCTGCACACGTACGACCTGCACACGTACGACCTGCACAGGTACGACCTGCACACGTACGACCTGCACAGGTACGACCTGCCCACGTACGACCTGCACAGGTACGACCTGCACACGTACGACCTGCACAGGTACGACCTTTACAGGTACGACCTGCCCACGTACGACCTGCACAGGTACGACCTGCACACGTACGACCTGCACACGTACGACCTGCACCCATATAATCTGCACCCGTACAATCTTGACCTGTACGATCTCTGAAAACATGAACCATCTCCAACGCGACATACACACAGAACAGTCTCAGCATCAGCAGCACATCCTCTGTCACAGAGAGAACACTCATATTCACTGAGTCGAGTCCTTTAGTCCCGCAGAAGCTGAAGCATCAGGAAACAAGGAGCAGCTGTTTCATCAGCCCTGTAAAACCTAAACACATGTTTAAAGCTGCATTAAACACTTTCTGATCTGACACTGGTGTGGCTCTAGGGTGTGATGGTTTATATGTTGTAAAGTTGAGTTTATTTATGCAGATTAGTAATATAATAATGAGAATTTTAATGTAAAAATTGAAATTTGATCGTTAATTCACCAGACAATCGATAATTGAATGCCCATCCCTCATAGCAACAGTCCTACTTTTTATTTTTTCCTCATTTTGAAATCCATGAATCGGCTTTTGGCTTTGTGTGCACAGTCATTGTTACTTACAATTTGACTTTTTGAAACACAAGGCAACCTCCACTTTTACGTCCTACAGTTACACCCACCTCCAGAACGACATTTTACTTTTCTCCCGCTCGTTTAAACACCATGAGACCTGTGCTACGACTAAAGCTCGTATTTTGCCTGCTGTCTTCCTATAACTAACCAAACGGAGCAGTGAGGTTGTTTCTACCTGGTTTCAGCCTTCTCCTCACTGTGTACATTGGCTTTAAGAGGCGTGTGCGTGTTTGTATTGTGTGATTTGGCAAGGTTGTGTGTTCGTGTGAGATTTATGCTGCTCTGTGTGACTGGTTTTAAAGCTACAGTGAGATCTTGTGGGTAATAAAGGGACTTAAAGGTGTATTGTGTAACTTTTCTGGTGTAGCGTCTGTCAGATGCTTTTCTCCAGGGAAATTAGGGCTAATATCATTTAGAAGTTGCCGATACGATACATACCTCGATACACAGGCCGCAATATGTTCTTCGATACGGTGCACTTTTGATTCAGTACGATTCAATACGATTTATTTCAAATCAGTTCAATAGAGTTCAGAGACTTGTCATAATTTGAGAGGAACTGGAGTAAATCAAAAACATAAGGCCAGGATGGTCCAGGTTCTTTTAAATTTCAATTAAGAACGAAACAATCAAATGGGAAAACAGTTAATTTCATTATTCTGTTTTAGTGTCAAACAAAAGAACAGATTTCAACCTCTATTTCCAATAGTTTTAGGCTTATCTCGTGCCTATTTAAATGTAGATATTTTATCTGAAGTTCTGCTGCTGAAGAACTCACCTGAAAAATCGTTGCAGTTTTGTGGACAAACATGTTTCTTCTTTTACAGCGACGCGTTTACTTTGGCGTCTTAGAAAGTAAATGTTGAACTCCAGGACGAGAAACAGGAAATCAGTGGACTCCACAGAACTAGAATAAAAATAGTTTTTATTATAGATCCATGTTTGACTCTGAATTCACAGGCGGCGCAATAAGCAGAAGCAGAACTTCATATAAACCAGAGAAAATAAAATATCAACATTAAAATAGGCACTGAGGCTGTTTTTTGATTGATGTTATTTGAAATAAACTTTAAATGAAATATTGGAAATAGAGGTTGAAATCTGTTTTTGTGTTAGACAGTAAAACAGAAGAATGAAATAAACTGTTTTCCCATTTTATTATTTTTCACTCTTAATTGAAATTCAAAAGAATGAATGGTACACAGACCCAGGACTAACACCAAAATGATGTTTATCAGTCAGAGGAGCAGATCTGTGGAATATTCTGGACGGTGGTTAACATGATCGACAAATACAGAGCACTAGAATGTTTTAAAGACGTATTTAATACATAGAGAGATAATATGATGATAATGCAGATTCTGTAGGCCACAGATGCAGTGAGTCTGTAGGAGAAATGGGGATGATTTTGAAGGAAAGTTTTTTTTTTTTCTCCTTAGTTGTAGGAAGTGGAATAGAGTTCACTCAAAAGACCTGCTGTAATGAACTCATGAGGACTGATATTATACTGTATATATCATTTTTTTCTCTGTTCTGTCCAAGTTGTACAGTCGTATTCTCGACATCTTCATGTATGAACAGGGTCATTCAGAAGTGATTACACTCCAGCCTAAACTCCTTCGGTCAGAGTTTTATGTGAAATGTTTGTAACAGTCTATTAAGTACATGATTAAGATAAGATAAGATAGGACTTTATTGATCTCACAGTGGAGAAATTCAACAGTCACAGTAGCTCCAGGACAGTTTAGTGCAAAAAAGGGGGGGAAAAGTGTGATGCAATCAAGATAAACAATAATAAAAATAGAACTAATAATAAAAATAATAATATAAAGTGAATAAGTATATGTACAAAATTTACAAAAAGAATTGAAATATAAATACTACCGGTATATATAAAATAAAGAAAGTACAAAAACAGTGCAAGTTGTCACAGTCCAGTAGTGGCACAGACATGATTATTGCACAGAGGAGTTGTACAGTCTGACCGCAGTGGGGATGAATGATCTGTGGTAGCGCTCCTTCCTGCACTGAGGGAGTCTCAGACGGCCGCTGAAGGAGCTGCTCAGCTCCTCCACAGTCTGGTGCAGGGGGTCAGAGGTGTTGTCCATGATGGATGTGTGCGCGGCACACTAGATATATACTTGGCCGCAGTGCTTTATGGGAAGGTTTTTGGACCATGAGTGAGGAAGTCGTGTTCAAGATATAGTTCTACCCCCGGGCACTGTACACCTGGCCCATGTGGATAATTTGGTTTTATGTATCACTGTATCTAGAGTGCGCCATCTTTTGGGAAACGCCAGAATTGCAGGGAAAATAAAACTAATACATTTTATTGCAGTTTATTCATGTTTGGCGGGCCGGATTTAAAAGGTTAACGGGCTGTATGTGGCCCCCGGGCCGTAGTTTGCCCACCCCTGTTTTAGACGGTGGAGGATTTTATCCCCCATCGCCGATTTTTGCGCTCGGCGCCCCCTAGTGGAGCGGCGCCCTTAGCATTTGCCTATGTTGCCTAACGGGGGCCGGCCCTGCTACTACTACTACTACTGCTACTATTGCTACTGCTACTACTACTACCGCTACTACTACTACTGCTACTACTACTACTACTACTGTGACTACTACTACTACTGCTACTACTACTACTACTACTACTGCTACTACTGCTACTGCTACTACCACTGCTTCTACTACTACTACTGCTACTACTGCTACTACTACTACTGCTGCAACACACACCGCTACCACTACTACTACTACTACCACCGCTGCTTCAGCATTACCACTACCACCAGCCACCATTACCACCGCCACCGCTACCGCCAACCCACTACCGCTGCGCTTCTTCCACCACTGATACCACTACCACCGCCGCTACTACTACCATTTGGCCACTACCACCGCTACGGCACTACCGCCACTACCACCGCTACCACCACCACCGCCGCTACTCTGCTACCACCGATACCACCATACCACCGCCGCACCACTACCACTAGCACCATTGCTACTACCACCACCGCCACCACTACCACCGCCACCACCGCTGCTACCACTACCACCGCTACCACTACCATTACCACGGCTACCACCACCGCCACCACCACTACCACCGCTACCACCACCGCTACCACCACTGCCAGCCACTAACACCGCCATCGCACCGCCACTACCACCGCTGCTAGCAGCCACCACCACCATACCGCCACCGCTACCACTACCACCGCTACCACCACCACTACCGCTACCACTGCTACCGCCACCGCTACCGCGATTACCACTACTGCTACTACTACTACTGCTACTACTGCTACTACTACTGCTACTACTGCTACTACTGCTACTACTGCTACTACTGCTACTACTACTACTGCTACTGCTACTACTACTACTACTACTACTGCTACTACAGCTACTACTACTACTACTGCTACTACTACTACTGCTACTACTGGTACTACTACTGCTTTTTTCACATTTTCAGACTCTGCGTGTCTTTTATGATTCACGACTTTGACGATATGATCAGTACTTTGATAATCCACCCATCTCTGTAGTGACACAGTACTTTTGTGTTCAGCTACTGTGGGAAGATCTTTTAGTCGGTCACACATCTTTTCAAACTTAACTACGTTCAATTAATGATGTAACAATAAAACACTTTTGTTAAATGATGTTTTCTGTTCAGACTAAAACATTTTGATAAATCAGATCTGAGCTTTTTAATCACATTTGAGTTACTCTGAGTTATCTGTTTTCCTCGTCTGTAATGTCCATAGACTTTAAAGAAGTCTCTCTGAGCCAAGGGTTGTCAAAAATATTGAAAATCAGATCTTAATCGAAACTGGACCTTCATTTTCCACAGGTATCGATACTAATAAAGACGTCCCATTGACAGGACGGAGCAGAACCTTTTAGAACGAACTGGAGCTGCATCAGAACAAGTGCAAGATCACAGACTAGTGTACGCCCATGGACCTGGTTTAGACCTGGTTTAGACCTGGTTTAGACCTGGTTTAGACCTGGACTACTATGGAACCTACCTGGACCACTGAGCAATTACACAGATATAAGGCCACATAGGAATAGAAAAGAAAGTACTGCAATTTTTTTGGTTTAAAGAGAGAGTTTTTTTTATTATTGTTTTGGTGTCAGAATTTGTATTGAGTATCGAGTCTGTTTAGTCCTGAGCTTTAAGTCACTTTTTCATGTTTCGAAATGAAATGATCCAAATGATTCTAGTGAAGGTGTGGTCGAGCGTTTGTCCACTAATCTGAAGGTTGGCCGTTGAAATCCCACTCTCTACATAAACATCACTGGTTGAGTGATCAGATCCACTGACCTGTCACAGATGAATGATGTCATTGTGTCCTTGGGCAAGACACTTAACCCACCTCGCCCCCAGTGTCTGTGGTGTGTGTATGTGTGTGTGTCTGTGGTGTGTGAATATGTGTGTGAATGTGTGTGTGTCTGTGGTGTGTGAATGTGTGTGTCTGTGGTGTGTGAATATGTGTGTGAATGTGGTGTGTGAATGTGTGTGTGTCTGTGGTGTGTGAATGTGTGTGTGTCTGTGGTGTGTGAATATGTGTGTGAATGTGTGTGTGTCTGTGGTGTGTGAATGTGTGTGTGTCTGTGGTGTGTGAATGTGTGTGTGTCTGTGGTGTGTGAATATGTGTGTGAATGTGGTGTGTGAATATGTGAATGTGTGTGTGAATGTGGTGTGTGAATATGTGAATGTGTGTGTGTCTGTGGTGTGTGAATGTGTGTGTGTCTGTGGTGTGTGAATATGTAAATGTGTGTGTGTCTGTGGTGTGTGAATGTGTGTGTGTCTGTGGTGTGTGAATGTGTGTGTGTCTGTGGTGTGTGAATGTGTGTGTGTCTGTGGTGTGTGAATATGTGAATGTGTGTGTCTGTGGTGTGTGAATATGTGAATGTGTGTGTCTGTGGTGTGTGAATGTGTGTGTCTGTGGTGTGTGAATGTGTGTGTGTCTGTGGTGTGTGAATATGTGAATGTGTGTGTGTCTGTGGTGTGTGAATGTGTGTGTGAATATGTTAATGTGTGTGTGTCTGTGGTGTGTGAATGTGTGTGTGTCTGTGGTGTGTGAATATGTTAATGTGTGTGTGTCTGTGGTGTGTGAATGTGTGTGTGAATGTGTGTGTGGAGGATGAGTGGTTCCTTGTTGTAAAGCGCTTTGAGCCTCAAAGGTGGAAAAGCGCTGCATATAAATGTGACTATTTACCATTGTTTACCATTTTGCCACTTCCTGTATCACCACATGACATCAGAAGGTGTTGATGTCGTGTTTTCGGAGAAGCGCTCACTCTAAATCTGCAGGGTTTGTGTGTTAAACATGTGAATGAAACACAACATGACTCCAGGTCTGTTTGTGACGAGGAAACTACATTAAAACATAGATCAGTGGCGTGAATTCTGTTAAAAACCCGGTTAGGTTTTTCGTTAGACCAGGACAGAAGAGATTTCAAGGAAGAGCTGAGGCCTGTTGGAGATGAGGAAATGACGGAGCGAATCATTTCCATATTTTTTAGGAATGTGGGGTCATTTAAGAATATTAAATAAATAAATATATATTATTTAGATGTCTAACCCGTGCACTAATAAATGGATAATAGTTTATGTTTAATAGGCATCTAACTGTACCTGTCCAAAGCTCGCCACAGCGCTTCTTCTTCTTGTCTCAGTTTCTTACAACAGCTAAGATGAAGGAAGCTCAGCAGAGGTAAAAGGCTGGAGACCCCTGACCTACACCATGGAAAAAGTTTATTTTTTACTGAAGGTGCACCTGGACTTATTTTACAAAAAGGGTCTAAATGGACAGAGAATGTGAAGCAGGTGAGGTCAGAGTTCATGTAAAACTACGTCATATTTGTAACGTTTAGTTAAATTGTGAAAGAGGTTCCCCAAACTGTTCTGAGTTTCTGTATGTTGCAGTGAAAAAGAAAAGAACATGGGACAGAATGTGGTGTAATATGGGCCCTTTGTGTATCACCTGTGTCGTGCTCTGCTCTTTGCTCATGTGTCTGTTTGTCTCATGTGTTTGTCGGTAGTTTCCTCTGTATTTGCTCATGTGTTTGTCAGTAGTTTCCTCTGTATTTGCTCATGTGTCTGTCGGTAGTTTCCTCTGTATTTGCTCATGTGTCTGTCGGTAGTTTCCTCTGTATTTGCTCATGTGTCTGTCGGTAGTTTCCTCTGTATTTGCTCATGTGTCTGTCGGTAGTTTCCTCTGTATTTGCTCATGTGTCTGTCGGTAGTTTCCTCTGTATTTGCTCATGTGTCTGTCGGTAGTTTCCTCTGTATTTGCTCATGTGTCTGTCGGTAGTTTCCTCTGTATTTGCTCATGTGTTTGTCGGTAGTTTCCTCTGTATTTGCTCATGTGTCTGTCGGTAGTTTCCTCTGTAGTTGCCTGTCAGTGACAGGGCGGCAGGCAGGTTCCGGTCTCTGGCCCTAAGGAATGAACAGCCCCACCCGCCGCTCTCCCTCTGTGCTTCCTGCCCCATTCTGCCACAGTCTGTATCTGCCGCCGTCACAAAGACGAGGAAACAAGAGGAAACACGACTTTGGAGTGGATAAAAACTCTGAACTTTACTTAAAGGGGTCATATTAGGCTATTTTCAGATTTACTGTGTGTTTAAGGTCATTTCCTCGTCACAAACAGAGCTGGAGTTTTCTTTTGTTTCATTCAAACACGTTGAACTCACAAACCTGCAGATTTAGGCTGAGTTCTTCTCTCAAACAGAAAACGCTCTGTTCCACCTTATGATGTCACGTGGTGAAGTGCTCCACACACCACCAGAGTCAGTTGGATGATTTCAGACTGTAGCTGTAACTTAAACTACCTCTTCATGACATCACAAGGTGGACCAGAGCGTTCTGAGCTTTGCAGATGTAGAGAGACAAATAATAGAGTGACTCAAACGTGTGAATAAAACAAACACAACTCCAGCTCTGTTTTTGAGGAGGAAACAACATTAGAACATGACTTAAAGCTCACAAGACTCAGATCTGTGTAATTTTGGAGCTTTAAATTCTATGTCAAGAGGAAATGTCCAAAAAAATCACTGAAATCTAAACAATAATGCTGCTCCCTGTACTACTATTACTACTACTGCTTCTACTGCTACTACTACTACTACTTTCTTGTATTCAAACTGCGTGTTTTTATGATTCAAAACTTTCACGATACGCTCAGTACTTTGATAATCTGCCTCAGCAGGTTTGTGTTTAATTACTGTGCTTTAGATTTGACTTGAACTACATTTGATTCATTTCAAAGTTCAATTTCCACAGAAAAACCATGAATAACTTGAATAAAAGTCTGGTGGTGTTTCTCCCTGGTGTTAGGGTAAATAAACACAATCCTTATCTGTGCCATTACTCAGTGTGGAGCCGCTGGGTTTATCAGGGGCCCGTCCACAAGGTCCAGAGAGACGCAGGAGCCGTATTTAAAGCACAGAAGTGTACTCCCTGTGAGTGCAGACCCAGACACAGCGGTACACTCTGTTAGCGCACAGCCAGGACACAGTGTTCACACACAACGGCTCTAAATCACTGACTCCTTCAGGCTCCTTCAGGATTACTGGAGTTCAACTGATTCATGAGGGTTTTGTGCATAAATATGTGCAAATGTTATGTCATGATTTATTAGGTTGAGGTATGAGGTTTTTCAGTTCCGATACTCAATAAGAACTGGTACCAGAGACTGAGAACAGCACTTCTTTCACAAGCAGCATCAAAATATATAAGGTAAAATGATCCAAATGTGTTTGTAATGACAGAAAAATACTAGTGCATGTTCCAGTGCAGGTCAGTGCTGCACAGACGCTCAGAAATAATCACAGCCTCATCAGAACTTACAGAACGCTGGAGTTGCAGGAAAAAGATACAAAAATTCTATGACTTTTCTAAAACTTTCATTGGATTTACAAAATTCTGTGACCTTTCCAGGCCTGGAAAATGACAGTTTTAATTTCCATGACTGTTCCAGGATTTCCATGACCGTGGGAACCCTGCAGACCACATGAGGCCATTCTTATGTGTTTAGGCTGTTTGTTTTTGGTTGTCGTGCAGTCCCTGTGTTAAATGTTCTTTAGAAAGTAAAGTTAATTGATCTTTTAAAGGGTGTATTTGCAGTTTTATTCCATTGTCATTATATGAGTTGAAAATAGTCTCCAAATGTCAATATTATCGTTTATCACAATCGTTTCTTGGTCAATTAATCAGGTCAGAGTCTGTTATCGTTACAGGCCGTCACAACATTGTAACATGACTAAGAGCTCGCTAGAGTCAGTTTGCGTAATGTAAGACCGTTCTACTTTGTTTATTTATCCGTGCAGATCTACAGTTATTGTGCGGTACAGTTTTGGCACCTTCCTCTTATCAGCCTGTTCACACACGCTCTAACGCCTGTGTTTTTTTCCTTACTCATGTGTCACCAACCCAACACAGCGACAATACTGAAACTTCTTCATGTCACTGACGCTATAAACATAAAGCAGGATGGTCCCAGTGAACCATTTTAAACACACAGACAGTAAAATGAAGTAATAATTAGCCATAGAAGTGACTCATTCAACCTTCTACAGCTCAAATATTTTTGTGTTACAATTAAAATAACAATATTCTCACTTCTATTGCAAAGAAAAATAAAATGTGTGAGTCAAATTTTGGACTCTCCCTCTTAGTCAATGCTTTTTTCTGTATATTTTCTACTTTCTTCATTATATACACACAGAAAACTTCACATAGATGAAGTCAAATGTACAGAATTATGTAGTAAAGCTAAAGCTGCATTGTGTAACTTTTCAGATGGAGGGCCTGTCCAAAGGCTTTTCTCCATGGAGATGTTATTGTTTTGTCTGGAATGTTCCACAGTAGAGCATTAAACCTTTCTATCTTCACAGAGACCAAACCAGACCAAGTTCCAGGTCAGATCTGTGGAGAGGCGACACCGCTCACAGTCAGAGCGCCTGTTTTTCGAGGGATTTTTGAGCTATAAAACCACCTGGGATTGAGTAAATGTAAAGTAGAGCTGTTTAATGTCACACTGTGGAACATTCCAGGCAGTGATGTATCCATAGAAACAAACCGGTGACGGACCCCCAACCAAAAAATGACACAGTGTAGCTTTAAATTAAAATATAACCAAATCTTTAAATTACCCGCATTTGGCTTTGTTGAAAAATATGTAGTAGATTTATTTATCTTATTTTTCCTTACTAAATAATTTCATTTATCTTGCTTTATATATGTATCTTCTGCGTGTATATAAAATATAAAAAATAAAGTGTACAAATGAATAATGTAAATAAAAATATAAAATAAAAATATAATATGTAGAAAATGAAAAATGTAAAATAAAATAAAAATAAAATAAAAATATGTAATGTAAAATACATAAAATAAAAATGAAAATAAATGTAAAAATAAAATAAAAATATAAAATGTAAAATACATAAAATAAAATTGAAAATACATTTTAAAATTAAATAAAAATTAAATAAAAATATAAAATGTAGAAAATGAAAAATATAAAATAAAAATAAAGTTAAACTTGAAATTAAATAAAACGATAAAATGTAGAAAAAGAAAAGAAAACAAACATTGAATGAATGAGAGGGTGAGTCTCAGACCTTTCCCTGGTCGTGTATAGATCCCATAGAACAATGCGCTGATACAGAGGTTATTGTGACAGGGCTGAGCTTGCATGACGGTTTCTGTTTGGTTTTTTTGTAGTTCTCAGGCTAAAATTAGCTCCGACCTGCCTGGTCTCTTTATCATTGGTTCATATTTAACCCGGTCTGAGCCCTGGCCCTGTTTGAACTGCGTAAGGTCACTCCGCTCTCCCTGATGCACTTCCTGTTCAGTGAGTCGACTCTTAATAGAGCTTCCTATGGCCTATTGTGCGACGCTAATAACGGCAAAAAGGAAGTGATTAAGAGTTGTATTTAGAAAGGAAATGTGAGCGTTGTTTCGGTCGAGTGGGCTGTTTCCAGGTCTGTTGAGATGAGTGGGCGGTGCGGAGCTTTGTCTTCATTCTTTTTGGCTTTGCAGACGTCAGTGAATGAACTGTAAAGGTGAATCAACAATAAGAGCATCAGTTAGTCACATATACTGTTATAATCATACTAAACCTTTTGTAATATTAGTAGTATATTGTCATTTTAGGACTGAATTTGCAGATTAACCAACCAGAACCAGCAAAGTGGAGATCCTGCCAATGAAACTTGATTATTGTTTAACAGTCCTGTACTCATTCTTTGGAAGTAACAGAATAAATGTGCAGAAAAATACATATTCTGAATCCTAATTTATCATAACTGTATTCTGGTATAGTTTTTTTCATTTGGGGGTGTTCAGAATATTGTGGAGACAGGTCAGTGTCTTTCTTATTAAATAAATATCATGCCATTCACAATTACAGTTCTTGGTCCAGAAACAAATATAACGTTGACAAATATAATTCATAACTTACAAATGTGGATTTTTGAGATTTTTAAATAAGTTAAATTATACGGAGATAAACAAGTTATACTTACAGCTGATGAACCACCTTCCCCCGACATTTTCACCAGTCAGCCTGAAAATGATCTCGACCTATGGCCCTAAATACTGTGACTCTGTGCAATAGTAGATCAAACCACACGCTCGAACTGCAGTTGATGTTACAAAAAAAAAAGGAAAAGAAATGGTCGTCGTAAATGCAGGTTCATCGGTCTGAAAATAAATGTAACTGCACTGACATTTATGAATCTCGTAACATTTTCTTTTGAGTGGAGAAATGCTTTTGTGAATGTTCTTTATATTTGCAAATGCTGTGATATTTGTTTCTGAACCAAGAAATATGTGTTTGCATTGTGCTGCTGTGTTTCTGTTGTGTGCATTTGTGGCTGGCTTGATTTTTATCGGATTATAAGACACTGAACTATCTCCATAGCATACAGGTACTTTCCCAAATTTAAATAAGTACATGGCAATACATCATGCAATTTGAACTCCTCAGTATTTGTCTCTAATTATATATAAATTAAGGCATAAAAAAGCTGTTTATGATTATATAATATTCTCACTATAATACAATACAATTCTGCTTTAAAGTATTCAGAATGCAGTACTCTGATTGGCCCATGTGTCAGAGTATTATTATTATCATCCTGATTCTGTAATTAAATACATTTTCAAAGTTCATCACTGTCTGTATTACATGAAATGGAGCTTTAAGCCATTATTATGTTTTCTCCTAAAAAAACAGAGCCGGAGTTGTGTTTCTTTCATTTAGTTGTTTCACTAACTCTTTATTATTAGTTTGTCCACATCTCCAAAGCTCAAAACGCTCTGTTCCACCTTGTGATGTCATAAAACTGTACATTTCAAGCTATCAGTGAACATATGAACATATCGGTCGATCTATAATTGACAAATACATAAAGTCAAAGTGTCAATATCAGTATTGGAACAGAAAAATAAAATAAAAATATAAAATGAATAATATGAAAAATATAAAACGTAAAATAAAACAAAAAATGAAAATAAAATCAAATAAAAAATAAAATAAAAAATATAAAATGTACGAAAAAATTAAATAAATAAAATTTAATTAAAAATAAAATAAAAATATAAAATGTAGAAAAATAAAAATGTAAATAAAAATAAAATATAAAATGAAAAATCGTCCAGACTGAGTCCAGACTTGACAGTGTATAGTGTACAGATCCTATAGAACAATACACTGATAAGAAGCGGCAGGTCCAGTTCCAGAGCATTTCCTTCATGTATTTGTATTCTGTTCTTTTCTCAGAGCTTTCTTCAGCCTTTTGTCCCTCACACCCTTTACACTGTTCTTTTGTTTCTCCTCAGCTGTGGCTCATTACAGACTTCAACAAACCTGGTTCTCCTAGTTTCCTTTATCGCAATTACACACAACTGGAAATACTTTGTTTTTTGACTTTATTACACAATTTACTGCACTTTTTCATGCATCATTCAAGCTGCACTGTGCGACTTTTTGGTTGGGGGTCCGTCACCTTCTTGTTTCTCTGGATACATCGCTGCTTTGTCTGGAATGTTCCGCAGTGTGACATTAAGCAGCTCTACACAGCAAAAAATAACAATTTTGAGGTAAAAATGCCCTATTTTAAGTGAAATTATCTGCCAGTGCAGTAAGAAATTTTTACTTACCAAGTTTTCTTAAAACAAGATGAAATACAAATCTTGTTCTAAGCAGAAAGCACGAGTTTCAAGTATTTATGGCAAGATTTTTCACCTTAATGGTTTGAGAAGGAAGTTAAAGAGGCTTAACATGGACTGATTTAATATAAAAAGTGCTTAGAATAAGTTGTAATATCTAGATAAGATAAATCAGGATGGAATGTCTTGAAACAAATAAAAAAAATCTCAACTTATTAAGTAAAAAAATCTTAAAATTGATCTTTTAAGATGAATCTGCTTAATTCAAGTCAGTTTCACTATGCTAGAAAATTCTTTTTTGCTGTGTACTTTACATTTATTCAGCCACAGGTGGTTTTAGAGCCTAAAATATTAGAAAAACACACATTCTGACTGTGAGCGGGGTCGCCTCTCCACAGATCTGACCTGTAACTTGCTCTGGTTTGGTCTCCCTGAAGACGGAAAGATTTAAAGCCATACTGTGGAACATTCCAGACAATGAAATAACATCTCCACCAAAAAAGTTACACAACGCACCTTTAAATAAACCATTGTGTTCATTGTGAATTAAGTCTTTGTTCCTGTTTTATTAAGTCTAATTAAAGTCTAATTATCATAAAGCGGTACTGGAATTTTACAGGCTAAAATGGGGCCTGTAATTATGCGCGGGGAGGTGAAAGGTCGTGTGTGTGAATGACTCATCTCTCCTCAAACCACAAAGAAAGTCTCATGAGGGTTTGGAATTTGGGAGGTGGGAGACGACTGGGAAGGAGCTGAGTTTATGTGCTCACTTCTGTTGCTCAATACTCAAGATTCAATACAGAGCAGAACTGCAGCGATAATGTCATTTTGATTGAGATTCTGTCATTTCTAATCGTCGGTAATCACATTTAAACGTACTATATTACGCAAAACTGACTCTTGTGTGTTTTAAGTCATGTTCTAATGTTTCCTCCTCAAAAACAGTTGTGTTGAGTTGTGTTTTTCATTCACACATGTTTGAATAACTCTTTATTATTAGTCTGTCTACATCTCCAAAGCTCCAAAATAAAGGCTTTGTTCCAACTTGTGATGTCACGATGTGGTAGTTGAGTCAAGTGAACAGCTAATTTTACGTTTAGTTCAGTAGCTCCTCTGCTAAAGTGTCCAGACGTCCCTGTTTCCCCAGGACAGTCCCAGTTTTGAGCCCTGTGTGCCCTGTCCCAGCAGATTTATACAAAACCACTGATTTGTCCCAGTTTTATACAAGAAATGTCCCAGTGTCCCTATTTTTGACCAATCTGATCTAAACCAGGACCAAACTAAGACTAAACCAGGACTACATCAGGACTAAACTAGGACTAAAACAGGACTATCACAATTTTTGACTAATCTGATCCAACAGTAAAGAGGAGCATAAATTGTCATTTGTTTTGCCAAAATACAGAAATCCGTGTTTGTGAATGAGCATAAAGCAAAAAAATGCAGCGTCAGAAGTCCCTCAGATCATGACTGACACGAGAATGCACAATCTTACATGCTCTTTTCACTATTTTATTTACACCAAACATCCAAACACAGATGTGTCCCAGTTTATAACTTTGAAAATCTGGTCACCCAGTCCTGTTTAATCTGCAATACACTAGTGCTTTTCTGAGGTTATTTTAGCACACAGGTCTGAAAGTCATGAATAAAAGTCTGTATTGTTCATGTATTGATATTTCTCTTGAAGAACTGAGGTGTGTGTGTGTGTATTGTGTGTGTACAGTGTGTTTTTACTGTGTATTCAAAGCAGTGATTCCTCTGCTCCGCTGTGATTTGTTTCATGCAAATTGTGAACCGCTCAGAGTGTAACTGTGATCTGCAGTTTTACATCACAGTAACAGACTGTAGCGAGGCCACGTTTAAACGAGGGCTTTAATTCCCAATAAGAATAATTTGATTCTGAATAAAAATGAATTTTAAAATACCACGTAAACCCTTAATTCCTAAAGAAAAGTGAGTGGTTTATTCCGATTTTAAAGCCAAGCATTTCTTCTTCTTCAAAATAATCCCAGTGGTTCGTGCTCATTGGGTCGTCCTTCTTTTATTTATATATTTATTTATTTTTATTTAACCAGGTAGACCAATTGAGAACCAATTCTCATTTACAATGGCGACTTGGCCTTCTGACGCGATCCGGACGATCCGGCTCCTCCAGTCGTCTCTTGGGACTTTCCTCCACGTCTCTTTGGATTTGTGAGCGGGATGTGGGAGTGGGCTGAGGTGTGGCAGCCTCACACTCAGTTTGTCTTCTTCCTCCTTCTCCCACACTCTTCCCTTCTCCTCCTCAGCTCACAGACGTAAAGAGTGAGGAGAGAATTCTCCAGCTGCTGCTTCATTATCATCAGAACCACTGCAGAAAAAGTTTGGATCGTGTTTGTGTCGGCGGCAAAACGACAAACCGAGATGACAGAAAAGCCGGGAGCAGCTGAAGTGTGGGTTTTCTTCCCAAAGACGGAAATACGTTCAATATCGCCCATCCATCCATCCATCCATCTTCTCCCGCTTAATCCGGCTGGGTCGCGGGGGCAGCGTGCTGCCCAATACTCATAGCACCTGACCCCCCCTATGAACCCCTCTGCAGGTGGTGAGCCCACAGGAGGGTGAACAACATGGTCCTTGATGTTAGTTCATAGGGGTGCGGGCATGTTTTAGGTTGATGGGGGAAACCGGAGTACCCGGAGGAAATCCATCCAGACACGGGGAGGAACATGCAAACTCCACACAGAAAGGCGCGGGTGACCCGGGGATCGAACTTGCCACTCAGCCACCGTGCCGCCAATATCGCCCAAATAAATAAAAACCATTTAATGTGTTTCCATGGAAACCTTAATTCAGAATAATTGTGTCCATGTAAACTCCATTCCGAATTTTTTAAATTCAGAACAATTAATTCGGAATAAAAAAAAAACAATATGGTAAACGTGGCCTGTGACACTGACACTCATCCTTCACTCTGTTCCAGGCTGTAAACGAGGATAGTTTTGTATATACAGTGAGTCTGTGGCTCTGACACTCGTCCTTCTCTCTGTTCCAGGCTGTAAACGAGGATAGTTTTGTATATACAGTGAGTCTGTGGCTCTGACACTCGTCCTTCTCTCTGTTCCAGGCTGTAAACGAGGATAGTTTTGTATATACAGTGAGTCTGTGGCTCTGACACTCGTCCTTCTCTCTGTTCCAGGCTGGTGGACGACCGCTGTGTGGTCCAGCCCGACACTGGAGACCTCGCCAATCCCCCCAAGAAGTTCAGAGGTGCAGTGTGCTTGTTTTGTTTGGCTCCTAAATGTGTAGCTCTGCTACATAAACTACTTATTACTCATGACTAATGACTGTGTCGAGGGATCACTGATGTTTGTTTTTTACCTAAATAATCAATTTTACAGTAGCATAAATAATCAGCATGGCCATAGTACAAACGGTAAACACGAGTAGAGTGTCCACACGTCCCTGTTTCCCCGGGACAGTCCCAGTCCTGAGCCCTGTGTCCCCTGTCCCAGCAGATTTATACAAAACCACTGATTTGTCCCAGTTTTATACAAGAAATGTCCCAGTGTCCCTATTTTTGACCATGTTGGTACTCACCAACAGTAAAGAGGGGAATATACTGTCATTTGTTTAGCTAAAATACATAAAATGACCATAAGAAGAAAAAAAAAACACCACAGGAGTCCCTCAGATTATGACTGACCCACAGAGTCAGTTATGAATGAACGGTTAGTTACAGTTACGTGCTTTTCACTGTTTTATTTACACCGACCATCCTTATCCGGGTGTGTCCCAGTTTAGCACTTTGTAAATCTGGTCACCGTAGACACGAGGGATGCACCATCTGAAACTGGGATCATGCTGGTATCTGATGTCGGATATCAGCAAAAACATTCGCTGGATCAGATATTGCCTTCCAAATATCGGTTCAGCTGATATCCTGGTACATGTTTGACGTTTGATTTCAGTCGTGACAAAAACAGCTCCAGTTTTGTGATTAGTGCAGCTGTGTAACGGCTAAAGTGAGATTTCACTCACTGACTGTGTGTGTTTGTGTGTGTTGTGCATTATGTGTGTTTGTGTGCGTTTTTCAGACTGTCTCTTTAAGGTTTGCCCCATGAACAGATATTCTGCACAGAAGCAGTTCTGGAAGGCCAAACAGGGGAAACAGGGCAACAACAACACACAGGCCGACCTCTTCAAGAAGCTCCAGGTAAAACCACAGACTGTGTTTTTAACTGGACATAACTCATTAACCGTCGCTTTCCGAACAGGAAGTGAGCATGGAGGCACTTCTGGCTCCATCAGTTCAGCTTCAGTTCATTTTGTATTGAGAAACTGTGGACTGCTGCTGTCAGACTCCTCATTTTGGTCTTAAATGTTCATATTAACTCGTTCTGCATGATTTGATATGAGCATGAATAACAGACCACTCAAACTTGTTTGCATTAAAACAAACATGTCAGTTTAAAGCCACAGTGTGTAATCTTTTTGAGCCAAAAAAAGACTGAAATAAAACAGAAAAACATTGTTAAGATAATCAGTTTGACCGGACTGTTGAATATTCACAGAGAAAGTCCCTAAAAACTCTGTTCAACTGAACTGCAGGTCTGTAAATTTTTTGGCCAGAAAACACAAATTTGGATCTAAAATTTTAATGAAAACACATCCAGGTTTTCTTTCTATTAAAGCATCAGAGGCATTTTCCCCAAACACAGTGACACCAAACAACACACACCTTCTGTTAGTGGTTTTATGTGTGTACAGCTTCAGGTAAATTTGTTTGTTTGCCTCTCCACGTGACTAATAAAATCTTAAAATCAACTCTCGATCTTGATTATAACTTTGCATTAGTAGTAATAGTCGTATAGCAGTAGTATAATAGTAGTAATCATATATGAGGCTGTATTTTTCCACTGTATTCTTGCCTTTCTATGACCTGTATCGATAGTTCATTGGCTCTCTTTTCTTTCCCAGCATGCCGCAGAGCTGGAGCAGAAGCAGAATGACTCAGAGAATAAAAAGCTGTTGGGAGAAATCGTCAAATACAGCAACGTCATCCAGGTATGCCACAGAGACCGGGCTCCACCGTCACCACCCCCACTGTGCCATGTTTAGCCTGGGCGGGGCCTCGTTATGTTTAACCAGAGGCAGTTCACAGACACAGCGAGGGACGTCATCAGAGCCTGAATCAACCTGATTATGAAAATGGGAAAAGAGATGGTGATTTAAAGGTCCTATCTTATGCAAAACTGACTCTTGTGAGGTTTTAGTCATGTTCTAATGTCGTTCCCTCCTCAAAAACTGACCTGGAGTTGTGTTTCGTTTTATTCACAGCCCAAAATGATGTTTAACGGGTTTTTTTGAACAATAAAAACACTTGAAACATGTTATCAGTGTTTTTAATGTCATACTGTGGAGCATTCCAGGCAAAGCATAACAACTAACATGCAGAAATATACAAAAATACAACTATATTTATTGTTTTAAAGGTCCTAAATTATGCAAAACTGACTCTTGTGAGGTTTTAGTCACATTCTAATGTTGTTTCCTCCTCAAAAACTGACCTGGAGTTGTGTTTTGTTTCATTCACACATGTTTGAGTAACTCTTTATTAGCTTTCTTTTCTTTCTTTCTCTGCCTGGAATGTTCCACAGTGTGACATTAAACAGCTCGATTTTACATTTATTCAATCACAGGTGGTTTTATAGCTCAAAAATGCCTCGAAAAACAGACATTCTGACTGTGAGCGGGGTCACCTCTCCACAGATCTGACTTGTAACTGGGTCTGGTTTGGTCTCCATGGCGATAGAAAGGTTTAATGCCGTACTGTGTGATAAAACATTTGAAAGTGAACAGCTCCTTTTCCCTTTAGTTCAGTCGAGATCGGCAACTCCAGAAGGATGATTCTCGTGAAGGTGTGTGGAGTTTAAAAACGCAATGGAGCACTTCCTGTATTACCACATGACATCACAAGGTGGAACAGTGTGTTTTCTGTACGCAGGGTTTTTGTTTGTGTGTTAAACATGTGTGAATGAAACGAAACACAACTCCAGGTCTGTTTGTGATGAGGAAACAACATGAGAACAGATGAGAAAATAATGTAATATGGACCCTTTAAACTTGTTCAAAACACACATTTTTTTAAGATGATATAAAATACAATATAATAGTAATTTTCAACAGTTTAGTTTTGTTGTACAGTGGCTCAAAACGTTTTAAAACATCCCATTTTAATTTTCTGACTATAAATACTTGTTCTAATGAGTGTTTAACTCAGATTCTAATTTTAGTTTACTTAGTTTACTTTGACAGCCTTTGTTTGGACACAGCGTGGGTCAAGAAGAGGACAAAAAGTCTCCAAATCGATACTGAATCACGTTGGGGGTGTTCTGTATGCGTATGGCGAACTGTTCAGCGGTTACCATGGTTACACACTGCGCACATTAGCAATAACTCCCAAAAAAGTTTGAAAATGGGCTGAAAAAATAAAGAAAAACCACAAATTAGTTTGAAAGAGGTCTGGTCAGATTAAAGTCTAACAAAGCCTCAGACAGAGCAGTGCCTCCAGTTAGCATCACATCAGCTGCAAAGTATCAAAACACATCATTTTTTTCGGCCAATTCATATCATCACGTTCTTGTAAATCTAAAGTATTTTTATCTGAATCTTTTTCTGAAAACCCCTCATTTCTGTTTCAGCTCCTTCACATTAAGAGCAACAAATACCTGACAGTGAACAAGCGTCTGCCGGCTCTTCTGGAGAAAAACGCCATGAGAGTTTCTCTGGATCCCGACGGAAACGAGGGCTCCTGGTTCAACATCCAGCCCTTCTGGAAGCTCCGCAGTGAAGGGGACAATGTAAGGAGCATTATTTCACCGTTTTACCCAGACTGAAGCAGAGATTTGTCCTGAGAAACCTAAAGGCCCATGTTACACGATGTTCTGATCACAAAAAGCAGAGTCAATTAATAATTTCCTAAGAGTTCCTGCTGTCTCGCTCTGTGCTTTTCTCCTTCCTGATGTGGTCCATATAATCCTTTACCTTCCCAGTGGAATAATCAGCGCTCTAATCTGAACTGAGGCTCACTCACACTAAGACTTTAGGCACAGATGGGCCCTAAAGCTTTGGTACGTTTGTCCAGTGTGAGCCCGATCGAACCGAGTCCAAACACGGCGCTGTGGGACCGTTTGGAGGAGGTGGACCAAAGACCGGCACAGAGCTCATGTACGACTTTACTGTACGAGTCCTATCAGGTGCGCTCATGTTATTCATACGATAAAAACAGTGAATAAAGTCCACTCTAAAACACCCAGTGAACCCGTGCTCACCTTCAGTAATCCGCGTCGTTTTTATCTCCATTAACTCAGGGGGAGTTGTGCGTCATAAAAGAACTCACATCTGCCTCACTGTTTAATAGATATTTCTGCTGCTGGATTTATTTTCTCCATTAAAGCGACAGTTCTGTTGTGCGCCGAACCCACAGCGGACGTGTCTGAGGACCGTACGGGCCTAAAGTTGTAGTGTGAGTCGCCCTAAAACACCATCAGGGACTTTTTGGGAAAAATATCTGATGACAAACATTACAATGACAATTTGCAATTCATGTTTTAAAAATTAGGATTCTGTTGAAACATGAATTGACAAACTAATAGAGGACTCAAAATGTTTGTATGAACCTTCTCAACATCAACCTGAGCCTCTTATTATTTTGTCCCTAAATCAAGATATTAATAACAGACTGATTGGTTTTCTGGTTACTATGATGTCAGAATATATATAAATCTAAATATGAAATTCACTTCTGTAGCGCTGGCCTCCATGAGCTTCATTTGGAGCCGCTGTGGGTGACGTTAAACTCCCTCAGTCCTTTTCTTTATACAGACTGTGCCTAAAATACAAATAATTCAGCTTTCATATGAATAATTCCTTGTTTTAATCCATGTGAGTGTCTCGTGTCCCTTAACATTTGTGTTTTGTCTCTTTTGGCTTCAGCTTCCTTTGGTTCCAGGTATTGCTTTTGTTTGTGCATGACGTTTGTGCTTCGTTCAGTCATGAAACAGTGCTGCATGCAAACACTAAAGCTGCACTGTGCAACTTTTCCGATGGAGTGTCTGCCATCTGCTTGTCTCTATGGAGATGTTATTGCTTTACCTGGGATGTCCCACAGTATGGCATTAAACAAATACAGTATATTGTCTATTTATTTAATAAAGCTGTTTTATTTCTCAAAACTACAGTAAAAACATGTATTATTTATCACTATGAACAGCTCCACTTCTCCACAGATCTGACCTCTTCCTTGACCCTGTTCCATGACCTTTTTGTTTCCATGGAAATAGTTAAATGAAATACCATCCTGTGGAACATTCTGGGGGGAAAAAAACCCAGTCTGTGTGTGTGTGTGTGTGTGTGTGTGTGTGTATGTGTGTGTGTGTGTGTGTGTGTGTGTGTGTATATGTATATATACACATGGGGTCTGTGTGTGTGTGTGTGTCTGTCTCTGTCTGTGTGTGTATGTCTGTGTGTGTGTCTGTGTGTGTGTGTCTGTGTGTGTGTATATGTGTGTGTGTCTGTGTGTGTGTGTCTGTGTGTGTGTGTGTCTGTGTGTGTGTATGTGTGTGTTTGTATGTGTGTGTGTGTCTGTGTGTGTGTGTATATGTGTGTGTGTGTGCGTGTGCTGTTTTTCTTTTGGAATGAACGACGAAGCATCGCACCTGCACGGATGCACCTCTCGTGTTTCTTCACTTTTGTATTTGACATTTTTGAGTTTTTCTGCTCAAGTCAATGCTTAAAGGGCCTATATCACGTTCTGTTCTGATCTTTTGGGTTTTCTAATGTTCTAACATTGTTTCCTCGTCACAAACAGACCTGGATTTGACCTGATTTCATTCATTAATGTTTAACACACAAACCTGCAGATTTAGGCTCTTCTCTCAAACTCAAAACACTCTGTTCCACCTTGTGACGTAGTGTCATAGTCCAGACCACACTAATCGAGACCAAGACCTTTCCAAGACCAAAGGTCCACAGACCAGGACCGAGGAGACCGAGCTAAGACCAAGACCACGGCCCATCGAGACCAAATCAAGATCATCTTTGTAATTTTTGACATTTATTTGTATTTTAGTTATTTTTGGCACATTTATATCAATGTTTTTATAAATCTATCTCCATTTTATCACTCCTTGAGTGTCAAACCTCAAGACCGAGACAAGACCGAGTCCAAGCGCCTTTACGACCAAGGCAAGACCGACTCCTAATGCAGTGGAGTCTGAGATAAGACCGAGTCTAAACAGTCTCGTGGCCTGTCTCAAGTACTACAACACTATTGTGATGTCATGTGGTAATACAGGATGTGCTCCAACGTATTTTTACTGAACTAAAGGTAAAAAAAGAAACAAAAAACAGAGCTGTTCACATGAAGATTATCGCTTCATGACATCACAAGGTGGAACAGAGCATTTAGAGCTTTGGACAGACTAATAATAGAGTTACACAAACCACAAACACAACTCCAGGACTGTTTTTGAGGAGGGAACAACATTAGAACATGGCTTAAAGTTCACAAGAGTCAGTTTTGTGTAATATAGGGCCTTTAAAACAATAAATATAGTTGTATTTTTGTATATTTCTGTTCAAATATTTTCTCTTCTGCTTGTTTGTCATTATGCTTTGCCTGGAATGTTCCACAGTGTGGCATTAAAAACGCCAATAATGTGTTTCAAGTGTTTTTATGGTTCAAAAACACCTTGGTTAAACATGTTTCGGGCTGTGACTGGGTGGGTGTGCGACCTGTTTAGCTCCACCTGGAGATGGGTAAAGCAACACTGTGGAACATCCCAGGCAAAGCATTCACATCTCCACGGAGACGAGCAGGAAGCACACCCTCCTGCTGAAATGTTCCGCAGTGCAGCTTTAGCCTGAGCTGTGTGTGGTTGGCAGGTGGTGGTCGGGGACAAGGTGGTGCTGATGCCAGTGAACGCCGGGCAGCCGCTCCACGCCAGCAACATCGAGCTCCTGGACAACCGAGGCTGCAAAGAGGTGCGTTAAACTGTCTTTTATTTAGAAAAGAAGTGTCAAACATGTTATGCTATAAAAGTATGAAGTATAAACTGTCCTTTTGTGTTCATGAACCAGTATTTAATATTGTGTGTGTTACGTAGAGTCGCTTATGAATGCAGTTGGAACTGTTAGTGTTGGAAATTTTTTATTTTGTGTGAAAAGGAGCAGATATTACAAGTTCTTTCTGCGCCTTTTCATTCCGTTGATGCATGAACACCATTATTTTGTATTCATCTTTCATGAATGAAACACTTTTTTTTTAAATGAGAAGAAACGAGAAATGGTCCATGGTGAGTTTATTTCAACAGCACATTTTATAAACATGACACTTTCCAAAGCGCTGCACAGACAAATTTATACGATAAAAGACAGTGAATCATAAATAAAAACTATAAATAAAAAGTGTTAAAATGCATAAAGTTAAAATGATTTTTAAAAAATTAATGAAGTCAAATAAAAAATTCAAAAAAAGACACAGAGGATTTTAACTCATGCGGTGTTAAAAGCCAGAGAGTAAAAGTGGGTCTTAAGACGAGACTTAAACCCTCCACTGTGGGGCAGAACGTTCTGGAGTTTGGGGCCGGTCACAGAAGATCCCGTCTCCCCTGGGTTTAAGTCTCATCGTAGGCCTGGAGCTGAACTTTGGGCCTAAATCTGGATGAGGTCTGAGACGTAACATGGGGCCAGTCCATTCAAAGCTTTACAAACAAAAAATCTAATCTTAAAATCAAATCTCAATCGAACAGAAAACCAGTGCATCGAAACAAGGATCGGTGTGATATGTTTTTGTTTTGTTTGGTTCCTGTTCCTTAAACTGTTTATATAAGGATAGGACCAAGAGCATTGGTGCGATTCAGCTCCATTGACTCTCATTCTTTTATTTATCACACAGAAATGGCACTTGATGAGGTTTATCCATAGACTGTTCATCAGTGTTGGAAGGTAAAGAAGTACAAAAGTCACATGCTTGATTGGTGACAGCAATTGGTGGCAAGTGACAGATGACATTCAGCATTGTTTGCTTAAAAGTTGATTGATATTACAGTTTTAGTGAGAAACATGATCAAGTATAGCATATAAAGAAGAACGAAAGACTTTTAAGGAGTGGATTGATACTCTGATCTGAGCAAACCAAGCTGGTGGTGAAAACTTTGATCATTTCTCAGTTGGACTATTGTCAGAGCATTTGGGCAACAGCTAAAAAGAAAGATCTAGACAAGCTCCAGTTGATCCAGAACAAAGCTGCTCGTGTAGCACTAAAATGTTCTTTTAGAACCAGCATTAACACAATGGTTTTAATCTAGACTGGCTCAAAGTTCAGGCTTTTGCTTCTTTACTCTTTTCTACATGGAAAATATTACAACAACAAACACCACAGTTTTTATACAGTCAATTTAAAAACAGTTTAGACAAGCATGGATATGCCACTAGACAAGCTGCTGAGGGGCTTTATAATCCCCAGAGCAAACACTCACTTTCTTTTATAGAGCTATGAAGGAGTGGAATGTTTCTTTGATGAAAATTGAACAAAAGACAGTTTTTAAAATTAAATTAAAAAGTTTTTTAGGAATAAATGATCTACTAATGAATTGATGTTTGAACTTTTTATGACTGAAATATAATTAAATGAGATTAATCTTTTAGAATTTTACGGTAATGAAATTATGTATACTTGAAGTACTGTTTTTAATTATTTGTAACTGTAACTTGTTGTGGCTGTAATTTAAAATGTATTTTTGCACTGAGAACGAGGAATATGTTGAAAGCTCCATGTATAATGTCTGTTTATACTCCACTGCACTGAAAGTACTTTTCTTTGTGGCGTGAGACCTGCTGAAATGACAAATACTTTAGTTTTTTTAAGCATATTTAATTTTGAGTTTCTGTCTCAACTTTGAGCAAACCAAATACACAAAAAAATCTCAGCAAAATACTTTTACTTTTCACTCTTTAAGCACATTTTTAAACCGGTACATTCATATTTTTTTTTCATGTGATACTTTTACTCGAGTAAGCTTTGCCCCTGTATCTGTACTTTTACTTAAGTAACAATATTGAGTACTTCCTCCACCTCAGACTGTTTATATCGTGGACATTGTTTCCTGCCTATTACCCTAGTTTTTATATGTACTCTTACTCTCATTTTTAATTGTATTCTTTGCACAGCATCTTTGAGCGTTTAGAAAAGCACCATATAAATAAAATTATTATTATGATGATACTGTGGTGCCTGGTCATTTTGGTCTTGTTTGTTCGTATTAACCCGCTCCTGGTGTTTTTATTTCTATTCCTCATGTGGAACTGCCTCCAAATTTGCTCTTGTAACTGCAGCCTCGATGAGCTTCATTTGACTGGAGCCCTTAGTCCATTTCTTTGTACAGTTTCTGGGTTTTGTCAAATATTCTGTATCATGGAACCGTTTTAGGAAATCTCCTTTTGTCTTATAATAATTTCTCCTCATCAAAATATCCAGTAATGTCCATCATTTTTAAAAGTCTCATCAAAAACCATAGGTTTGAAACATGAATAAATGAAAATGAGCCGTTTTGTACCTCAGTTATTATCTTGTATTTGGAGTATCTTCATTTTTAATAGTTTAATTGTTATTTTTATTTCATTCCAGCATTAAGATTTATTAGTTTGTTTTTATTATGACTCATTTTGTTTCATTTTTCAGGTGAATGCTGTGAACTGTAACACGAGCTGGAAAGTGGCTCTGTTCATGAAGTTCAGTGATTACAGAGAGGACATTTTAAAGGGGGTGAGTGACTCTTATGTAGGTACAGTTGTTGGAATGGTTTATTATTTTAAAAAGTCTTTATTCTCATCTATACTATATTTCTAACAAATATCCTTCAACTTTCAACTTATTATTGTCCCAGAGGGAAATGATTGTGCAGCAGTGTCAGACGTACAGTGGACATACAATACACTTCAGTACTACTGTTTCAATAATTCAATAATACAGTAATCACAGCTTCATCTTAGCTCAACAACAGACAAACATTCCCTTAAAAACAGGCAAAAAAGAACAGGTGCTGTATGTAGCTGCATTTCCTCACAAGTGATCCGAGCTATAAGAGCATTTATCCTGGTTTTGGCTTCAGAAATAAAAGACGTCTGAGGTCTGATTTCTGATCTGGGGCGTTTTCAGACTCCGCCCAGAAGTAAAGAGGTTAAACTCCTCACAGATCAGGTGTAATTCTCCAGCTCTCCAGTATTTGTTGGGCCTTGCAAATCACCTTCTGTTATAGACGTCCTGCAGCTGTAGGCCTATAATTTTACCTGCCACTTTGACCAACCGAGCCAGACGATTTGTACTGGACACAGAGACGACACCGAACCAACAGGCAATACAAAATGCAAGAAGAGATTCAATAAAACTCTGATTAAAAACAGTCATAAGAACATTACCAACGTTAAAAGAAAATGTCCACTTGTCTATGGCCTTCCACGTTTTTTATCTGTAAATATTATCAGAATTATTGGTCATTTTGGCTGTAATGTCCAATTTGAAATAAAGATTTGAAATAAAGACTGGTAAATATGCAACACTTTGACCCGGGACAGTCCCAGATCTGAGCCTCTGTCCCAGCAGATTTATACTAAACCAGTGATTTGTATTGAGTTTTTTCCAAGAAATGTCGCAGTGTCCTTATTTCTGACCAGTCTGATCCTCACCAACAGTAAAGAGAGAAGAATATTCTGTTCTTTGTTTAGGTAAATGCAGAAATGAGTCATCGTGCTCTGATATTGTTTGTTGTCGTTCCAGGGAGACGTGGTGCGGCTGTTCCACGCCGAGCAGGAGAAGTTCCTCACCTCAGACGAGTACAAGAAACAGCAGCACGTGTTCCTCAGAACCACCCTGAGGCAGTCGGCCACGTCTGCCACCAGCTCCAAGGCCCTGTGGGAGGTGGAGGTGAGGGTGGAGGCTCTGTGTACGAGCACTGTGATCCTGAGCTGCGGAAACGTGTGGAACCCTGAACCCAACTGTACTGGGAACAACAGGACCTAAGGGCTTTAGGTTTAACTAATACAAGAAAGCTCGGCTCTTCCAAACATGTGTAGAGGCCTGCAGAGGTTCCTGATCACGTCATCAGGGCGTTTATCTGTGGGAAAAGTTTGGAGCCGCTGGTCTGGACAACAGGCTGAGCAGGTTTTTAACAGAATACTTTGGGATCATTGTTTGCTCAAGAAATTAAATAACTTAAATAGCTGTTTGTATTTGATAATTGGACCTTTGAAGAGGCAGTTTAGTTTGGACTGCACTTACACTTAGCAGCCTTGTTTCCATCAGGATGCACCAGGACAGGAATAAAGACTTTGACTTTATTGATCCACAAGGGAAATGAGCAAGAGAACAGGGTCAAATCAGGCATAATTACTGTATACAAGTGTATATGTACATGTCAAAATAAAATACAAGAGGTCATAAGGCGAAACGGTGCAAAGATGATGTGATGACTGACAGGACATAAGGTTATCCTGTAAATAAGGGTGAGTTGTACAGTTGTAAGGAGTATTATAGTATGAACGTAGTCCTGTGTCTCTGTGTTTGAGCGGAGGTGCTTAATATGAATTGTATTTCTTTATGAAAAGTGGTGAATCTCATTGTTCTGACGCTGCTCAGACTGAGAAGAGTTTATTTTAGGACTAAGCAATGAAAACGTGAGGCTGACGAACAAAAAACATAGTAAAACACCTCTAAAATAAAAGCAGTGCAGCTTTCGTCCATGCATGAGGTAAAATGATTAAATATGTTTATTTTGTAAGTCCAAATTATCTTAAATGGGCAAGTCAGAGTCGACCAAAGGACCAAATGTGGCCCCGGAGCCGGACAATACCCAGGTCTGATCTACAGTCTGTGCAGTGGGGGAGTTGTTGTACAATTGTAGGGAGTATTATCTGTTGTCGAGTTTTAAGTTTACCTCACAGATGATCCTAAAACTCAGATATTCACACATTATTCTTTGTTACTTTCTTTTACTTTTTAAAGAAATTAAGAAAAATTGAGTGTGTTCCACGTAGTTTCCAAAATCGTGCGGTTCTTGGTTCAAACCTTGTCAAAAAGAGGAGTGTCATTGTGTCCCTGGGCAAGACACTGTAGAAAACGTTAGGGCATCTGGCATAAACGGCTGCAGTCACCTCTGGTATTGCTTGATAACGGAATAAGGTACCAGATTTGAACCAAAACGTGTGAATTATGAACTGATAAATGGGGAAGTTGTTGTGTAATAGATGGTTTTAGAGGAACTGTATTTTTCCCTTTTGCTTTCACATCAGGCCTGTCTCCAGTAACATCTCTTTATTTACAACAGACCTTTGTTCTTCTCTTCCTCCTGTTGTGTTTCTGTTTCTCCTGGTGTCAGGTCATTCTCACGTTCCCTTCACTGTTCTGAATCGATCCACATTTCACATCCTTAATGCAGCTGAACTGTGGCCCAAACTGTCTTTTACTACATAAAACTGGAAAACTTGAATAAATAAAAAAGTAATAATAAAAAAACTTAAATAAAAGTAAAATAATATAAATAAATATAAATTAAAATGAAAACGTGGAAAACAATTAATCAATTGAAATAAAAATAGTAAAAATTAAAAAGTAAAATTAAATTAAATAAAAAATATAAAAAATTAAAGTAAAATACATGAAAATTAAATTATATTAAATTTAATTAAATAGATAAAATAAAAATGATAAAAAATAAAATTAAAGTAAAATAAAATAAATCCAAATACAAGTCCAAGACTACTGCACAGAGAAAAGGGCCGTCCCTTCAAACTGACCGTGACTTTTATGCGTTTACAATCTGTGTTTGACATGAACCTGGGGGTTATAACAGGGCTGATCCAGATGAGCGTTATAAAGATGACAGTGTGTTTTATTGATACTTTACAGCAAAATCACACTGGGGGTGTTCTAGCTTTATGCATTTTAACAGATTTTATTTATTGTTTTTATTGAAGATTCACTGTTTTTATTGTATTCATTTGTCTGTGCAGCACTTTGGAAAGGGTCATGTTTATAAAATGTGCTGTAGAAATAGAGCGGATTGGATTGAAAAAGCAAATTGTGGAGAAAAATTTTAAAATATGTGAAAATTACAGGAAGAGTCCCACACTAATAACATCACACTGGGAGAATTCTGTCCAAAAGTTCGGCACAATTTAAATGCAAGAAACACATATTTTTTCAACAAAATAAAGTTGTTTTCTTCTCATTTTATGACATTAGAGGAGTTTTGAACCAGTGGGAGGGAACAATTATAGTGTTCTCTAATGTGAAATTCTGACACCTAAAAAAATGGCCAAACTGGAGGCAAAAATGTTACGTTTTCTGTCAAATCTTAAATATAATGACGTTAACTGTGTAAAATGAGTAGTTCAACCTGTCATAGGCGCTTCAACAGCACAAACAGGCAAAGCGAGTTTATTTGTACAGCACAATTTGTACACAAAGTCATTCAAAGTGATTTACAGAATAAGAAATACATTAAAATCACAATACAAACAAATCAAAACATAAATAATCATCATAAAATATAAAATAGGGAGAGAGACATTAAATGCGAGAGAAGAGTACAGAATGAGAAATGAAAACCTGTCACTAATACATCTGCAGCTGAACAGAACTGTTTTTGAGCCTGGGCCCAGCAGTTTTATACAAAACCAGTGATTTGTCCCAGTTTTATACAAGAAATGTCCCAGTGTCCCTATTTTTGACCAATCTGAACAGTAAAGAGATGCAGAAATTGTCATTTGTTTCAGTAAAATACAGAAAAGCTGCTAAAAATTTACCAAAACACAAAGAAAATGTGACTGTGCTGACTCACATGTTCGTCATGAAAGGGCCGTGAGCAAAACAGTTTTCCTTAATTACTCATTTCATAATTTTATTACCAGTCGCCAATCCCAGTTTTTGATGTTAAAATCTTGTCACTGCTTGTACACAAACAGAGCTGCTTTAAAGTCTATTCTCTAGACTGAAAGCGTCTCGGTAAGATCGTAATAAAACTTGTAGAGTATGTAGAGTTTGGAGGCTGATTGTTTTAGCTCAACTGATGAAAACACCCCAAATCACAACCTGTGGGTCACCAGATGATCTCTAAAAACTCCACACTCCTCCACCCTTTTGTTTGCTCGTGTTTCAGATTGAAGTTGGGAGGGTTGATTCCACTAGTTCACCTCACCTGCTCTTCACAAAAACATTATAAATCTGCCAGAATAACGTCATAAATCTAACGTCATAAATCTCTTGTCCGGCTGTTCTCTCCTCAGGTGGTGCACTATGACCCGTGCAGAGGGGGGGCGGGTCAGTGGAACAGCCTCTTTCGTTTCAAACATTTGGCCACTGGAAATTACCTGGCGGCTGAAGTAAGTCCCTGCTCCAAACACACTTTTCCTCGGTTATTCTCGTGGGAAATACCGTCCGTCTCCCTTCATCGCTGCACAAACACAACAGCCTCGTGGGTTCACTCCCAATTCTGAAATGAGCCGGTGCAGTTCCTGTCGTTCGCTCTAGGGGGCAGTGTTTCCTCTGCAACTGCTGTTCTGAGCCGCATGTTTGACTCAGCTACACTTTACAAAGACGCTTATTCTTTATTCTTATTATTTGTAAAGGGACAGCAGATGTTAATGAACTTTTAACATGTCAATATGTAAAGATTATAGCAGCTCGGCTCATTTTTGTCTTCAGTCTCTCAGCAGGTTGATGTCAAATCACCTACAGGACAGGGAAAAGTAAAGCAACAATCACACAATCAAGAAAAAAAGGGAGAAAATGTGTAAATTGGCCAAAATCTAACTATAAGAGTGTGGTTATGCTGCATTACCACATTGCTTTTGTGTTATTTAATTCAGTGAGTGTGTGTAGGTATTGTTTTATGTTTCTGAGTCTTGTTTTTTATATTTATTTTATTGTATTTTGCTAAATGTTATATTCTATTGTCTTTAATTTAAAACACACACAAAAGTACACAACACCAGCATACTCACTATACACTCAATTCGTTTCAGACAGTTCATTTGAAGTTTGGAGTCAAGAGTTAAAGAGTTAAACAGACAACTCCTCAGTTTAACAAATACTGTGTTATTTACTGTGTTTTTCAGATAAACCCAGAATTCAAAGACAACGCTGAGCACAAAGCCGAGGTGAGTCAGAAACCACAAAAATCTGTTTAAATCCGCTGTTCTGCTGCATTCTGTTGCGCTCTGGACTCGCGGAAAAGCGACCTCAGCCTCGAGAAAGTGGAACTCGGGTTAGTTCGGTGCAGAGTCGGTTGGATTTACATTGCATTAGAAATGCGGGAGAATCGTCTTTTGGTCATTTTGATGTGTTAAGTTGTGTTTGGGTAGAGCAGGGGTCACCAAACTCCTCTGGGGCCCCATTATCACAGACTGGTGATCACCCAGACCAACATGACCCCGGCCTCATGGTGCAGAGAAATGAGTCTGGCACAGCTGTCTATAAAACTAGATCAGCACAGAACTCCTGGCACATATTTGTTTATCGTTCCTAGTCTTTTGCAAAAGTATCAAGTACTTCACACTTTGTTGTAATTTGAAATACCACAGATATTCATTTATTTTATTTTTGTGCTCGTTGACCCTGTCACTGTTTGATCTCGAGCTTGTTCGGTGATGAAAATTTTGCGGCAAATGTAAAAAGTCATGTAATTATTTAAATACAAATAGAAATACTTCAGGCGGCAACAGTGGCAACAGTCAGGCCTCACAGCAAGAAGGTTGTGGGTTCGATCCCTGGGTCGCCCGGGCCTTTTTTTGTGGAGTTTGCATGTTCTCCCCGTGTCTGGATGGGTTTCCTCCGGGCTCCGGTTTCCCCCATCAACTCAAAACATGCAGCACCTGAACTAACATCAAGGACCATGTTGTCCACCCTCCTGTGGGCTCACCACCTGCAGAGGGGTTCATAAGGGGGGTCAGGTGCTATGAGGATTGGGCAGCAAGCTGCCCCCGCGACCCAGCTGGATGGATGGAGAAATACTTCAAATAAATATCATTTTTAATTGAAAAAAAAAATCAACAAGATGCAGATATGTTATTAGGTGGGGGCAGAGGGGCTGGGGGTTGTGGGGCAGAGGGGCAGCGGGGCTGGGGGTTGTGGGGCAGAGGGGCTGGGGGTTGTGGGGCAGGGAGGCTGGGGGTTGTGGGGCAGAGGGGCTGGGGGTTGTGGGGCAGGGGGGCTGGGGGTAGAGGGGCAGGGGGGCAGGGGGTAGAGGGGCAGGGGGGCAGGGGGGCTTTGGGGTCTGGGGGCCGGTCAGAGGGACGTGGCGAGCCGGACTCGGCCCACGGGCCTTGGTTTGATGACCCCTGATGAGGAGAAAGTGTCTTCTAAAAACTTTGTAGTGACGTTTAGACTTTCTTTCACATCATTGAGTGTTTATGGTCCTTAAAACTCAGATTAAAGTCGAATTTAGAGCTTTAGACAGAGCAGTGCCTGCAGTTAGCGGCATGATGATGACATCAGCTGCAACGTGTGAACAGAAACAGTAGACAGACCTGCAGACTTTAGCATTTAGATCAACAGTAGACACATGTTGTGACTGTTATGTAACAGAAGGGCCGAGTGAGACGGGAAATGATTCATGTTTGTCTCTCAGTCTCCCCCTTCTCAATTTTCGATTTTATTTCTATTTTATCTTTTCCAAAAGATAAAACGCCTCCTGCCTGAAGTGGAGGAGTTCAAGTATCTCGGGGTCTTGTTCACAGTGAGGGGAGGATGGAGCGTGAGGTTGACAGGTGGATCGGTGCAGCGTCGGCAGTGATGCGGTCGCTGTATTGGCCGTTGTGGTGAAGAGCTGAGCCCAAAGGCAAAGCTCTGGATTTACCTCAGTCACGTTCCTTCCCTCACCTATGGTCCTGACTCTGGGGAATGACCGAAAGGACCAGATCGACGATATAAGCGGCACAAATGAGTTTCCTCCGCAGAGTGGCCGGGCGCTCCCTTAGAGAGAGGGGGAGGAGCTCGGAGTAGAGCCGCTGCAGGAAGTCTGGGAGTCCCTGCTTAGACTGCTGCCCCAGGTCAGAGGAGGAAAATGGATGGATCTTTTCTGAAACTTAGACACAAACAAATGAGGATTTCCCGCCCTGGCCACGTCGCAGTTAAAGTTCACATAAGAAAGTGCTGCTGGTGTAAGTCTGGCCTCAGAGTTTGTGTTAGTTTTGAATCCCTGGTTCAGAAAAGTCTGCCTCAGTCTGGAGCCCGAGTGCAACTATAGAAAACTTAAAGCTCACAGCCAAATGTACTCGATCTGTATTCAGCCCGTGTGAGGCGGAGGCCAGAGAAGGACTCATACTGCCCCGAGGGGAGGAGAGGAGAGGAGGAGAGGAGAGAGGAGAGAAGGAGAGAGGACAGGAGAGGAGAGAGGAGAGGAGAGAGGAGAGGAGAGGAGAGAGGAGGAGAGAGGAGAGGAGAGAGGGAGGAAAGGAGAGAGGAGAGGAGATGAGAGAGGGAGGAGACGAGAGAGGGAGGAGAGAGAGAGGCAGCCTGCAGACTCTTACTGCCCTGAGGAGGGGAGAGGAGAGGAGAGGAGAGAGGGAGGAGAGAGGAGAGAGAGAGGCAGCCTGCAGACTCTTACTGCCCTGAGGAGGGGAGAGGAGAGGAGAGAGGAGGAGAGAGGAGAGGAGAGAGGGAGGAAAGGAGGGAGGAGAGGAGACAAGAGAGGGAGGAGAGAGGAGAGAGGGAGGAGAGGCAGCCTGCAGACTTATACTGCCCTGAGGAGAGGAGAGGAGAGAGGGAGGAGAGAGGGAGGAGGCAGCCTGCAGACTCATACTGCCAAGAGGAAGGAGAGAGGAGGAGAGAGGGAAGAGAGGCAGCCTGCAGACTTATACTGCCAAGAGGAAGGAGAAAGAAGGAGAAAGAAGGAGAGAGGGAGGAGAGAGAAGGAGAGAGAGGAGAAAGAAGGAGAGAAGAGGAGAGAGAAGGAGAAAGGGGAGAGAGAAGGAGAAAGAGGAGAGAGAAGGAGAGAGGGAGGAGAGAGGGGGAGAGAAGAGAAGCAGCCTGCTCACTCATACTACCCGAAGGCGAGAGAGAAGAGGAGAAAGGGTGAAGAGAGGAGAGACACCCTGCAGACTTATACTGCTCTGTGCAGAGAGGAAAGAGAGAGGGAGGAGAGAGGAAGGAGGGAGAGGCAGACTGCACATACTGCCCTGTGAGAGGGGAAGGAGAGAGGAAGAGAGGAGAGAGTGAGAGAAGTAGCCTGCTCACTTATATTGCCCTGTGGGGAGCAGGAGAGAGGGAGGAGAGAGGGAGGAGAGGCAGCCTGCAGACTCATACTGCCCTATGCACAGAGAGGGGGAGGAGAGGAGAGAGGGATTTAGCAGACACTCATACTGGCCTGTGCATGAAGAGAACAAGGAGAGAGACGGAGGAGCCTCACATGACCCTATGCACAGGAAAGAGGGAGAAAGGGATGGAGATTGAGGGGGAGAGGTGAGAAGAAGAGAGGATTGGGCAGGAAAAGGAGGGATAGGAGAGAGAGGATGCAGTCTCACACTTCCTTTTGCACATGCAGGATTCAGACACTCTCGGGGTCCTTACATAATGTCTGGGTGTGAGGAAGAGAGGGAAGGAGAGGAGAGGAGGGAGGGATAGTAGGAAGAGAAAGGGACAGAGAGAGAAAGGGGAAAGGGAGGGATAAAGAAGGCTGATGGGGGACTGAGAGAGAAAAGAGAGAGATTAGAGAAGGAGAGAGAGGCAAGAGGGGAAAAGGAATAGAGGGAGAGTGAAAGATAAGCGAGGGAGGTGGGAGAGAGGGGTCAAGAGAGGAGACGGAGGGAGCGGGGGATAGATAAATGGATGGATGGAGTGATGGAGAGGAGGGAGGAGGGACGTGCTGTCTGCTCCGCTCGCCCGTGTGAGCCGTGACTCACCAGAGGCAGAGAGAGAGGGAGGAGAGGAGGAGTGGGAGGACGGAGCGATGGAGAGACTCTGGGGAGCTGCCCGAGCTCACGAAAGCAATGAAACCAGCAACTTCTGCCACAACAACACACAAAACTCACACCAGACTCACAAAACTCACACAAAACACACAAAACACACAGAACTCACAGAACTCACACAGAACTCACACAGAACACACAAAACTCACACAGAACTCACAAAACTCACACAGAACTCACACAGAACACACAAAACACACAGAACTCACACAAAACTCACACAGAACTCACACAGAACACACAGAACTCACACAAAACTCACACAAAACTCACACAGAACACACAAAACACACAGAACTCACACAGAACACACAAAACTCACACAGAACTCACACAGAACACACAGAACTCACACAGAACTCACACAAAACTCACACAGAACTCACACAGAACACACAGAACTCACACAGAACTCACACAAAACTCACACAGAACACACAAAACACACAGAACTCACACAGAACTCACACAGAACACACAAAACTCACACAGAACACACAAAACTCACACAAAACACACAGAACACACAGAACTCACACAAAACTCACACAGAACACACAAAACTCACACAGAACTCACAAAACTCACACAAAACTCACACAGAACTCACACAGAACTCACACAAAACTCACACAAAACACACAGAACACACAGAACTCACACAAAACTCACACAGAACACACAAAACACACAGAACTCACACAGAACTCACACAGAACACAAAACTCACACAGAACACACACAACACACAGAACTCACACAAAACTCACACAAAACTCACACAGAACTCACACAGAACACACAAAACTCACACAGAACTCACAAAACTCACACAGAACTCACACAGAACACACACAGAACACACAAAACTCACAGAACACTCAAAACTCACACAGAACTCACAAAACTCACACAGAACTCACAAAACTCACACAGAACACACAAAACTCACACAGAACACACAAAACTCACACAGAACTCACAAAACTCACACAGAACACACAAAACTCACACAGAACTCACAAAACTCACACAGAACACACAAAACTCACAGAACACTCAAAACTCACACAGAACTCACAAAACTCACACAGAACTCACAAAACTCACACAGAACACACAAAACTCACACAGAACTCACAAAACTCTAAACTCTGTATTCTCCCATTTAAACTCTAAACTCTGTATTCTCCCATTTATACTCTAAACTCTGTATTCTCCCATTTATACTCTAAACTCTGTATTCTCCCATTTATACTCTAAACCCTGTATTCTCCCGTTTAAACTCTGCCTTCTCCCATTTAAACTCACACAGAACTCACAGAACTCACACAGAACACACAAAACTCACAGAACACTCAAAACTCACACAGAACTCACAGAACTCACACAGAACTCACACCGAACACACAAAACTCACACAGAACTCACAAAACTCTAAACTCTGTATTCGCCCATTTAAACTCTAAACTCTGTATTCTCCCATTTATACTCTAAACTCTCTATTCTCCCATTTAAACTCTAAACTCTCTATTCTCCGGTTTAAACTCTCTATTCTCCCATTTAAACTCTAAACTCTCTATTCTCCCGTTTAAACTCTCTATTCTCCCATTTACACTCTAAACTGGATTCTCCCATTTAAACTCTAAACTCTGTATTCTCCCGTTTAAACTCTAAACTCTGTATTCTCCCATTTAAACTCTAAACTCTCTATTCTCCCGTTTAAACTCTAAACTCTCTATTCTCCCGTTTAAACTCTCTATTCTCCCATTTACACTCTAAACTGCATTCTCCCATTTAAACTCTAAACTCTGTATTCTCCCATTTAAACTCTAAACTCTGTATTCTCCCATTTAAACTCTAAACTCTGTATTCTCCCGTTTAAACTCTAAACTCTGTATTCTCCCGTCAGGCCCGGCCCTAACCATTTTGACACCCTAGGCAAGATTTCAGGTGGCGCCCCTTGGATTGCAAAAAAAAATAAAAAATACTGCCAGAGTACAGATACTCACAAGAAATCAAACAGTTCATAGTGACGATGTTTTAGACCAGGGGTGGGCAAACTTTTTGGCTCGAGGGCCACAAAGGGTTCTAAAATTTGATGGAAGGGCCGGACCAGGAGCAGATGGATGGAGTGTTCTAGTCTGACTACGTCAACCCAGCAAATAAGACGAAAATAACTTGCAAGATCCAACGATTTACATGTGACATATTCAAACATCTCAATTCAACATGTGCACCATATATAGGGCCGATGATTTTCCACTTCAAAAATTAACATTTTTCGTTTCAGAAGTTTTGACTTCCGTTTGATTGTGACACATTTGATAATTCTGTTGACAGTGTTGGGAAGGTTACTTTAAACTGTATTCCCTACAGATTACAGATTACATACCCCAAAATGTAGTTTGTAATGTAATCCATTAAATTACTTAAATAAGTAACTGGATTACTTGATATTGTCATGTTTTTTAAAAACTACATGAATGTAGCAACCACCTCCTGCAAATTCTTGTTTGGTTTTAGACCTGGTTTAGACCTGGTTTTAGACCTTGTTTAGACCTGGTTTAGATCTGGTTTTAGTCCTGGTTTAGACCTGGTTTTAATCCTGGTTTAGACCTGGTTTTAGTCCTGATTTAATGCTTGTTTACACATGGTGTAGACCTGCTTTAGACCTGGCTTAGTCCTGGTGTTAGTTCTGGTTTAGAGGTGCACAGGAGAATGCGAGGTCCACGCAGCATATGCAACAAGACACAGTCCATGCGCGGTGTCCACACCGAACAAGAGGAAATGTGGCACGCGCCGTGCGGGAGCAGGTGCAGTGTGCGCGGCACACTAGATATATACTTGGCCGCAGTGCTTTATGGGAAGGTTTTCGGACCATGAGTGAGGAAGTCGTGTTCAAGATATAGTTCTACCCCCGGGCACTGTACACCTGGCCCATGTGGATAATTTGGTTTTATGTATCACTGTATCTAGAGTGCGCCATCTATTGGGAAACGCCAGAATTGCAGGGAAAATAAAACTAATAAATTTTATTGCAGTTCATTCATGTTTGGCGGGCCGGATTAAAAAGGTTAACGGGCTGTATGTGGCCCCCGGGCCGTAGTTTGCCCACCCCTGTTTTAGACAGTGGAGGATTTTATCCCCCATCGCCAATTTTTGCGCTCGGCGCCCCCTAGTGGAGCGGCCTTAGCATTTGCCTATGTTGCCTAATGGGGGGGCCGGCCCTGTCTCCCGTTTAAACTCTGCATTCTCCCATTTAAGCTCTAAACTCTGCATTCTCCCGTTTAAACTCTAAACTGTATTCTCCCGTTTAAACTCTAAACTCTGTATTCTCCCATTTAAACTCTAAACTCTGTATTCTCCCATTTAAACTCTAAACTGTGTATTCTCCCGTTTAAACTCTGTATTCTCCCGTTTAAACTCTAAACTCTGCATTCTCCCATTTAAACTCTAAACTCTGCATTCTCCCGTTTAAACTCTAAACTCTGTATTCTCCCGTTTAAACTCTAAACTCTGTATTCTCCCATTTAAACTCTAAACTCTGTATTCTCCCGTTTACACTCTAAACTCTGCATTCTCCCGTTTAAACTCTAAACTCTGCATTCTCCCATTTAAACTCTAAACTCTGCATTCTCCCGTTTAAACTCTAAACTCTGTATTCTCCCGTTTAAACTCTGTATTCTCCCATTTAAACTCTAAACTCTGTATTCTCCCGTTTAAACTCTAAACTCTGTATTCTCCCGTTTAAACTCTAAACTCTGTATTCTCCCGTTTAAACTCTGTATTCTCCCGTTTAAACTCTAAACTCTGTATTCTCCCGTTTAAACTCTAAACTCTGTATTCTCCCATTTAAACTCTAAACTCTGTATTCTCCCGTTTAAACTCTAAACTCTGTATTCTCCCGTTTAAACTCTAAACTCTGTATTCTCCCGTTTAAACTCTAAACTCTGTATTCTCCCGTTTAAACTCTAAACTCTGTATTCTCCCGTTTAAACTCTGTATTCTCCCGTTTAAACTCTAAACTCTGTATTATCCCGTTTAAACTCTGTATTCTCCCGTTTAAACTCTAAACTCTGTATTCTCCCGTTTAAACTCTGTATTCTCCCATTTAAACTCTAAACTCTGTATTCTCCTGTTTAAACTCTAAACTGTATTCTCCCGTTTAAACACTGTCTTCTCCCGTTTAAAGTCTAAACTCTGCATTCTCCCGTTTAAACCCTGTCTCCTCCCGTTTAAACTCTAAACTCTGCATTCTCCCATTTAAACCCTGTATTCTCCCGTTTAAACTCTAAACTCTGTATTCTCTCGTTTAAACTCTGTATTCTCTCGTTTAAACTCTAAACTCTGTATTCTCCCGTTTAAACTCTAAACTCTGCATTCTCCCATTTAAACTCTGTATTCTCCCGTTTAAACTCTAAACTCTGTATTCTCCCATTTAAACTCTAAACTCTGTATTCTCACATTTAAACTCTAAACTCTCTATTCTCCCATTTAAACCCTGTATTCTCCCATTTAAACCCTGTATTCTTCCATTTAAACTCTAAACTCTATTATCCCGTTTAAACCCTGTATTCTCACATTTAAACTCTAAACTCTCTATTCTCCCGTTTAAACCCTGTATTCTACCACTTAAACCCTGTATTCTCCCATTTAAACTTTAAACCCTGTATTCTCCCATTTAAACTCTAAACTCTGTATTCTCCCGTTTACACTCTAAACTCTGTATTCTCCCGTTTACACTCTAAACTCTGTATTCTCCCGTTTAAACTCTAAACTCTTTATTCTCCCGTTTAAACTCTAAACTCTCTATTCTCCCGTTTAAACTCTGTATTCTCCCGTTTAAACTCTAAACTCTGTATTCTCCCGTTTACACACTAAACTCTGTATTCTCCCGTTTAAATTCTAAACTCTGTATTCTCCCATTTAAACTCTAAACTCTGTATTCTCCCGTTTACACTCTAAACTCTGTATTCTCCCATTTAAACTCTAAACTCTGTATTCTCTCGTTTAAACTCTAAACTCTCTATTCTCCCGTTTAAACTCTGTATTCTCCCGTTTAAACTCTAAACTCTGTATTCTCCCGTTTAAACTCTAAACTCTGTATTCTCCCGTTTAAACTCTAAACTCTGCATTCTCCCGTTTAAACTCTAAACTCTGTATTTTCCCATTTAAACTCTAAACTCTGTATTCTCCCGTTTACACTCTAATGTCTGTATTCTCCCGTTTAAACTCTAAACTCTCTATTCTCCCGTTTAAACTCTAAACTCTCTATTCTCCCGTTTAAACTCTAAACTCTCTATTCTCCCGTTTAAAGTCTGTATTCTCCCATTTAAACTCTAAACTCTGCATTCTCCCATTTAAACCCTGGCTTCTCCCGTTTAAACTCTAAACTCTGCATTCTCCCATTTATACCCTGTATTCTCCCGTTTAAACTCTAAACTTTGCATTCTCCCGTTTAAACCGTGTATTCTCACATTTAAACTCCAAACTCTGTATTCTCCCGTTTAAACTCTAAACTCTGCATTCTCCCGTTTAAACCCTGCATTCTCACATTTAAACTCTAAACTCTCTATTCTCCCGTTTAAACCCTGTATTCTCCCGTTTAAACTCTAATCTTTTCTCATTGTTCATGTGTTCATTGTTGTTTGGATGAATTCTGTTTTAAATCACAAAACAAAAGTCGTCAGAGTCGATGTTTTGCAGCGATAACGAGCCGTATCTGTGGAGCTTCTCACCATTTCACTTTGGCGTCTGCTCCTCGCTCCTTTTCCTTCAGTTCTTGTAAAGTTTCTGTCTGATGCCATAAAGTGTTTTTTATTTATCCTTTGCGGCTGTAAACTTTCCGTGTCCATCGTGAGTCATTCCCTGAACTCCTGATGCGACGCTCGGTGTTTACACGACTGGAGTGGTTTTACAGAACGTATTTTGAAAGGACATCAGAAGTTTATTTTGACACCTCGTGCTTATTTCCTGTCTTGCCCCTGGAGATGCTCTGACGCTGAAAAATTACAACTCCAACCTAATGTGAGCGACGCTTAATGTCATGACGGCTGTTAGATGCACGTATGACACGGCTGCTGTGAATTGTCCGACTGGTGTTTGGTGTAAATTAGGAGTACCTCAATTTAGACTTTAATCTGCGTTTTATTTTAAGACAATTTGACCATGAAGAACGGACTTATCTGAACTCCAACAGGTGAGCTGATCTGTGTTGTTAAAAAGTCCCTCTCAAATAACATTACAGTGCTTTTTGGAGCTACGACTTCTCAAAAGATGCGTCCCACCAGCACTTAAACCTTTTTTTATCCAATCCAAATGGGGAAAAATCTCACAAAATCATTTTTTTTATGTGTGCATGATCTTGTGGCATTTTTGTCCTGTGAGATCTTGTGGCACGAGATCTTGTCCCATCGCTTGTGCACTGTGGAAAATAGAGACAAAACTTTAACGATTAGTGAGCACTGTAATCATGCCGAAGAGAAACCTCCACATGACACTGTTTAACTGCAGTACATTATACAGGCAGGGTTTTAAAGATGAGCTGTGGTACTTTTTTGAAGCTTCTCTCCACACAGATTTAATAATAGCCTGATCTGCTTTACTCCTATCTCCACGGAGACACACAGGTGATGCTTCCGGGCCACATTATAGGTCAGATCTTTGGAGAGGTGCCCCCATTCACAGCAAAAAATAAATAAAAAATCTTCTATAAAACACAACTGGAGCAAATGCTGGGCAGATAAACTTAATGCCATTCTAGGCAAAGTGATACACTTAATGAAGACAATTAGATGACAGGCCTCATAGAAAAGTTATATTCTTGTCTTTTAACCATGTTCTAATGTTGTTCCCTCCTCAAAAACACACCTGGAGTTGTGTTTGTTTCATTCACATGTTTGAGGAACACTTTATTATTCATCTGTCTACATTTCCAAAGCTCAAAACGATGTCATCATGAAGTGGTAGTTTTCAAGCGAACAGCTCCTTTTACCTTTAGTTCAGCAGAGATCGCCGATTCCAGAAAGGCTGAAGAGATCCAAACGATTCTAGTGAAGGTGTGTGGAGTTTAAAAACACAGTGGAGCACTTCCTGTTTTACCACATGACATCACAAGGTGGAACAGCGTGTTTTCATTTTGAGAGAAGGGCCAAAATCTGCAGAGTTTGTGTGAATGAAACATAACACAAATCCAGGTCTGTTTGTGATGAGGAAACACATCAGAAAACAGGTTCTGGTTTTTTGGGGGTCCGTCATCTGCTTGTTTCTATGGATACATCACTGCTCTGCCTGGAATGTTCCACAGTGTAACATTAAACAGCTCTACTTTACATTTATTCAATTACAGGTGGTTTTATAGCTCAAAAATACCTGTAACCTGGGCTGGTTAGGTTTCTCCATGAAGATAGAAAGGTTTAAAGCCATATTATGGAACATTCCAGACAAAGCAATAACATCTCCATGGAGAAAAGCATTTGATGGACCTTTTAACATGTCCTGTGTTGTGTTTTGTTGTTTGTGCAGCAGGAGAACGGCACAGTCTTCTCCAAACGGAAGAACCAGGCGGCGGAGAAGATCGCCTTCACCCTGGTGTCTGTGCCCCACGGGAACGACATCTCCTCCCTGTTTGAGCTCGACGCCACCACCCTCCAGCGCGCCGACTGTCTGGTGCCCAGGTCAGACTCGGGCACACGCCAACTCAAACCCACCTGAAACCAAATCACTCCATTTAGGATTTACAAGGAGATTTATGATGGAGTTTCTTATACGCTATTTTCAGATCTGTGTTCTCATGTAGTTTCCTCATCACAAACAGACCTGGAGGTGTGGTTTGTTTGGAATTTTGGACATAGGGCCTCATTGACTTTTAGAAGTAAAATCAACCTTGCATTTGAAGGATTTATGTCTAAGCAGCAGTGGTACTTCCTGATAGAAAGCTTGGCAGCGGCGGACTGATATATGAGAAAATAGTCCCTCATGGCTGAAATTTCTATTGGTTTGGTTTGGTCAAGTTTATTTTGAACATCAAAAATATATAAAAACATACATGTACATGTACGTGTACATGTGTACAATAGATATCAGAACAATTGTTTGAAAAGGAGTGGGTAGAGGGGGTCATAGGGGGGGTCAGGTGCTATGAGTATTGGGCAGCACGCTGCCCCCGCGACCCAGCCGGATTAAGCGGGAGAAGATGGATGGATGGATGGATGGAGTGGGTAGAAGTGCAACCTTATGTACACCCACCCCATTTCACTTTGCATAGTATACATATAACAATTTACAACATGGTCATATCAGTCCTTCACAAATTTAAAGAAAATCAAAATCACAATTTAAGGAAAACACAACACTATTTCCAAAATGAAAGAAAACAAAAATCAAATCCCCTCCTCAGCCTTATACACTGTAAAAACAGTGTGCTTATAAGCCCTCTTGAATTGGTAAACTGTGGTATAGCTTTTGTGGTCATCTTTTAAATTATTCCATAGTTTTACTCCACAGATAGACAAACAAAAACTTCTTCTGGTGGTTCTTGCAACCTGGATTTTGAAATTCATTAGACCTCTCAATTTATAACCCTCCTCCTGCTGATAGAAAAATCTTTGGACACAGGTGGGTAAAAGATTATTTTTAGCCTTGAACATTATGATTGCAGTATGATAATCTATTAGATCCTTTAATTTAAGTACATTGGATTTGATGAAGAATGGGTTTGTATGATCTCTGTACCTGGCATTATGGATTATTCGTATTGCTCGTTTTTGAAGAGTGACAAGTGGATTTATTGCACTGCTGTAATTATTACCCCAGATCTCAATACCATAAAGTAAGTGCGGCTGCACTAGAGCACAATATAGAGTGTGAAGTGATTTGTTATCAAGGATATGTTTGACTTTATTTATTATTGAAATGCTCTTAGAAATTTTTGATTGAGCAAGATTAATATGAGACTTCCAGTTCAGTTTATCATCTATTAATACCCCAAGAAACTTGATTTCATTCACTTTTTCTATTACAATGTTATTTATTATAACTTTAGGTTCTATGCTGGTTTTGTGGTTATGGAAGAGCATATATTTAGATTTACTTAAGTTAAGAGATAATTTGTTATAATCAAACCATAGTTTTAAATTGTGCATTTCGGTTGTTATTGTGGCTTGTAATTTTTCTGCATTCGTTTCCGAATAGAAGATATTTGTATCGTCCGCAAACAGTACCAGTTTTAGTTTAGTTGATACATTGGGCAAATCGTTTATATACAAATTAAACAATTTAGGTCCCAGTACTGACCCCTGGGGGACTCCACTGGTAATATTTAAACATTTTGAATTATGTTCACCCATACTTGCATATTGTTTTCTGTTACTTAAATAACTCTTAACCCATTCAAGCACCACCCCTCTGATCCCATACCTCTCCAATTTATCAATTAGTATCCTGTGATTGATGGTGTCAAATGCTTTTTTAAGATCTATGAATAGGCCAATGGAGTATTTTTTATCATCAATGGATTTGCTGATTTCTTCAACTGCCTCTGTTATTGCTAAGGTTGTGGATCTATTTGCTCTAAAGCCATATTGATTATCAGTGATCAAATTATGTTTATCGATGAATTTTTCTAATCTGGTATAAAATTGTTTTTCTAGTATTTTTGAAAACTGTGGTAGTAATGAGACTGGTCTATAATTTGTAAACTGTTGTTTATCTCCATTTTTGTATAGTGGGATGACTTTTGCAATTTTCATTAAATCTGGAACTGTGCCAGTTTGAAATGAAAGATTGCAAAGGTACGTGATTGGTTTAGAGATGCTTGTGATTACACCTTTAACCAGTGCCATATCAATGTCATTACAATCCCGTGATTTCTTATTCTTACATTTCATCACTATAGCCAGTACCTCCTTTTCTTCTACCACTGTAAGGAACATTGAGTTAGTACTTCGCTCTATCAAAGTTTTATATCTTTCACAGTTGATATTACAGTTTTCAATATTAGCTGCAACTTTGGTCCAATATTCACAAAGAATTCATTAAAATGGTTAGCCACTAACAATGGGTCAAATAATTTGTCATTGTCTTTGACCAAATATTCGGGATAAGTTTCTTTCTTTATTCCATTTTTTATAATTGTGTTCAATGTGTTCCAAATTTCTTTTATATTTGCTTTATTCTCATTTAAAATTCTGCTATAATACTCTTTCTTACTTTTCCTTAAAATATTGAGAAGCTTATTTTTGTACTTCTTGTATCTGTCTTCAGCTTCTTTAGTCTTTGCTTTGATAAATTCTTTGTAGAGAATATTCTTTTTCTTGCAAGCATTTTGAAGTCCAGGTGTAATCCAAGGGCATTTTGAAAATGACTGTCTTCTATAAACCTTTTTAATGGGACAGTTTTTGTCATACGGTGAAAGAAATGCATTAAGAAAGGCATCATAAGCTCTATTAATATCACTTTCCTTATACACAGCATTCCAGTCTTGTTCACATAAATCTTGATTTAAATCACATATAGTTTGTACAGTTCTTTTCCTTCTATACTCATTTTTCATTTGTATTTTTCTGGCGTTGCAGTTACAATCATATACAGTAAAAACTGGCAAATGATCACTTACATCGGTTATCAATAACCCACTAGTCGCTGAAGTTTTAAAGACATTAGTAAATATGTTGTCAATCAGCGTTGCACAGTGTGTTGTTACCCTGCTTGGTCTGGTAATTAATGGATAGAGGCTCAAAGTGAACATTGTATTCATAAATTCATCAATCAAGTCAATCAAATCAGTCAATTTGTGCTTATTAGGATTAAGAAGATTAACATTGAAGTCACCACAGAGAAATACGGTTTTATTCCGAATTTTGGAGAAAATTTCCCCAACCCAGTCAATAAATTTTGCTAAATCAGAACCTGGAGCTCTATACACACAGCTGTAGTATAGTATATTTTTTGATTAACTTGACATATTTCTATTGTCAAACATTTAAGTAAGTTATCAATAACAATACTCATATTTTCAATAATATTATAGTTCATACTATTGTCTATAAACATTGCAACTCCTCCCCCAGGTTTGTGTTTTCTCTGTATATAGTGGAACTGGTATCCATCCAACCCAAAATTAATCCCTCTTTCTTCATTAATCCATGTTTCCAAGATAGCTACAGTATAATGTTAAAGGGAATAGTGAATTGATCAAGATACTCTCTGATGCTGTTGTAATTTGCATATAGACTTCTACTATTAATATGAATAATTGACAATTTACCAGTGGCCTTTATAGCTGTATTGTATTGCTCATCAGTCATATAACTACAAGTAGAGTCTTCTGCACAGTAAAAGTTATTATCTGGGTCTATTTCCTGCAGGGGGTTGTGGGATTTATAATCACTGTACCTAAATGAATCACTGTACTCTATCACGATAAGTGATAGTGTTTCATATCGGTCGATATCAATAATTATCAAAATATTGTATGACCTCTATTTAAAATAAGGACCAGGAGGGAAAAATATTCCATTAAAACATTTTATTTTAAACTTAACCTTCCTCTGCATGTGTTACCAAATGAAAACAGCCAGAGACAAGAAAAAGGCGCCTGGTGTCCTGTGCATGGAGCAGACGCGTGAATACTGGAGTTTCATTGTTCTGCATCAAAACCACACAAAAAATGCTCCAGCCTGAACGAGACAGGTCACGAATCAGACACGCAAAGACAAAGCTCCTCACCTGGATGGAGACATCAGAGCTTGTGCACGCTGCGTCAGGTGCTACGTCAGGTGCTACGTCAGGTGCTGCGTCAGGTGCCGCGTCAGGTGCTACGTCAGGTGCTGCGTCAGGTGCTGCGTCAGGTGCCGCGTCAGGTGCCGCGTCAGGTGCCGCGTCAGGTGCCGCGTCAGGTGCCCCTTGCTCATGATCCAGGAACTTTAGTTCCAAACTCCACTGAAAGCTTCTGTGTGCGGTAAATCCTGTGAGCGCGTGGGCCAATTTAGACGGGTCCTAAACAGTGCACTTGAGCGTAAAGAGCAAAACGAAGGGGGACTCGTTACACAAACAGAACCGTGTGTTCACGAGGCGCATATACTATGACGCAGATACTATGGCTATTCAATATGATTTGATGAGATAAATTTCAAATTCGATACAGTTCAGTGAGAAACAAAGCCTAAATCGTGACTCGGACACTAAAAGTCTGGATTAAACCACTAAGTTTGTACAGAGTTAATGTGAAAAACACCCATTTTACTCAAAACAGTGAACATGTCAACACAACTGTCGCTCTTACACAAAATAATGTTGTAAAATATACCTAAAAATACTCTTGGTGATATATCGATACAGCAGCCCATGATATCAATACTGTATCATCAAATTAGATAATACGATATATCGATATTTCAATATTTTTGCACACCCCTACTCCACACACCTTCACTAGGATCATTTGGATCTTTTCCGCCCTGGAATTGTCCATCTCAACTGAACTGAAGGTAAAAGGAGCTGTTCACTTGGAAAAATAAAAAAGCTTCATGACATCACAAGGTGGAACAGAGCATTTTGAGCTTTGGAAATGTAGACAAAACACAACTCCAGGTCTGTTTTTGAGGAGGGAACAACATTAGAACATGACCTAAACCACACAAGAGTCAGTTTTATGTAATATAAGACCTTTAAAAATCATTTTTCTTTTGTTTCTTGTGTTTTCAGAAACTCGTACGTGCGGCTGAGGCATCTTTGCACCAACACATGGGTCACGAGCACAAACATCCCCATAGACACGGAGGAGGAGAGGCCCGTTATGCTCAAGGTGATGAATTATTTGTATTGATAATTATTATTATTAAGTCATTAGTTGCCATGGTGATGTGTAGGTAAACAGGATGTGAGTTCCGTGTGTCGATAAGGACGATTACAGGCATCACGATAAGTTCATTTACAAATATTTAACAAGCAGCAAGTGGAAATTTAAACACGTCACTGACCTTCTGAATTCAGAGCATATGAATTCTTCACCACGATGAGTTTATGAGCTCAACTTTAAGAGACCAGAGCAGTTTTTCTCTCATGGTAAAACTTACAGCAACAAGCATGCTAACATGTACTTCCTGTTTCTCAGACAGTAGGAGACTTTAAAATGAGATGCAGGCAGCTCGCCGCATTCAGCCAATAGATCTGTTCCAACACATGGGGAAGAATCTGGTGCAGGGCTAGAGTTGGGCGGTATCCAAATTTTGATACCGTTAAACCGTCTCCACATTTTCCCGGGGTATACGGTATTACCGTTGCTAAGGCTAAAAAACAAAAAAAAAAAAAAAAAACACTTCGTAGCACTAAGGTGGAGTCCGCACCTATACCGTTTAGAAACAGAAAAGCAAGCATTACATAGGCCTAATGATACTGAAAACATAACAAAACATGTTAAAAATTAGTAACTTTTATTAACAAATGTTTAAAAAGTGCAAATACAGCAGTCAACCGACAGAACGAAATAACAAATTGTCTATGGGCTAAAGCCCACTTCCAGTACAGTCATCTATAGGCTACATCAATTAAATTAAAACACAGCCCTATATAATCCAACACTCACAGGCTTATCAAATAACAAAAATTAGATTAAATAACAAAGGCAGTAACAAACCAACAAGAATCAAATAAATAAAATACTTGATCTTATCAAATAAGAAAATCTGAACAATAAACAGGCTAACAAGACATAACCGAAAATGTGCATATGAGAACGCAGCGGAAATGCTCGTTTGTATATTTTTAAAACATATTAACATGAATCAAATAAATTAAAAGTACAACTATACAACATTTCGAACCGTTTTTGTACGTCAGAAAAAGCCACTCCTTATTGAAAATAAAATGATTAAGCTATAGAATGTTTTTCGCCAGAAAAACCAGCATGTTCACGTTTTCCGGCTTGGCACGTTGTGGGTTGACAACTTTGCCCGCGGTGCTGAAGACCCGTTCCGATGGAGAGCTTGTGGCACAAACGCACAGGTATTTTCGGGCAACCCGCGACATTAAAGGAAAGCGCCTCCATTGGATTTCCACCAAAGAAGGGATAACAGGCTCGCGACAATATGCAGTTGTCTCTGCTTCTGCTCGCTCATCTACAGTGCCGACCGGATCTGCCTGGCTCTCCCTTGTCATTTGGCCGAAATCCGAAATGCTGCCAAATTGCAGACGTTGTTTTTCTTTGGGACCAACTCAGCGCGGCCTGTCATGTTGTCTTGTCCTTCTCCCTTCGGAGCGGTAATGTCACGTGACTACGCAACATCCAGGAACTTAAGAGCAACATTACACTATAACATAGTAATATTCGTTTTAAACTGTAATAGTATTAAATTAACAAACACAACCACACATACATAAGTGTTGAAAAAACACTCTTTATTTAGGCATTAAATCAATTATAGTTAATATTATATTAGGGCAAGATTTTTTTTAATGACGGTAATGAATCTGATACCGTGGCTATTTTTAGATACCGCGGGATACCTTATTACCGTATTACCGCCCAACCCTATGCAGGGCCATTACTTTTAAACTGTGAACTGTGCAGGTACGAGTGTTTAAGCAACGGGAAAAGTGACGTATAAAACTGCAGTGTAGCTCAACACGTTTTATGTCATTTGATACTTTGCAGTGACATTACGCTGGGGGTGTTTTACCTTTATCTTTACAGTCGAATGTTTTGGAGTTAACAAACACTGCCAAAAAGTTTTAAAGTTCTGAAAACGGGAGGGATTTTAACAGCACATTTTCAGGAGCTTGTGATCAGTCTGAGTGTTTTGGAGTTTAGGATTTTCAACAAAAAACCTGTTGTCTACTTCTCGCTCGCTTGTGACTGTAATGTTACTTGACTGGGATTTGTTTAACCTATGTACGCTGCGCTGCTGGTGCGTAGTGCAGCATCCTTGATTTGTCTCAATTTCATAACACAAATTTAATTTCATTTTTCTTTTCATCAAATTTCATGATACAGTTTAAAAGCTGAGAGTCTTACCTTTTAAATACAATTTATTTCATGTGCTTCAGAGGCTGAGATATGAAGGTTTTCATAAACTTGATAATAGACTATTATCACAACGGCAGGTAGTGCCGCAATGTTGAGTCACACAACTCAGAAAATTGATTTCTTTTTTAATGTCGATATATTAGCACAGACTGAGAGATCTGTGCGGTTTAAATGGTCTCTGTAACATTTGAACTGCACAAATCTCTGTCTATGCTAATATATACATCACAAATCGATTTTTAATTCTAATTGTAGAATCAGTCTGAGTGAACAAGTTATTTATGTTTTCTTCAGGACCATAACGTTAGTTTTGCTCAGTAGTTCACTAACGCTCGTCGTTGTTTCCTTTAAGCTTTCGTCTTTCTTCTCTTGATAGTTGTGGAATATGCGACACTATTCCACAGGTATTTTGCCGTAGAAAAGCATTGACCGGAAGTTGCCCGACTCAACATTGCGACACTTCCTGCCGTTGTGAAAATAGTTTATTCTTCAAAAACCCTCAGGAGATAAAGACCTTTACCCTGAACAGCACAGGTTTTTATAGGTGTTTTTGTTGCAGGAATTTTAGGTATAAATGGGTTAAAAAGCACAAATTATTTTCAACTCTGGCAGTTCTTTCTGGTCAGATTGTGTTAGAACAAATATCAGATTAAAGTTTAACAAAGATTCAGACAGAGCAGTGTCTCCAGTTAGCATCACACCCCCAGGGAATGTTGATGACATCTGCTGCAAAGCGTCAATAACGATGACATGAACATTTGACACCCCAATGCGTCTTTATTTGATCTGAATAATTTTGTTTCTAAATGTTCGCAGATGGTGGTTTAATTACCCTACATTTGAAACAGCCTCTTGTTAGTGTGTAAAAGTGTATTAAAGTGTGTGTTTCTTCTCGTTTTAAACAGATTGGCACCTGCCCGACTAAAGAGGACAAAGAGGCGTTCGCCATCGTCTCTGTGGCGCGTTCTGAAGTCCGAGATCTGGACTTCGCCAACGACGCAAACAAAGTCCTGGAGTGCACAGTGAGGAAACTCCGATACGGAAACATCGCCCAGAATGAACGCAGGTACGGATCAGCAGATAGAGGTGTAGGGATTTTTCAGTAGATACTATATTCTGTAAATGTTTTTTCTCCAAAAGGTAGATGCTCTGTAAGTTCTGTTCTCTCGGGTTATTTTTAGGTTTGTGACGAAGCTTTTGGAGGAGCTGATTTTCTTCGTGTGCGTCGTCCCCAACAATGGGCAGGACGTCCTGTCCATCGCAACGTCAACGCCGAACCGTGAGAGACAGAAGCTCATGAGGGAACAGAACATTCTCGAGCAGGTCAGAGGCTTTAACAAACACACAAGTACAGAGTTTAGTGATGGACAGACTCTGGTCCTCATCACAAACACACCTGGAGTTGTGTTTCATTTCATTCACACATTTATTTATTTATTTATGGGACAGTGCACATTAATCAACATTTACATGTAAATATGCAAGAATTAGCCAGACGGCTATTTTTCATCTGTACATGTTTAACACACAAACCTGAACATTTAGGATTTAGTTCTTCTCTCAAATTGAAAACACAAAAACACTCTGTTCCACCTTGTGATGTCATGTGGTTATACATGAACTAGTGTCGTAGAACTCAAGACCATCAGACTCAACTGCGTTTGGATTCGGTCTTGTCTTGGTCTTGAAGGCGTTTGGACTCCATCTTGACTCAGCCTCAAGGTCACTTGACGAGTGATCAAATGGAGATAGATTTATAAAAATATTGATATATTTGTGCATAATAACTGTAAAATACAAATGTCGAAAATGACAAAGAAGGTATCGATTTGGTCTCGATGGGCCGTGGTCTCGGTCTTGTCTCAGTCTTGACCCTCAGAGATCTTGGTCTTGTCCTGGTCTCAGGACCCTGTGGTCTCAGACAAGTCTTGGTCTCAATTAGTGCGGTTTTGAAAACATTACTAACAGGAAGTGCTCCACTGTGTTTTTAAACTACCACTTCATGACATCACACAGTGGAACAGAGCATTTTGAGCTTTGGAGATGTAAACAGACTAATAATAAAAGTTACTCAAACATGTGTGAATGAGACAAAACACAGCTCCAGGTCTGTTTTTGAGGAGGAAACATTAGAACATGACTGAAACCTCACAAGAATCCATTTTAGTTGTAAATATGCAAACTTAGAATTTTAAGCACGTTTTCTATAATTAAATCTTCATCTTGGTTGAAATTAAACTTGTGTAAAAACATTTTCAGTCTTTATTAGTGTGATGTTCTTTAAAATGATCTCTGTGTGTTCTCTGTGTGTGCAACGTCCATCAGATCTTCGGCATCCTGAAGGCCCCTTTTGAGGACCATGGGGACGGGGCCATGCTGAGGCTGGAGGATTTGGGAGACCAGCGCTACGCCCACTTCAAATACATGCTCCGACTCTGCTACCGAATCCTACGCCACTCCCAGCAGGACTACCGCAAGAACCAGGCAAGTCCTCCTCACAAGGACTCCTCACCCGCCACGGAGCTCAGAGTAAAGCAGGGCCGTGTTTGTTGTTGCTCAAGATCTGAAATAAAAATAAATACCGTAAATTCCGGATCACAAGCCGCTACTTTTTTTCTACACTTTCAACACTGCGGCGTGTAATATGAAGCGGCTTTTTTATTTTTTTTTTCATCGCGGGAAAAACATGGACCAATAAAATGAATAAGTAGTTCACTGAGGTCCAATGAAATTGTATGATTAATCACAACTTCCTTATTTCAGTCTTTCTGCTAACCCTCATCAACATGGAGAATACCAGACAAAAAGCATATGATGCAGCTTTTAAACTAAAAGCGATCACTCTGGCAGTTAAAGAAGGAAATCGAGCTGCTGCCCGTAAAATTGGCATAAACGAGTAGATAGTGCGAAGGTGGAGGCTCCAGCAAGAAGAACTGAGCCAGTGTAAAAAGACAACCAAAGCTTTCAGAGGTAACCGTAGCAGATGGCCTGAGCTTGAAAACTTTCTGGAGGACTGGGTTAACACGCAAAGAGCACGCGGCCGCACTGTACAAATCAGACTGAAGGCTAAAGCGATCGCTACCGTGGTTTATTCCCAGAGCGCCAAGGTGTGTATGTGCATGTCGCGTGTGTGTGTCCCAAGTGTGTGAAGGTGTGTAAGTGCCTGTGGCGCGTGTGTGTCCCAAGTGTCACCAGTGAGCGAGTCCGTCCCCAGAGTTCAGCGGGGGACCGCGTCATGCCCGTCCCGGAGGCGCTCCAGGCGGCGGGGACGCAGAAGCGAACCCCCCGCCTAGTCTTTGGCCAGCGGTTTATAATATGGTGCGGCTCATATAATTACAAAATTGATTTTTCTTCATAAATCTGAGCATGCGGCTCTTAATAGGGTGCGCTCTGTCGTCCGGAATTTACGGTACTTGTCTCCGTAAGTATAAGTTATAAAGTTTGAACCCAATTTGAGGAGAATATTCTGTAAAATGTTATATAAAGCTCTTATACCACACTGCAAAAAAGCTTGGCCAAAAGGTAAGATACAAACACTAGAGGTGTGAAAGGGGTAAATATCACATGGCCATAAGTATTCAGAGCCTTTGCTCAGTATTTAGTAGAAGCACCTTTTGAGCTCATACAGCCATGAGACTTTTTGGGAATGATGCGACAAGTTTTTCACACCTGGATTTAGGGATCCTCTGCCGTTCCTCCTGCACATCTCCAGTTCTGTCAGGTTGGATGGTGAACGTTGGTGGAGCCATTTTGAGGTCTCGCCGGAGATGCTCAGTTGGGTTTAAATCCAGCTCTGGGCCATTCAAGAACAGTCAGAGTTGTTCTGAAGCCGCTCCTTCATTATTTTATTTTTTTAATTTTTTATCCATCCATCTTCTCCCGCTTAATCCAGCTGGGTCGCGGGGGCAGCTTGCTGCCCAATCCTCATACCACCTGACCCCCCTATGAACCCCTCTCCGGGTGGTGAGCCCACAGGAGGGTGGACGTCATGGTCCTTGATGTTAGTTCATAGGGGTGCGGGCATGTTTTGGGTTGATGGGGGAAACCGGAGTACCCGGAGGAAACCCATTATTTAACCTTTATTTAACCAGGAAAGTCCCATTGAGATTCAAAGATCTCTTTTTCAAGGGAGTCCTGGTCCTATTTTAGCTGTGCTGAGGGTCATTGTCTTGTTGGAAGGTTGAACCTTTGGCCCAGTCTGAGGTCCTGGGTCTTTCATCCAGGATATCCTTGTACTTGGCCGCATTCAGCGTTCCTTCAATTGCAGCTGAAAAACACCCCCACAGCATGAATATATATTCAGTGTATATATATATATATATATATATATATATATATATATATATATATATATATATATATATATATATATATATATATATGGAATATATGGAGTCATATGCAGAAAGAACCAGAGTTGACCATGTAGATGTAACCACCATCATCCCTGTGAGGACTTTATGCTCCTCTTTTGCTCGTCCACTCTGTAATTCCCACATTCTTGTTCCCGCAGGAGCACATCGCAAAGAAGTTCTCCATCATGCAGTCTCAGATCGGATACGAGATCCTGGCTGAAGACACCATCACAGCTCTGCTCCACAACAACCGCAAACTCCTGGAGAAACACATCACGGCCAAGGAGATCGAGACCTTTGTGAATCTGCTGAGGAGGAACAGGGAACCCAGGTGAGACCAGAACCGGGCCTGAACAGAACCCAGGTGTGAAGAGCAGGCTGTGTTTTTATTTATAGTGAAATAAAAATCCCAGGATCATGTAGAGTGAATAAATACAACATCTTAAAACATTTTAAGACCAAAACGAGGAGTCTGACAGCAGCAGTTGCAGAGAGAGGGGACAGTTTTTCTATGTAAAGTGAATTAGAGCCAGAGTCGATGGAGCCAGAAATGGATCAATAATCACCTCATTTTATTTCTATGGGACAACAGCAGAAATGAGGAGTGAGTGAGTTGCTCCAAGATTTAGAATTCTTTGGTATTTATCTGTAAAAACTCCAGTTTATTCTGCTTTTATATAAATACATTGTTTAATACTAATACTTTTTTCTTTAGAAATATATAATATACATTTTTGCATGAGCTCCCCCTGCAGGTGTGGTCTTGTGAGTGCAGTTTGGGTCAGATACAGAGAGACACAATGAGCTCTATTCACGCTCATGTCACAAACCAGGAAGACCTTTGGAAACCTGCGATGAAACTTCCTCTGGGCTCTATTCACAGTCATAAATCTGACAAAATGTAGGAGAAATGAGAAAAATGTCCCAGTTTTCTTCATCTCCATGTCATTGTGGCGTTCCGTTATGTTCGGCTCATCCATAATTCCAACCACACCTCAGTTTTCATCATTTCCACTGACGCACGACTCACGGTTCATGTGATTAGAAGAGACGAGGATGATTCCAAACAGCACATACGTCTGCAGGCTTCACTTTACCATCACATTTACTTCAGTGGGTTTGATCACAGTCGCTCGAGCCCACTGTCAGGAACAACACCGGAAGTTTAAGCGCAGGTTCCCAAACGTCTTCCTGTTTTGAGAGCTTTTGCCACTCCCTCTTTTGACCAATCGAGCAGTACATGTCTTTAGTCCAACAAGGACTTATTTAGTCGACTACAGTTCTAATTCCAGAATTTGAGACTAAATCCAGGAATTTAAGGTGGAAATTGGCAATCAAAAACTGGGACACCCCTGTTTTTTTGCTGCTTAGTAATACAACTGTGAAACAAGTGCATACTGAAGGAAAATTGTGATGCAGAGACCATTCATGACTAATATGTGAGCCAATATAGTCACATTCTTTGTGTTTTGGTAATTTTTAAGCAGCTTTTTTGTATTTTACCTAAACAGATCCCAATGTATGCCTCTCTTTACTGTTGGCAGGGATCAGATTGGTCAAAAATAGGGACACCTGGGACATTTCTTGTATAAAACTGGGACAAATCACTGGTTTTGGATAAATCTGCTGGAACAGGGGACACAGGGCTCAAAACTGGGACTGTCCCGGGTAAATAGGGACGTCTGGTCACCCTAATCTTGCTATAACCTGGCACATCTCACCTCTTTGTGATATGTTTCAAGATAAATAAACAATTAAATTAAAACTAAACCTGGACTAGACCAGGACCAAACCAAGTCTACATCAGGACTAAACTTGCCTCAAACCATGTCTCTTTATTTTTACTTGTACATATACATTTATTCCAATCTCTTGCTATTTTTTGCTCCTTATTTAGAATTTATTATACCATTTCTTTTTTGTTATTATAATCTTATGATGTGTGAGCTGCTGTGTCCAAGTAATTTCCCTTGTGGATCAATAAAGTTTGTCCAAATCTAAGACCAAACCAGGGCATATGTTTAGACGATGAAGAACATTGCTAACCACTCTGCTAACCCTTTAACTGCACTGGACCACACGTAAAGCTCATGTGTTTTTGCAGGTTTTTGGACTATCTTTCGGACCTGTGCGTGTCGAATAAAACTGCGATCCCCGTCACACAGGAGCTGATCTGCAAATTCATGCTCAACCCCACCAACGCAGACATCCTGATCCAGACCAAGTGAGTCACCTGCAGATCTATATTTAACCTGCCTGTTGGATTCTGTCTCGCTTCATTGACTCATTTACGGATAGCCAAAAGCTCCTTAAAACGCCCTGATTTTCCCTGTTTGTTTTTCTGTATTTTTCGTGGTTTCTTAATGACGATAGAGAAATAATATGGTGTAGTCAAAAATAGTGTTGGTGATGCTATTTCCAGAAGTGCACAAAATAGTGAAAAAAAAAAAAACAGTCTGTAGCAGCTTGTGAATAGGTGCCTGCGGTGCACACAGCTCTTCCCCTTAACACACACTGCCTCTGTGAAGACGGGAGGATCTTTTTATGGACACTTTTAGGACGGAAGTGATTAAGAAATAGCTGCGTGTGCATTTTGGCAACGGAAGCGGCATTGTTGCCCATTCATTTTGATTCATTCAGACTGAACACAGACAGAAGAAGGCAGAGATAAAAACATTTCCAGAGATAAAAACATTTCTGGTTGTTCTGCGTGTCATTGTCAGAATCGATACTCTGCCGGCGGACTAAAGTGTTAAAGTTTTACTCACTGATCACACGAGGATCTGGCAGTCGGACACCCTTTTGTCAAAGTCGGCTTATTGTGGAAGCTGCTGAGTTCTGCCGGACTTCTGTTGCTAAAATGCGCAACCGAGCCCACGTCATCACTGTTCACTAACACTAAAAGGGTCTATAGTACGAGGCTCCTTCCCCAAATTAATTAATGAAATGTATTTTTCTACAAATAAAAATGAGTACATTCCTCCTTTTAATACTGAAAAATCACAACATTGCCATAAGTAAAAATATCCTAATAAAAGTCTCTAAGCACAGATAGGAAAAAATATGTAGTGTATATTATCCATTACGAAAAGGGAAAATCACCTGATGCTGCTTGTGGCGTCACACGGAAGAGCTCCACGTTCAGATTGGCCGACTGACACAGTGAGGGGACGGCGGACATGGTGGAAAATTTGGACATTAATGTCTATGGTGAAAGGAACGTTTGAGCAGCAGTGGAGTGTGCACCCCTGACTGTTGCGACGGCTAATGAAATGCTGGTATGAGTGTGCGTGTGCATGTACATCAGCCCCATGGCCTCCCCGCGCTGGCTCATCCGTCACAATATTAAAGGAGACATATTAGACCAGGGGTGGGCAAACTTTTCGGCTCGAGGGCCACAAAGGTTCTAAAATTTGATGGAAGGGCCGGACCAGGAGCAGATGGGATGGATGGAGGGTTCTTGTCTGACTACATCAGCCCAGCAAATAAGATGAAAATAACTTGCAGGATCCAACGATTTACATGTGGCAGATTCAAACGTCTCAATTTAACTTGTGCACCATATTTAGGGCCAATGATTTTCCGTTTCAGAAGTTTTAAATTCCGTTTCATTGTGACACATTTGATAATTCTGTTGACAGTGTTGGGAAGGTTACTTTAAACTGTATTCCCTACAGATTACAGATTACAGACCCCAAAATGTAGTTTGTAACGTAATCCATTAAATTACTTAAATGAGTAACGTAATCTGAATACTTTGGATTACTTGATATTGTCGTGCTTTTTGAAACTACATGAATGTAGCAGCCACCTCCTGCAAATTCTTGTTTGGTTTTAGACCTGGTTTAAACCTGGTTTAAACCTGGTTTTAGTCCTGGTTTAGACCTGGTTTAGTCCTGGTTTAGACCTGGTTTTAGTCCTGGTTTAGACCTGGTTTAGTCCTGGTTTAGACCTGGTTTTAGTCCTGATTTAATGCTTTAGTCCTGGTTTTAGATCCGCTTTAGACCTGGTTTAGACCTGATTTAGACCTGCCTTAGTCCTGGTGTTAATTCTGGTTTAGAGGCGCACAGGAGGAAGCGCGGTCCACGCAGCGTATGCGACAAGACACGATCCACGCGCAGTTTCCACGCTGTACAAGAGGAGGTGCAGCATGCGCCGTACGGGAGGAGATGCGGAGTGCGCGGCACACTACATATAGACTTGGCCGCAGTGCTTTATGGGAAGGTTTTCGGACCATGAGTGAGGAAGACGTGTTCAACATATAGTTCTACCCCTGGGCATTGAGCCACGGGCCCATATGGATAATTTGGTTTTATGTATCAATGTATCTAGAGTGTGCCATCTATTGGGAAACGCCAGAATTGCAGGGAAAATAAAAGTAATAAGTTATATTGCAGTTCATTCAAGTTTGGCGGGCCGGATTAAAAAGGTTAACGGGCCGTAGTTTGCCCACCCTTGTATTAGACTCATGCTTAAAGCCCCCGTATATTTGAGCAGGATTTGCCCCAGTACAGATGTATTGTATAAGCAGCTCTCGAAGTCAAAATAAGTCGACTGTGTACTGTCAGCTCCGAATTATAAAGCATTTTACTGTCTGAGAATCAGGAAGTGTGTGGTTAGCCTGGTAGTAATAATTTGGATGTTCTGGATGCTTAAGGTGAGGAAGCGCTCTGGATCACTGAACTATTTAAAATGAACTAGTTCTGTTTTTCACATTTTTAAGATGGTAAAAAAAAAAGGGATGTCAGGTGCCCTCTGCTGGCAACAGGGAGAAGTGAAGCTTTGATGCTCTTACTGGACTAAAAAGCATCCCTAATTATAAATATGATATTAGCTATACAAAATAAATTGAACTGAAAGTTAATGCACTAAAAGTTAAAACAAAGATTAAACTTCTTTTTACTCTATGCTCCTTTATTCTTTCCTTTTGCATTTTTATCTATTTTCTTTATTGATTCTCCCTCTTGTGTTGGTGGTGGTCTGCCCTGGTGTGGTGTATGCAGCTGTGTTCTTCATTGGGAAAAATTAAGAAATGGCTCCTCATTGGGAAAAAGTTTTAGGGAAAAAACAAGCAAGATTTAACTTCTGCTCAAAACAAGACCTCTATACAAATGGGGTTTCACTTGAATCTATTTGAGCTTCACAAATGTGCGGTGCTGAGAGCCCTCACTGCCCGCTCAGTCTATTTTAAACAGGTATAATACTCCCTACAACATAAGCATAGCCAGACTATCACAGTGTCCTGAGGGCTCATGGGTCCTGTGCTGATGTAAATAAACTTGTGTGATAGACCTGCAGCCTCATGTCTCTTCTCTTTCAAACTACTACGATTTATTCTACAGCTATAATCATTTTGCATTTCCCTTCTTCTGTACGATATAATATAACCCCGGCCCTGGTCTCTGTTCCCCAGACTCATAGCGAACACAGAGACCACTCTGGAGTCGTCCATGATGCAGGAGGAGCCGGAGGAGGAGGAGGTGTGGCTCTACTGGATCGACAGCCATAAAGAGCCTCATGGGAAATCCATCAGACACTTGGCCCAAGACGCCAAAGGAAACCACAAGATGGACGTGGACATCATCACGTACTACAGGTGCCCGCTGCACTGACATCGCTATTACACTGTTACACTATTACGTTATTATACTTTTATGCTGTTATGCTATTACACTGTTACACTATTGCACTATTATACCTTTATACTATTACGCTATTATCCTATTACATTATTACACTATTATACTATTACACTATTACATTATTACAATATTAGACTATTACACTATTAGACTATTGCACTATAACGCTATTATATTTATTACGCTATTACATTATTACGTCATTATGCTACTACACTATTATACTATTACACTATTATACTATTACGCTAATACACTATTAAAATATTACACTATAACACTATTATACCTTTATACTATTACGCTATTACACTGTTACGCTATTATACCTTTATACTATTATGCTATTACATTATTACACTCTTATACTATTACACTATTGGACTATTACACTTTTACGCTATAACGCTATTATATTATTATGCTATTACACTATTAGACTATTACATTATTACACTATTATGCTATTACACTATCAATCAGTCAGTCAAACTTTATTTATAGAGCCCTTTTCATACACAAAGCGCCTATTAGACTATTACACTTTTATTCAGTTATACTCTTACACTATTACATTAAGTTATTACACCTTTATGCTATTATACTATTACTTTTACACTGTTACACAATTAAGTTATTGCTCTTTGATACTATTATACTATTAAACCATTATGCTATTGCTCTATTATCCTATTACACTATTACACCATTATACTATTACGCTATTACAGTTACAATATTACACTTTTATATTATTATACTCTTACACTATTACATTATTAAGTTATTGCATATTATACTATACTATTATGCGGTTACCCCATTACACTATTAAGTTATTGTACTTTGATACTATTATTTGTACTATTCCACTTTTCCACTAATATACTATTACACTATTGTTATGATACTTTTATACTATTATACTATTACATTTTTACACTATTACGCTATTATTCTATTACACTATTAATACTTTGGTTCATTTATTTTCTACTTCAATGAGTCAATCAAAATTATTCAAGTAAAACACACAAATCCATTTAAGAATTCTCTACTGAACTAAAGCAAAAAGAGCTGTTAATGTGAAAACTACCACTGCATGATGTCACAAGGTGGAACAGAGCATTTTGAGCTTTGGAGAAGTAGACAGACTAATAATAAAGTGTTACTCAAACATGTGAATGAAACAAAACACAACTCCAGCTCTGTTTTTGAGGAGGACACAACATTAGAACATGACTTCAAGCTCACACGTGTCAGTTTTGGGTTTAATTTTCACCTTCTCACACTAATATAAACACTAAACTCTGCCATTGCGCCCTCCATGTCGCCCGCAGGTACCAGCTGAACCTGTTTGCCCGCATGTGTCTGGACCGTCAGTACTTGGCCATAAACCAGGTGTCGACGCAGCTGCCCGTGGACCTGATCCTCCGCTGTATGTTCGACGACTGTTTGCCCTTTAACCTGCGCGCCTCCTTCTGCCGACTCATGCTGCACATGCACGTGGACCGCGACCCCCAGGAGTCTGTGGTGCCCGTGCGCTACGCCCGCCTCTGGACCGAAATCCCGTCCGAAATCACCATCCATGAGTACGCCAATGTCACTTCTCTGTTTTCATTTCAGACCAGAGATGAGGAGGGGTCGTTGCGCAGGTGTAGGAAGTATTATCTGGTACATAAGGGTGAGTTGTACAGTTGTAGGGAGTATTATCTGGTACATAAGGGTGAGTTGTGCAGTTGTAGGGAGTATTATGTAGTATTTATGGGACTACGGATGGAAATTAGCACTTGTGCTTAATCCGGCGTATTTACATCAATATGTGTGATTTCATACAAATTGTATGTTCATGAATATGCATTGTCCCACCCAAATAAACAAACAAATAAAATAAAATAAATTATCTGGTACATAAGGGTGAGGTGTACAGTTGTAGGGAGTATTATCTGGTACATAAGGGTGAATTGTGCAGTTGTAGGGAGTATTATCTGGTACATAAGGGTGAGTTGTACAGTTGTAGGGAGTATTATCTGGTACATAAGGGTGAGTTGTGCAGTTGTAGGGAGTATTATCTGGTACATAAGGGTGAGTTGTACAGTTGTAGGGAGTATTATCTGGTACATAAGGGTGAATTGTGCAGTTGTAGGGAGTATTATCTGGTACATAAGGGTGAGTTGTACAGTTGTAGGGAGTATTATCTGGTACATAAGGGTGAATTGTGCAGTTGTAGGGAGTATTATCTGGTACATAAGGGTGAATTGTGCAGTTGTAGGGAGTATTATCTGGTACATAAGGGTGAGTTGTGCAGTTGTAGGGAGTATTATCTGGTACATAAGGGTGAGTTGTGCAGTTGTAGGGAGTATTATCTGGTACATAAGGGTGAGTTGTACAGTTGTAGGGAGTATTATCTGGTACATAAGGGTGAGTTGTGCAGTTGTAGGGAGTATTATCTGGTACATAAGGTTGAGTTGTGCAGTTGTAGGGAGTATTATCTGGTACATAAGGGTGAGTTGTACAGTTGTAGGGAGTATTATCTGTTACATAAGGGTGAGTTGTACAGTTGTAGGGAGTATTATCTGTTAGATAAGGACACCATAGTTCCATACAATGCAGCGATGTCATCTGAAACTCAGCAATAGGCGAATTTTATTTAATACAGCTGGGAGCAGCTCAAGTTATTGTTGTTCAACTGTAGATTTTTGTTGTAATACAGCAGGTCCTGGGTCTTTAATTATCATGATTTGCTCTGATCTGATCTGATCCGATCTGGATTGGGGTTAGTGTTATTAGAACCATTTTTGAGCTGTTCCAGTGGTTCCTGAGGTTGGTTGTATTTCCGCTGTTCTTCACCTCCATTTGTCCTTCAAATCTCTTTGCTTCTGTCAAACTCATCTTTGTCTTTATCGTTTCTGAACCTGAAATGGTGCTAGACGGAGCTTTGAGTGTTTCTGGCATCTTCAAACCCAGGACTTGGCTCACGTTGTCTCTCATGCCTGACGCCGTGTTCATAGTTTTGATACAGTCAGACCTGCGCCTGAGCCAATTCAATGATGCGACAGGTGGGGTTCACTGGGGGAAATGTGTTAAAAATGAAATTGATCTTTGGACGTACAAAGTGATCTCCAGGAATTAATGTGCAAATCGATTCAGAATCGTAAAATCGATTTTTTCAACACAGCCCTAATCATTTCCATTATTGACTAGGCTCCAAAACTCACTGTATTACAACAAAACTACATTTAACGATATCAAGTTAAGCAGCCTCCATCTGTATTAAATAGAATTGGCCTGTAGAATGTTGTGACATCATCTGAAGCCAAGTTTTTCTCTTTGACATTTTACATATTAAATAAGGTCATTTGACATTTGCACATGTGCTAACCTGTTTTGATTGTCAGTTTTGAATACGAGTCGACGGACTCCTCTCGAGAGGAGATGAAGAGGAAGTTCTCCCCCATAATGGACTTTGTGGAGGAATACCTCAAAGACGTGGTCAGTCAGCCATTTCCGTTTGGGGACAAAGACAAGAATGAACTCACACTCGAGGTAAATGTGTTTTTAATATAGATTTTTTAAACATTTAATTCATGCAATTTTATATACTGCAGTGAAAATTTAGATGTTATTTAATTTTAACCTTTGTGACTGCTGTAGGTGGTGAAGTTTAATATACTTTTTCAAAATTTGTTCTGTATAATTTAATATTGTTTTTGTAAAAGTTTCTATCATATTTTATTTACATTCTAACCGGTATAACTCGTCTCCCGTAGGTGGTGAACTTGGCTCGTAACTTGGTTTACTTTGGCTTCTACAGTTTCAGCGAGCTCCTGCGGCTCACGCGCACCCTGCTGGCCATTCTGGATATTGTTCAGCACCCACTCACCTTCATGAACAAACTCGGCAAGAGCCCAGAGGCTGGTAATGTTCCCCTTCGCTTCACAATGTGTGGTTTCTAAAGCTCAAACTCTAAATCGTCTGCCGCATAAACTCCTCTCAGGTTAAACAAACAAGGAAACAGGTTTAATATGTGATTCAGAGCTAAAGGCTGTTAGAAAAGTTACACAAATACACGTTGTATTTTCGTACGTGTTTGTGTAATCTTTAATCGCCTATTCAAGACTTTTGCAGATCTCCCCCATTAGTCCTGATTTAGTCCTGGTTTAGTCCTGGTTTAGTCCATGCGTTTTTGATCAATATTGTGATTTAAAATGCCAGAATTACAACAGAATGATCCACAGTGGTCAGAGATTAGAATAGAGGAGACATTATCTCAATAGTTCTGTTTCAAGGAAAAACAATAAAATATCAACAGAAACAAGTAAATGTGAACCCCCACCAGAAAAGTTACACAATGCACCTTTAACGGCCCATATTACACTTTTCTGTTTTCTGTTTCCTCAACAGACCTGGAGTTGTGTTTTGTTTCATTCACACATGTTTAACACGCAAACATGAACATTTAGGCTGAGTTCTTCTTTCAAACCAAACTGAAAACACTTTGTTCCACCTTGTGATGTCATGTGGTAATTCAGGAAATGCTCCACTGTGGTTTTAAACTGTATACACCTTCACGAGAATCATTTGGATCATTTCTGATCTCATTATTACTGATATAAAAGTACAAATAAAAGGAGCTGTTCACTTGAAAACGACCGTTTCATGACATCACAAGGTGGAACAGAGCATTTGGAGCTTTGGAGATGTAGGCAGACTAATAATAAAGAGTTACTCAAACAAGTGTGAATGAAAAAAACAAAACAAAAATTCAGGTTTGTTTGAGGAACATTAGAACATGACTTAAACTTCACAAGAGTCAGTTCTGCATAATATAGGACCTTTAAATGGTCTAAAGCTTCTAAACAGAGTGTGATTTCCTTGTTTTGTTTTAAGGCAATAACGTCCTGCGAACGATCCATGGTGTGGGCGAGATGATGACTCAGATGGTGATGAGCAGAGGGGTGCCACACAGCCTCCCCGACTCGCCACCCTTGCTCAGATACGCCAAGGGGCACTTCGTCCCAGACACCGAAGACGTCATGGTCATGGACACCAAGCTGAAGATTATAGAGATCCTGCAGGTAGGTTCAGAACATTATAGAGGTCCTGCAGGTAGGTTCAGAACATTATAGAGGTCCTGCAGGTAGGTCCATGACATTATAGAGATCCTGCAGGTAGGTTCAGAACATTATAGAGATCCTGCAGGTAGGTTCAGAACATTATAGAGGTCCTGCAGGTAGGTCCATGACATTATAGAGGTCCTGCAGGTAGGTTCAGAACATTATAGAGGTCCTGCAGGTAGGTCCATGACATTATAGAGATCCTGCAGGTAGGTTCAGAACATTATAGAGATCCTGCAGGTAGGTTCAGAACATTATAGAAGTCCTGCAGGTAGGTCCATGACATTATAGAGGTCCTGCAGGTAGGTTCAGAACATTATAGAGGTCCTGCAGGTAGGTCAATGACATTATAGAGGTCCTGCAGGTAGGTTCAGGACATTATAGAGGTCCTTTAGGTAGTTTCAGAACATTATAGAGGTCCTGCAGGTAGGTCCATGACATTGTAGAGGTCCTGCAGGTAGGTTCAGAACATTAGAGAGATTCAGCAGGTAGGTTCAGAACATTATAGAGGTCCTTCAGGTAGGTTCAGGACATTATAGAGGTCCTGCAGGTAGGTCCATGACATTGTAGAGGTCCTGCAGGTAGGTTCAGAACATGATAGAGATTCAGCAGGTAGGTTCAGAACATTATAGAGCTCCTGCAGGTAGGTTCAGGATATTATAGAGGTCCTGCAGGTAGGTTCAGGATATTATAGAGGTCCTGCAGGTAGGTTCAGGACATTATAGAGGTCCTGCAGGTAGGTCCATGACATTGTAGAGGTCCTGCAGGTAGGTTCAGAACATTATAGAGATTCAGCAGGTAGATTCAGAACATTATAGAGGTCCTGCAGGTAGGTCCATGACATTATAGAGGTCCTGCAGGTAGGTCCATGACATTATAGAGGTCCTGCAGGTAGGTTCAGGACATTATAGAGGTCCTGCAGGTAGGTCCATGACATTGTAGAGGTCCTGCAGGTAGGTTCAGAACATTATAGAGATTCAGCAGGTAGATTCAGAACATTATAGAGGTCCTGCAGGTAGGTTCAGGATGTTATAGAGGTCCTTCAGGTAGGTTCAGAACATTATAGAGGTCCTTCAGGTAGGTCCATGACATTGTAGAGGTCCTGCAGGTAGGTTCAGGATATTATAGAGGTCCTGCAGGTAGGTTCAGGACATTATAGAGGTCCTGCAGGTAGGTCCATGACATTGTAGAGGTCCTGCAGGTAGGTTCAGAACATTATAGAGATTCATCAGGTAGATTCAGAACATTATAGAGCTCCTGCAGGTAGGTTCAGGATATTATAGAGGTCCTGCAGGTAGGTTCAGGACATTATAGAGATCCTACAGGTAGGTTCAGAACATTATAGAGGTCCTGCAGGTAGGTCCATGACATTATGGAGGTCCTGCAGGTAGGTTCAGAACATTATAGAGGTCCTGCAGGTAGGTCCATGACATTATAGAGGTCCTGCAGGTAGGTTCAGAACATTATAGAGATTCAGCAGGTTGGTTCAGAACATTATAGAGGTCGTGCAGGTAGGTTCAGGATGTTATAGAGGTCCTTCAGGTAGGTTCAGGACATTAAATAGGTCCTGCAGGTAGATTCAGAACATTATAGAGCTCCTGCAGGTAGGTTCAGGATGTTATAGAGGTCCTTCAGGTAGGTTCAGAACATTATAGAGGTCCTTCAGGTAGGTCCATGACATTGTAGAGGTCCTGCAGGTAGGTTCAGGATATTATAGAGGTCCTGCAGGTAGGTTCAGGACATTATAGAGGTCCTGCAGGTAGGTCCATGACATTGTAGAGGTCCTGCAGGTAGGTTCAGAACATTATAGAGATTCATCAGGTAGATTCAGAACATTATAGAGCTCCTGCAGGTAGGTTCAGGATATTATAGAGGTCCTGCAGGTAGGTTCAGGACATTATAGAGATCCTACAGGTAGGTTCAGAACATTATAGAGGTCCTGCAGGTAGGTCCATGACATTATAGAGGTCCTGCAGGTAGGTTCAGAACATTATAGAGGTCCTGCAGGTAGGTCCATGACATTATAGAGGTCCTGCAGGTAGGTTCAGAACATTATAGAGATTCAGCAGGTTGGTTCAGAACATTATAGAGGTCGTGCAGGTAGGTTCAGGATGTTATAGAGGTCCTTCAGGTAGGTTCAGGACATTAAATAGGTCCTTCAGGTAGGTTCCGGACATTATACAGGTCCTGCAGGTAGGTTCAGGACGTTATAGAGGTCCTTCGGGTAGGTTCAGGGCATTATAAAGGTCCTGCAGGTAGATTCAGGACATTATAAAGGTCCTGCAGGTAGATTCAGGACATTATAAAGGTCCTGCAGGTAGATTCAGGACATTAGAAAGGTCCTGCAGGTAGATTCAGGACATTATAGAGGTCCTTCAGGTAGGTTCAGGACGTTATAGAGGTCCTTCGGGTAGGTTCAGGGCATTATAAAGGTCCTGCAGGTAGATTCAGGACATTATAAAGGTCCTGCAGGTAGATTCAGGACATTATAAAGGTCCTGCAGGTAGATTCAGGACATTAGAAAGGTCCTGCAGGTAGATTCAGGACATTATAGAGGTCCTTCAGGTAGGTTCAGGACGTTATAAAGGTCCTGCAGGTAGATTCAGGACATTATAGAGGTCCTTCAGGTTGGTTCAGGGCATTATAAAGGTCCTGCAGGTAGATTCAGGACATTATAAAGGTCCTGCAGGTAGATTCAGGACATTATAAAGGTCCTGCAGGTAGATTCAGGACATTAGAAAGGTCCTGCAGGTAGATTCAGAACATTATAGAGCTCCTGCAGGTAGGTTCAGGATGTTATAGAGGTCCTTCAGGTAGGTTCAGAACATTATAGAGGTCCTGCAGGTAGGTTCAGGATATTATAGAGGTCCTGCAGGTAGGTTCAGGACATTATAGAGATCCTGCAGGTAGTTTCAGAACATTATAGAGGTCCTGCAGGTAGGTTCAGAACATTATAGAGGTCCTGCAGGTAGGTTCAGGATATTATAGAGGTCCTGCAGGTAGGTTCAGGACATTATAGAGATCCTACAGGTAGTTTCAGAACATTATAGAGGTCCTGCAGGTAGGTTCAGGACAGGGCTGTATCACAAATCAAAATCACTATTTGAACAAATGCACTTCTGCAATTTCCTCCCAAAATGACAAAATCTCCTGTCTTATTCTGCATAAAAACTGCTAACCCTGTAGTTTAGATGTGTACAAACATGTTCTGAAATACGATTCTTGTTTGTATAGAAAGTGTAGTTTATTTGGTTTTGGGAAGTAAAGTGATCAGTCAGTAACTTTCATTTGTTTCATTTTAAACCCTCTATAATTATATTGTTATTAAAGTTACACTTGTTTTGTTTCTAGTTCATTTTAAGTGTTCGGCTGGACTACAGGATCACGTACCTGCTGTCGATCTACAAGAAAGAATTTGGAGACAAGAACATATCCACGGAGAGTTTTTTCATCCGTAAGTCGTTTTTCCGTTAAAAATTTAAGAGAAAAAAGTTTACTACCGTGTTATGACCTCAAAAACAAGCCATAGATCTGTCCCGGACCATAAAAGTCACATACCCCTCTTTAACGCCCCGTAGAAGTCAAATACCCCTCTTTAATATGCCATAGAAGTAAAATGATTGTTTTTACTGATTTCTCACATTTACATGACTTGTTTTTGTGCACAGCGTCAGACCCGGACATAGACGAGATCGCGACCCGCGCTGAGTGCATGTTTGCAGGAAGGTAGGAGCAGGAAATTCACCAAGAAAATCAAACCTTCTTAAACATTTCCACTGATTCTCGTGTCATTGGCGCTTCCAGCTCTGAAGTCTGCGCCGTGGAGTTGGACGACGAGGGCGGTCGGACGTTTTTGCGCGTTTTAATTCACCTGATCATGCAGGACTACCCCCCGCTGGTGTCTGGATCTCTGCAGCTCATCTTCAAACACTTCAGCCAGAGAGCCGAGGTGCTGCAGGCCTTTAAGCAGGTAACCACGGCAACGCTGCTCACAAAAAGCAACCGCTACGTCTGTGCCGACTGAGATACTGTGTGGATTAAAGGCTCACTGTGGAACTTCCCTGTCTGTCTTCATGGAGATGTTATTGTTTTGACTGCAGTGTTGCACAGGGTAGCATTAATGTGCCTATGGACCACTCATTTTACTAAAACAGACGTAAGGTCATGACATGTACACATTTATGTACACGGAAATTATTTTTTAAGAAATAAAAATGGAAGAAAACACCTTTATTTTGTTGAATTAATGGTTAAAATATCAGACAAATTTTTAGACAGAATTCTCTCTAAAACAGAACTCTCTACTTCCTGTAATTTTCAACATATTTTTCAACTTTCTTTACAAATTTCTTCTTGATTTGTGTAAAACTATTTTATGTTTACAACAGGTTTTATCCTACCAAATTAAGTCAAATTTAGAGAATCATCAAAACCTGTCATTCGCACATTAAGCTTAATTTAATTTTTATATTTTAGTCTCTGGTTTATTTGTCCCAGAAGTTGTGCTGCTAGAAGAACCGACCTGAAACATCATTTTGTGCACAAACATGTTGTCTTCTTTTATAGCGACGCGTTTACTTTGGCGTCTTAGAAAGTAAATGTTGAATGACGAGAAACAGGAAACAGCGATAAACTCTTTTATATTCAGCTGACTCTAAATTCACATGGACACATTTACCTCGTCTCCGTGTCATAATGTTGTGTGTAACATGCCTCCAGAACATAAACTATAGAGTTTATGGTAGCTTCATTTCACTGCTGTAGTCACACTCATTTAGTCCAGTTTATAAAGTCTGTGCTCCGTACCCAGAGTCGTGTTTTATTCACGAATGTTGAAGAATGAGTCATTCTCTTGAGAAGTTAAACTCTGTGAAAACAGGATATTTGCTCTTTATTTGTTCTTAGAATAAGCTTATATCTGTTTAATCTCTCCTCTGTGTGTGTGTGTGTGTGTCTGTGTGTGTGTGTGTCTTGTGTGTCTTGTGTGTGTGTGTGTGTGTGTGTGTGTCGTGTGTCGTGTGTGTGTGTGTGTGTGTGTCTTGTGTGTGTGTGTGTGTGTTTGTCTTGTGTGTGTGTGTCTCTGTGTGTGTGTGTCTTGTGTGTGTGTGTGTTTGTCTTGTGTGTGTGTGTGTCTGTGTGTGTGTGTGTGTCTTGTGTGTGTGTGTGTGTCTTGTGTGTGTCTTGTGTGTGTCTTGTGTGTGTGTGTGTTTGTCTTGTGTGTGTGTCTGTGTGTGTGTGTGTGTGTCGTGTGTGTGTGTGTGTGTGTGTGTCTTGTGTGTGTGTGTGTGTGTGTGTCGTGTGTGTGTCTTGTGTGTGCTTGTGTGTGTGTCTTGTGTGTGTCGTGTGTGTGTGTGTTTGTCTTGTGTGTGTGTGTGTGTGTGTGTGTCTTGTGTGTGTGTGTGTGTCTTGTGTGTGTGTGTGTGTGTGTGTGTGTCGGTCTCAGGTCCAGTTGTTGGTGTCAGAACAGGACGTGGAGAACTACAAACAGATAAAGACCGACCTGGACCAGCTCCGCCTCACGGTGGAGAAGTCTGAGCTGTGGGTGGAGAAGAGCGGAGAGCTACGAGCGGGGAAAGAACACAACATGGAGGTCAGACACACACACACACGGAAACACACACTCTCTCTGTCTGTTTGGAGGTTGTGTGCTGCTCAGATGTGACACTTTAAAGGATCCACAGCCAGAGAAAAGTCTCATCTTAAAGTGTGAAAACCGTTAAGTGTTTTTCTTACATTGGTCACACTTTTTCTCATTTTAACAAACTCATTTCCTCCTCTGACAGGAAGCAGTTCAGAGTCCAGCTCAGGACGGAGACCACAAACCCCAGATCGACAGCAACAAAGCAAACAACTACAACATTGTTAAAGAGGTGACGTTCAGGGACATAAAAATGTGTATATACTGTATGTGTATGATACGTATATATGATATATGTATATGATATATGTGTATGATACATACATATGATATATGTATATGATATATGTGTATGATACACACACATGATATATGTATATGATATATGTGTATGATACACACATATGATATATGTATATGATACATACATATGATATATGTATATGATATATGTATATGATATGTGTATGATACACACATATGATATATGTATATGATATATGTGTATGATATATGTGTATGATACACACATATGATATATGTATATGATATATACATGATACATACATATGATATATGTATATGATATATGTGTATGACACATATGATACATGTATATGTATATCATAGACCGTGTGTCTGTGCACACTTATGTTACTCTCACAGTGTAAATATAATATACTGTGTGTGTTTGTGTGTGTGTGTGTGTGTGTGCAGATCCTCCTGCGTCTCAGTAAACTCTGTTATCCCAGTAAGAAGAGCCGTGTGCAGCAGCAGAGGCTCCTGAAGAACATGGGGGCCCACACGGTGGTGCTGGACCTGCTGCAGATCCCCTATGAGAAGGTGAGGGATCCTCTGAAGACTCCTCTGAGCTCCATGAACCTGGAGAGACTTTAACTCCGTTTCCTCTCCACAGACCGACGAGAAGATGAATGAGATCATGACGCTGGCTCACACCTTTCTGCAGAACTTCTGCAGAGGAAACCCTCAGAACCAAGTTCTGCTCCATAAACATCTGAACCTGTTCCTCACTCCAGGGGTGAGCACTGAGCGGCTGAATACACACAGTACTTGTAGTGCTCTGGAGCGGTGTCAGGACAAAGTAACAGAAAATATTCATACGCACTGTATTTAAGATCTCTTTTAATCTCTCAGCTGCTGGAGGCAGAGACGATGCGCAACATCTTTATGAATAACTACCAGCTGTGCCATGAGATCAGTGACCGCGTCGTCCACCATTTTGTCCACTCCATCGAAACTCACGGCCGCCACGTCCAGTACCTGCGCTTCCTCCAAACCATCGTCAGGGCGGACGGCAAGTTTGTGAAGAAATGTCAAGACAAAGTCATGACTGAGGTTAGAAAAATGTTCCATACTTCCATCTTATCCGTCTGATACAGTCACGTCGCTCTGGGGGTGTTCTGCATGTTTGTCTGGGGCAGAATGTTCAGCAGTTCTCATGGTGATCCAGTGCACACATTAGTAAACACAGACAGAAAGGCTTAAGAAGGTCTGAAAACGAAAAGAAAATATACAAAATGAATATGACAACGTGTTAAATACAATTAATTAATAACAAAGAAAATAATGCTTTAAAAATATTGATACATTTTATCGCAGTTTGCGCCAAACAACAGTGGAATGTTTGTCAGTGCAACATGTCGTGGTACGACAATTAAACCGATGCACACAGTTCTGACTATCACGGCACAGCCTCTGGGTCTGACGGAGGGAAATTTCTATTCAGAAAACGACCCGATGGAAGTATTGACAAAGGCGTCGTTAATTGCAAACTGCAGAAAAGAGTTTGTAAGATGCACATGAAAGTAAAATAGCACTTTAACTTTAGTCTCTTCAGTTTTTGGACAGGGACTTTACCTTTGTCTACTATTTCAAAATGAAATGCAATTTATTATTTCAGGACATTTTCCAGACATTAAAAGAGCTCAAGTTTAAAAGTTGTCAGTTCATTTACATAAAATAAATGTTGCTTTTGCTCAAGTCCCACCTCTAGAATAAACAAATTTTCATTTTCCTGTGATCAGTCCCAGTGTTCATGGTCCTGTTGAGTTTGATTTTTAATAAAAAGATGAGAGCGACTCACTGAAAAACTGTAGTGGCTGTAATGTTATGTGAAAGGGGCTAGTACAGAATCACCTCACCTGTCGTAGTTCTAGATAAATCTGTTCTTTATGTCAGATTCTGTTAAAAGATTCAAATCTAGCAAAGCCTCAGAAGAGCAGTGCCTACAGCTAGCATCACACCCCAGGGAAGTATTATTGTGCATTTCCTTGTGTCTCTCATGTTTTCTCCCTGGTTAAACCCTCCGTTCCTCCCTGTCCTCTGTCCACAGTTGGTGAACGGCGGTGAGGATGTGCTGGTGTTTTATAACGACCGCTCGTCGTTCCCGGTGCTGCTGCAGATGATGGGGTCTGAGCGCGAGCGTGGGGACGAGGACGGAGCTCTGGCCTACCACATGACCCTGGTGGAGCTGCTCGCCGGCTGCACCGAGGGCAAGAACGTCTACACAGAACTCAAGTGCCACTCTCTCCTGCCCCTGGACGACATCGTCAAAGTGGTCACAGACTGTCAGTGCATCCCCGAGGTATTTTCACTTTAACATCTGTGTTTAAAGTTCACACACCTTCACTAGAATCATCTGGATCATTTCAGCTCTGGAATCACCACCACCACTTTACTGAACTAAAGGGAAAAGGAGCTGTTCACACAAAAACGACTGCTTCATTTTCTGTTTTTTATAGATTTGATATTTTATTGCTTTTTTAATTTTTTTATTTTGACTTATACATTTACATTTATGTAATTATGCCCTATCTGACACACGTCTCTTGCTCTTTTCACTATTTATTTATAATTTATTATCACCATTTATATTTTTTTACTCTTTTTTTTTTTTATTCTAATATATTGTGATGTGTGAGCTCCTGTGTCCAAATAATTTCCCTTGTGGATCAGTTAAGTGTGTCTAAGTTCATGACATCACGAGTTTTCAGGCCGTCAGAGAACCGTGACGGTGCCGATTCCTGCTCCTAATCTCGAACCGACGTGTTCACACCGAAAATCAGAGCTTTCGAGAACTGAAAAGTAAAATAAAGTAAAAAAACGACACAGTAGACGTCAGCAGGTTCATCCGGGTCTCACACGGTAAAATAAACAAACATCACGTGGATGAACATCTGCAGGAAGATTGAATGTGTCTCCAGCACAATCTTCGTGTATGACAAGAAAAGTTTTAAGTCTACAAAATATTACAAAATATTCATCTTGCAAATATCCGTGTTCACCTGGTAAAGTTCCATCTTTAGACTGGTTGTAGAGCTCGGCGCAGATAAATAATGATTTGTATGAGTCCAAATTTGAACGTATTCTTATTCTGTAAAGCACTTTGAATTACTTTGTGTACGAATTGTCCTGTATAAATAAACTCGCGTTGCCAAATGCTGCTGGTGTGTATGATGCGATCCATAAGTGTTATTTCCTACCTTGTGTTTATTTGATGACAAATGCACAGCCTCTGAGGATGACCCATCATGAGTTCACTTAGATGTACTGAACAGGGGTCGTTCACCAGTGAGCACTTTAGTTTCCCGTGTAACTGGTGCACGAACCGGCACCAGCCCCGTTCTGACCCGCCTAAAAACAGCTAAAGTGGAACAGAACGTTTTAGACATTAGTTAGACTACCGGTAATACAAAAGTGTAACTCAGACATGTGAATGAAACACAACTCCAGGTCTTTTTGAGGAGGAAACAGTTAGAACAGGGTTTAAAACTCACAAGTTTTGCTTTTAAGCCTTGATCTTTAAGTGGAATAACAGATTTACCGTATTATGTTGCATAAAAACAGCAGTAACCCGAGATCTGAATGCTCTGGATTCTTGTTTTAGTTAAAATTTTTATTTCACTCTTAAAATCATCACTTTGAACTGAATCCTACACAAACCCGGCAAATCTAATCACACGCTCGGCAGAATTGCAATAAGATATTTTTCTAAAATCGAGCAGACCTGAAGTCACCGAATAGCTCTATAACTCACTGCATATTAATACTACTACTACTACTACACAACTACTACTACAGTAATGTGTCACTGAATGTAATACACAGGTTTATGTGTTAACTTTCTTTGTTCATAAAATGTTTTTGTTTTCCAGGTGAAAACGGCATATGTGAATTTTGTCAATCACTGTTACGTGGACACTGAGGTGGAAATGAAGGAGATTTACACGTCCAATCACATCTGGAAACTGTTCGACAACTTCCTGGTGGACATCTCCAGTGTACGGCTTTGTCACACACAAACACACACACACACATGTTCAGGATCAGTTTATCTAAAATGATGAGCAGAATATACCTGTGTGAAGTTCTCCCCCATCAAACACAAACCTACACATCAATAATTTGTGCTGCTTTAGTTTTGGAGATATGAACGATTCTTTTACACGTCAAACTGGGGTAAACCTGCCCCCCAGGAAGCTTCACAATGCTCTAAAATGGCCAAAATGGAGTCAATCGTTTGTGATTTGCTGTGGCCGTGGAAAAGTCTGTATTATTGTATAAAATTTGATCAGCCTCAGATCGTTTCTCTTTTGTGCAATTTTGCTAAAGCCGCCGCCGTCTGCTGAGCAGAAATTTCAGCAAAAATAATCATTAATTTGAGAAATAAACTCGCACAAATGAAAAGAGTGACAGCACAAAACGGCACAAACAAAAGAGAAACATAACGTATCATTTTCTGGCTGTTTTGAGGTGGTTTCACATTCTGAGGGGCTGGATGACGTCATCGGCCCAAAATAAAACTGCAAATATCTTAAGAACCAGAATGGCACAAGCCAAACTTTTTGCAGCACAAACGATTGACGTAGTTTTTGTGTAGGTTAAGGTTTGATGGGGCGACTTCACGGAGGTGCAGAGTACATGTCAGAATATATAACCCTCTCCTGCTGTTGAGGCTAAAATAGTTCGGTGTGCCCGGGTGATCTGCAGATGTGCCCACTGCTCAGTCTGGCACTGCACACACGCTGGTGATACACCCAACTTTTATTTCACCTTGACTCCAAAAGGCCAAACCTCCTCGTCAGTGTGGAAAGTTAAGCAGGGCTGGGCCTGGTTGGAGCCCGGATGGGAGACCCCAGAGGGACTCCAGGGGTCAGGTTCTATCGATTTAAAAAAACAACAATTTTCTTTATTGTGCTCATGCCAACAAAGACACGGTGAATTCTGAAGTAAATTCTAATGTTTTTGACCCACACGGTGAATAATGTGGTGCACTTCCACTGTAAACTGATTTTATTAACCAAATATAAACCTTTTAAATCATTCTTAACATTTTACCTACTTCATTTGTCAGTTTATTTATTCATCTATTTCAGTGGTCATGAACCTTTATGAAACTGAGAGCTACTTCCTGGGTACTGAGTCATACAAAGGGCATCAGTCTGATCCGCTTTTCTGAAAGAACAAAGCTGCTCAGTTAAACTTCATGTATAATGAACATATTTTTAAGATCTTGTCATCTATATAAATGAATAAAAAAGAACAGCAACAGAATCAAATTACATTTTAGATGCAACTATTTTTAGAACTGGCCTGCGGGCACCACCTTTAGTCCTTAGGGGCTCATGGTGCCCGCGGGCCCCTTGTTGGTGCCCCTGCTCTATTTACTCATTTGTTTGGAACAGACATAATTCAACATGAATGTAACCGGATTAGAGCCAATGCTCATTTCCACCACTGTCCCCAGTGTTTGTGTGTCAGTATATCTGTGTGTGTGTGTGTGTATGTGTATATATGAGTGTGTGTCTGTCTATCAGTGTATTTGTGTGTCTGTATATTCTGTATCTATACATCAGGGTGTGTGTGTGTGTGTGTGTCTGTATGTGTGTGTGTGTGTGTGTGTGTGTGTGTCTGTATGAGTGTGTGTGTGTGTCTGTATGAGTGTGTGTGTGTGTGTGTGTGTGTCTGTATGAGTGTGTGTCTGTGTGTCTGTGTGTGTGTGTGTGTGTGTATGAGTGTGTGTCTGTGTGTGTGTCTGTATGAGTGTGTGTCTGAGTGTGTGTGTGTCAGTATTTCAGTGTGTGTTTGAGTGTGTGTGTGTCAGTGTTTGTGCGTGTCTGTATTTCAGTGTGTGTCAGTATCTGTGTGTGTCAGTGTGTGTGTGTGTCTGTATTTCAGTGTGTGTGTGTGTCAGTATTTCGGTGTGTGTCTGAGTGTGTGTGTGTCTGTATTTCAGAGTGTGTGTGTGTCAGTATTTCAGAGTGTGTCAGAGTGTGTGTGTGTGTGTCTGTATTTCAGAGTGTGTCTGAGTGTGTGTGTGTGTCTGTATTTCAGAGTGTGTGTGTGTGTGTCAGTATTTCAGAGTGTGTGTGTGTCTGTATTTCAGAGTGTGTGTGTGTCAGTATTTCAGAGTGTGTCGGAGTGTGTGTGTGTGTCAGTATTTCAGAGTGTGTGTGTGTGTCAGTATTTCAGAGTGTGTCGGAGTGTGTGTGTGTGTCAGTATTTCAGAGTGTGTGTGTGTGTCAGTATTTAAGAGTGTGTCAGAGTGTGTGTGTCAGTATTTCAGAGTGTGTGTGTCAGTATTTCAGAGTGTGTGTGTGTCAGTATTTCAGAGTGTGTCAGAGTGTGTGTGTGTCAGTATTTCAGAGTGTGTCGGAGTGTGTGTGTGTGTCAGTATGTGTGTGTGTTCCGTACTTGTGTGCGACGCTGTGATGTGTCGCTGTCTCTGCAGGTTTGTAACAGCACCACAGACCGTAACCACGCCGACCAGGCCCTGGAGAAGTACGTGACAGAGACGGTGATGGCCATCGTCAAGGGCTTCTTCAGCTCACCTTTTTCTGTCAACCACTCCAACCTGCAGGTAGTGCTCCCCCTGACGAGCAGCTCAGAGGAACCGAAATGTGCTCAGCCCACAGTCTCCACATCCGACTGTGGGAGTGTGACAGGAGCTGCACCTTCACCTGCTCCTGTCACACTCTGAGCTTGACGTCTATACTAGGATCAGATGCAGAGATGTCTTAATAAAAAATAAAGAATGTTCTGCTGCCTGGCATTAAACCTGGCATCTCCATGGAGACAAGCAGATGTTTTTATTAATTAGAAAAACACCAGGATTTAGATGCATGCAATTAGATTAGAGGTTTAATGCAATACTTTGGAACATTCCAAGCAAAGTAATAAAATCTCCTTGGAGGTTAACATGCACCAAAAAGCATAGACCCACTGCAGAACAGTTTAATCAAATTAGTTTAATCAAATGTGATGTCAGATATTAAATTCATCATGTACTTTCCATTTTAAAGATGCATTGTGTTACTTTTCTGCTGGAGCGTCCGCCTCCTGTCTCCATGTTGTTTCTTTGTCTGTAATGTCCCAGTGTGTCATTAAACGTGTCCATCTTGCATTTGCTCAATTACATAAGTTTTATTGACTTAAAAAACTTTCATTCTCACTATAAAAGAGCTCGCCTCTCCATAGATCTGACATGTAACTTGGCCCTGTGATGTCATCTGCTATCTCCATAGAGATAAATAAGTATAATGTCATACTGTGGAACATTCCAGACAACCAGGGGGAGAGGCTGGTGATGACCTTCTACCTGAAAAGTTCCACAGTGCACCTTTAACAAAAGCACTTTGTCTTTCAGACAAACCAGTCTGTGTTCATTAAGCTGCTGCAGTCGGCGTTCAGACTCTACAACTGCACCTGGATCAGCTCGGCTCAGAAAACCAACATCGAGAGCTGCATCAAAACTCTGGCAGACGTGGGTAAGTGCTGGAGGTGAAATGCTCTGCTTCTGTTACACTTTTTTGTTGGGAGTTTGTGGTGACATCACGTTGGGGGTTTTCTACATGTATCTTTGTTGGTGTAATGTTCATCAGTTTTTAAAGTGACAAAGTTTTAAGATCGTCTGAAGACTCAAGAAAAAAACACAAAATGGATTTAAACACATTTTCAGGAGCCTGTTCTTCAGCTCGCCTGTTGTAGTTCCAACCAAATCACTTCTTTCTGGTCAGATCGTGCTAAAATAAAGCTCAGATTAAAGTCTAACTTGAGTAACAGAGCTTTAGACAGAGCAGTGCTTTCAGTTAGCGTCACCCCAAGAGGGAATATTGATGGCATCAGCTTAAGCGTATTCTTCGTTCTCTGTTGTGTCTCCAGCCAAAGCTCGGGCCATAGCGATCCCGGTGGACCTGGACAGTCAGGTGAACACTCTGTCTCTGAAGGTTCACACGAACATGGTCCACAGAGCGGCCAAAGACTGGAGGATCTCCGCTCGAAACCGCCCCCGAAAAGAGCCCCTGGGCGGCCCCGACTACAGGAACATAATCGAAAAACTACAGGTACACTCTATTGCTACTAATATTATGTTGTGTTAAATTTTTTTTTTTTTTTTTAGAATTGCTCCATCTGATCTGTTTGTATTCAGGGTGTGGTGTCGTGTCTGGAGGAGCAGTTCAGTCCTAAAGTCCAGGCTGAGTTCTCTGTTCTGGTGGACGTTCTGCACAGTCCTGAGCTCCTGTTTCCAGAACCGGCACGAGTCCGATGTGAGAGCGGAGCCTTCATGTCCAAGTAAGGAACCCCCACACTGAGAACTAGATATGAACCAGATAGACCAGACATAAGACCAGGTCATAAGGCCAGGCATAAGACCAGATAGAAGACCAAGTAGATCAGCTAGGACACCAGGTAGAAGACCAGATTTGAACTAGATAGAAGACCATGTGTAAGACCAGACAGAAGATCATACAGAGGACCAGGTAGAAGACCAGGTAGAAGACCAGATAGAAGATCATACAGAAGACCAGGTAGAAGACCAGATAGAAGATCATACAGAAGACCAGGTAGAAGACCAGATAGAAGATAAGACCAGATAGAAGAGCAGGTACAAGAGCAGGTAGAAGACCAGACAGAAGATCATACAGAAGACCAGGTAGAAGACCAGATAGAAGAGCAGGTACAAGAGCAGGTAGAAGACCAGATAGAAGACCAGATAGAAGAGCAGCGTGGAAGACCAGACAGAAGACCAGCTATAAAACCAGACAGAAGATCATACAGAAGACCAGACAGAAGACCAGGTAGAAGACCAGATAGAAGAGCAGATAGAAGAGCAGGGAAAAGACCAGACAGATGACCAGACAGAAGACCAGGTAGAAGACCAGATAGAAGAGCAGATAGAAGAGCAGGGAAAAGACCAGACCGAAGACCAGACCGAAGACCAGACCGAAGACCAGACCGAAGACCAGCTAGAAGCCCAGCAAGAAGACCAGCAAGAAGACCAGACAGAAGACCAGGCAGAAGACCAGGCAGAAGACCAGGCAGAAGACCAGGCAGAAGACCAGACAGAAGACCAAACAGAAGACCACGCGTAAGACCAGACAGAAGAACAGGCAGAAGACCAGACAGAAGACCACGTGTAAGACCAGACAGAAGACCAGATAGAAGACCAGACAGAAGATCATACAGAAGACCAGGTAGAAGACCAGATAGAAGAGCAGGTACAGGAGCAGGTAGAAGACCAGATAGAAGAGCAGCGTGGAAGACCAGACAGAAGACCAGCTATAAAACCAGACAGAAGATCATACAGAAGACCAGACAGAAGACCAGGTAGAAGACCAGATAGAAGAGCAGATAGAAGAGCAGGGAAAAGACCAGACAGATGACCAGACAGAAGACCAGACCGAAGACCAGACCGAAGACCAGACCGAAGACCAGACCGAAGACCAGACCGAAGACCAGACAGAAGACCAGACAGAAGACCAGACAGAAGACCAGACAGAAGACCACGCGTAAGACCAGACAGAAGACCAGACAGAAGACCAGACAGAAGACCAGGCAGAAGACCAGACAGAAGACCACGTGTAAGACCAGACAGAAGACCAGACAGAAGACCAGGCAGAAGACCAGGCAGAAGACCAGGCAGAAGACCAGGCAGAAGACCAGATAAAGTTTTAAGTTATGCTTGGGAAAGGGTTGGATCTTGCCTCTAGTGTTGAAGTTATGGATTACAAGATCGTGCATGCAAGAGAAAAATGATCTTGAGAGACGTTTTTTCATGTGTTTATATTTAGATTGGACAAAAAGGTGTTGGTGTTGGTGAGTTACATCTCTTACAGTTCCAAAGAGCAGCGCTAGAATGGAAACAAAACTATGAAATGAAATCCATCCATCCATTTTCTTCCGCACACTTCCTCAAGCTCTTCCTGAAGTGTTCCCAGGCCAGCCCAGAGACATAATCCCAGCGTGTCCTGGGTCTAAATGACAAAACTATGAGGCCAAAATTGGAAACTCGGAACCGTCAAATGTATATCAGGTTAAAATCTTGTCTTGTCTCGTTCTTGTGGACCCAATCTCGTATCTTGTGTCGTCCCATCCCGGTGAATAAAAGCGTGTGTTTATGAGAGCAGAAGTGGGACAACGGAAGGAAATGAGTGCTCTGTTAATTAGCCGTGTAGCGTCTCCTCAGTCTGTGCGTCGTTCTGCATTTCAGGCTCATCAAACACACCAAAACGCTGATGGAGAAAGAGGAGAAGCTGTGCATAAAGGTCCTACAGACGCTGAGGGAGATGCTGGACAAAAAGGAGCTCTTCCAGGAATCCGTGAGTGTTCGAGCACGTTAAAAGTCCTACATTCGAGTTCTTCTCACAAACGGAAAACGATGATGTTGTAGACAGACTAATAATAAAGGGTTACTCAAACATGTGAATGAAACAAAACACAACTCCAGGTCTGTTTTTGAGGAGGAAACAACATTAGAACATGACTTAAAGCTCACAAGAGTCAGTTTTGCTTTTAAGTTTTAACCTCTAAGCAGTATAACAAACTTTCTGTATTATGTTGCATAAAAGCAGGTAACCTTAGACCTGAAGTGCACTGGGTTTTGTATTAGTCTAACATTTCTATTTCAGTCTTAAATTCATAACTTTGAACTAAATTATACAAAAACATCACACATCTGTGCAAAACTATCTTATCTACTTAAGGCACTGTGTGATTTTTGCCCTTTTTGAGCCGATTTTTCACTCGTGTGACTGCTTTTGGGATCAAGTTTTGGCTTAATCATGTGTTCTGCTTTGGGTAGCAAACATGGGGGAATGAGAACCAATTCATACCTCACGACAGCTCCCGATCTGCAAACGTTGGTCGCGAGAATATCAAACCCATTGAAGTCATTCTGAGCTGTGAACTTTAAACCTTGAGATTTGGTCGTACAGTTTGAGCTGGAGCTGAGTGAAACCATCGAAAATATCACACAGTGTACGCCCGACATTACTAGTTCTGAGACGCTTCATTCTAGTCTCGAGGTCGTCCAGAACTTGTCCAGTTAAATGATTTTGCTGCATGGACAAATAATTTCACTACTTTTAAGTTATTTCTGATAGATTTAAGTGTTTATTTGCCAAGTGTGTTTATATTTGTAATATAGATCATAAACGATAAAGTTCTGTGCCTTCTTTGCCATTATTATTAGTTTATGCAACATAATACAGACAATCCAAAAAAATCGGGGTTAAAATTATATTTAGTATGCATATTATGTAATTTATTTTGCTATATGTAAATAATTGTAAACTTTCACCATCAATGTACAGAAGAAACCACATTATTTTTGAAACTCCTTTTTGAGAAATATGCTTTTTTGTTGTTTACATTGTGTATGTGGTATGTGTATGATTATGTTTCTCTATTGGCACAAAGTCCAAATTTTAAAAAAAAAAGCAAATATCTGCTTTAATCTCCTCCTCTAACACTCTGCACTAATATAAAACCCAAACACACACTGCTCTAATATCAAACACAATCACTGTGCACAAATATAAATCCCAGTCACAGCGGTGTGTGTCTGAACCCTCCTCCGTGTTCACGCGTGGCCACAGCCTGTGTTTAGCTCCTGTGTTTAGCTCCTGTGTTCAGCTCGTGTGTTCAGCTCGTGTGTTCAGCTCCTGTGTTTAGCTCCTGTGTTTAGCTCCTGTGTTCAGCTCCTGTGTTTAGCTCCTGTGTTCAGCTCCTGTGTTCAGCTCCTGTGTTCAGCTCCTGTGTTTAGCTCCTGTGTTCAGCTCCTGTGTTTAGCTCCTGTGTTTAGCTCCTGTGTTTAGCTCCTGTGTTTAGCTCCTGTGTTCAGCTCCTGTGTTTAGCTCCTGTGTTCAGCTCCTGTGTTCAGCTCCTGTGTTCAGCTCCTGTGTTTAGCTCCTGTGTTCAGCTCCTGTGTTTAGCTCCTGTGTTTAGCTCCTGTGTTTAGCTCCTGTGTTTAGCTCCTGTGTTTAGCTCCTGTGTTCAGCTCCTGTGTTTAGCTCCTGTGTTCAGCTCGTGTGTTTAGCTCGTGTGTTCAGCTCCTGTGTTTAGCTCCTGTGTTCAGCTCCTGTGTTCAGCTCCTGTGTTTAGCTCCTGTGTTTAGCTCCTGTGTTCAGCTCCTGTGTTTAGCTCCTGTGTTTAGCTCCTGTGTTCAGCTCCTGTGTTTAGCTTGTGTGTTCAGCTCCTGTGTTCAGCTCCTGTGTTCAGCTCGTGTGTTCAGCTCCTGTGTTTAGCTCCTGTGTTTAGCTCCTGTGTTCAGCTCCTGTGTTCAGCTCCTGTGTTCAGCTCCCGTGTTCAGCTCCCGTGTTCAGCTCCCGTGTTCAGCTCCCGTGTTCAGCTCCCGTGTTCAGCTCCCGTGTTTAGCTCCCGTGTTCAGCTCCCGTGTTCAGCTCCTGTGTTTAGCTCCTGTGTTCAGCTCCTGTGTTTAGCTCCTGTGTTCAGCTCCTGTGTTCAGCTCCTGTATTCCAGTTGTCGCATCAGCAGAGCTGGAGCCATTGTTCGTGGTCTGTGGGCCCAGAGCCCAGACTGCCTCATCACTATTCTGTGGGCCTCTCCGTGTTACATAAGGCTGAGGCACATGAGGACACTCACACTGAGAGAGAGAATAGGAGGAAGAAAAGACGAGAGGAGGAGCAGGAGGACGAGCACGAGGAGGAGGAGGGCTGAGGGGGGAGCACTAAACAAACAAATCAATACTGCAACAGAGGGGGGAGGGGGGGGCTACAGGCTGTCTCCTGTACCCCCTCACCCACCCCCACCGACTCACCCCGACACCCCCTCACCCCTCAGAGTGATGGGCATAAAGGGCCAGTGGGTAGTGTGCAGTGACTGAGGGCACAGGCTGCTGCTCAGGTGCAGGGAGGGTGAGTCTGCGGGTGTTGCGGGGTAAGTTTGTGGTGCCTGATGGGGAGAACGTGTGGAAAGTTTTAATTAATTATTAATCATTCATTGCGTTTATACAGCGCCTTTCAAGACATCCAAAATGCTTTACAGATATTTATTCATTCATTCCACACTCCGCACTCACGCATACTCCTTTCATACTAGGCAAGGTGGGTGAAGTGTCTTGCCTAAGGACACGATGACAGGTTTTGCGACTGGTGCCCCCCTGTGGCACCTGATTTCCCCAGTGGTCTCCCATCCAGGTCCTGCCCAGGTCCTGCTGAGCTTCTGAGATCTGATGGGATCAGGCTTTAATAAGGGCGTATGGACAGGTGGGTTGGGGTTGGCTCCAGCAGTGCCCGAGGAAATACACTTGGTCTCCTGTCCACACGTTCTACTGTCCACATGTTCTGTCATCCATGCGTTCTGCTGCTCTGCAAAAAAGCTTGGCCAAAATGGAAGATCTAAACACTTAAATCTATTAGAAAATGACTTAAACGCAGTGAATTTATCTGTCCATTCAGCAAGATCATTTCACTGGAGAAGTTCTATTAAAATAAACGACCTCTACTCTGTAATTAATCCAATTCAGAACAAGTAAGTAGATAATAAATCTGAAAACAAGATGAACAACCTGATAGAAGTTGTAAAATCTCGGGCAGATCAGAGAAATGAGACCATGACACCAACATTTCCACACGCGAGTCACACAGAGACACTTTAACAGACTCCACACCAAAAGTTCAGTGTTTGCATCATTGGCCAAACGAGGTGCAGATGATCGCACAGATGTGGCTGAACATCCGAGCGCAGACACGGCGAGGGTACGTGCGCCGTGGGGGTGGAGGAGAGCGTCTGGTCTGTGCTTTCATCTGCGGCCTGAGCGTGGAGCTGTTGCCTCTCTCTCTCTCTGGAGCTGGAGTGAAATAATGAGGGAGGAAGCTGCAGACAGTGACAGCATCGGCAGCAGAGGTTGGTGGCTCCCCGGGGTGCAGCGAGTGGGCGGAGAGGGGGGGGGGGGGCCATGTGAGGAGACATGTGAGCGGTGCCACGGCGGGCGAGGGATTGGCGAGGGATTGGCGAGGAGAGAAGGGCAGGGGGTGCGCTTACGTAACAGGCTGCAGTGGCTGAGCCGCCGCACGTGGACCATCACGTTCTCTCTCTCCCCATGTAAGCGCTGTGTCTCTCGCCCCACACAGCCCCTCCCCTGCCTCTGTCTCGCTCGGTCACACTCTCTCCTCCTCTCTCTCTCCTTTAAGCTCTCTCCCTCTCTCTCCTCTGAGCTCTCTCCCTCGCTCTCTCTTCCTCTTCCTTTCCCTCTCTTTGTCACTCAGGGTTTGGCTCTCCTTCCCTCTCTCCATCGCTCGGGGTTTGTCTCTCCTTCTCTCCTCCTCTTTCTCTCTGTCTCTGTCTCTGTCTCTTGTCTGTGTCTCCCTCCCTCTCTTCCTCCCTCTCTTTCTCTCTTTCTCTCCGTCGCTCGGGGTTTGCTTGGGTCACGGCAGGAACTTTACAGTAAAAGAAAGAAAACACAAACTCCAGACACACTGATGATTCTAATGTCGTTTTCTTACACAAACTTTATGCAAATGTGATGTAAAAAAGGTGTGTGTGTGTGTATGTGTGCGCTGATGTGTTTGTAGAATATATTTTCGACACATTTCAGGATTATAATATCAGTGAATTCAAGGCAGTAATAATAAAACATGTCGAGCTCAGCTCAGTTTCATAAAACATTTAATTATTCCGACTTTTCTACAAAACATGGTTATGTAATCCTCCACTTTCCTTTTTCACACTCTCCTCATGCACACGTCTGTCTGTCTCTCCCTCTCTCTTTCTGTTTCTCTTTGTCTGTCTCACTTTCCCTCCCTCTCTGTCTCTTTTCCTGTCACTCTCTCTCTCTACTCTCTTTCACTCTCTTCCTGTCTCTTTCTCCTCTCTCTCCTCCCTCTCTCTCTCCTCCCTCTCTCTCTCCTCTCTCGCCTCACTCTCTTTATGTCTGTCTCTCTCCTTTTTCTCCTCTCTCTCTGTTTCTCTGAATCTTTCTCTCTTCCCCTATCTTGCTCTCTCCTCTCTCTTTCTCTCTCATCTCTCTTTTCCTCTCTTGCTCTTTCTTTCTCTATCTCAGTTTCTTTCCCTCCACCCTCCCTCCCTCCGGTCCTGTCTCTTCTTCTTTTCTCTCCCTGGTCCAACTTTCACACCACCTGCCCTCGGGCAAAGCAGATTTACAGATTAGCACCCTCTCCATGAGCGCCACACACACACACACACACACACACACACACGCACACGCACGCACACGCACACACACGCACACACGCACACACTCACACACTCACACACGCACACACTCACACACACACACGGGGCTGTCGCTTCTGTGGTCGCTGCTGTTTTCAGACACACACGTTGGGTTTTTGTGCTTCTTGCTTCTTTACGTTGACTCACGTTCATTTCCTGGAGTCTAAACTTAAACCCCATTTATTTATGGATTTATTTCTGTATATCTTTATTCATGTACTATTTATTTATTTATTGCTCATACTATTATTTTGTTGGCATCAATTTAAAGAGAACAACAAAATCTGACATTTAACAAACATATTCCAGCCTTTATTTGTCTCGTCTTTGCAGTGTGAACAAAAGGAACAGGAAGACGATACATCTGATAAAAAATTAAACCTTTCAGCCCATATATGAACTTTAAACCACGTCGTTGATCTAATAATAAAGGATTTACGTCAGGAGGAGCTGGTTTTAGCCGCACATGCAGAAGCAGGTCTCATTATTTTGAGTGTGTGGAGTTTAGTCCCCACAGTGTGACTAACAGCAGCAGGTTTCCTCTGATGAAGCCTCATAAATAAACCACGTCACGCTCTCATCGTCTTATAGAGTTTTTAATGAAGCTGTAAATGGACCTGCACCTCCAGACCGTTTACACATTTATTAATCGGGTCAAGTTATTAGACTGAGCAGTATACAGAAACAGGGTACACAATTTTGGAAGTTCCTGTTGAAATAACCTCAAATTACCAAACTACATAGACACATACATAGACTTTCATTATTTTATTTATTTTGCATGTACTGCATATAAGTTAAAACAATAAAAAAAATAATTAAAACAATAAAAAAGCAAACTACACTACACCCCAAAGAGCACATATTACAGCCTTATGAACAAATTGAACACTATAGCTGCGCATTAGAAAAAAATTACATTTACGTAGATTAAAAACATTTGATTCAAACATGGATTAAAACACAATGAAACATCCACAACTGAAAGATTATCAAACATTTCCTGAAACTCTTTTTAAACGACGTTTCTGATGCCGCCACAGATCAGATGTGAAAACTGCTCCAGACTTTACAGTGTCTGGATTGAAGCAAAACTGAGCTCCTGATGTGACACATTTTGGAACATGAAAATTACAATTTTCACGTGTTTTGTGTCTATGAATCTTTGCACTGGTTTTAAAGTAAAATGTGAAATGTTCAGGGATCATAATACGTATACATATACATCCGTCTATCCTTCTTCTTATCCGGGGCCAGGTCGCGGGGGCATCAGTCTAAGCAGGGGCTCCCACACTTCCCTCACCCCAGACACTTCCTCCAGCTCCTCCTGGACCCTGAGGTGTTCCCAGGCCCAGAGACAGAGTCCCTCCAGCGGGTCCTGGGTCTTCCCCGGGGCCTCCTGCCGGTGGGACATGAACACCTCCTGAGGGAACAGATGCTCCTCCCCTCAGCTGCTCCTCTCCATGTGGAGGAGCAGCGGCTCTACTCCGAGCTCCTCCCCCTCTCTCTGAGGCAGCGCCCGGCCACTCTGTGGAGGAAACTCATTTCGTTGCTTGTATCTGGATCTGGTTCTTTCGGTCGTTCCCCAGAGCTCCACCATGGTTGAGGGGAGGAACGTGAGGTAAATCCAGAGCTTTGCCTTTGGGCTCAGCTCCTCTTCACCACAACGATACAGCGACCGCATCACTGCCGACGCTGCACCGATCCACCTGTCAACCTCACGCTCCATCCTCCCCTCACTGTGAACAAGACCCCGAGATACTTGAACTGCTCCACCTGAGGCAGACTCTCCAGGACAGTGTATGTGCATATACAGTACTACAATATTACACTGTTCAACTGCAGCACTTTTGACAGCACCAGTCTGCACAGATCCTGCACATCCACACATGGATTTACACTTTTATGCACACTGTGAACAGGAGGGTAGACACATACATAGACATATAAGCAAAATTATATAATGTAAAAATGATCTAAATGTAGAACATAAAGTATCATATGGTCGAAACCTGTGGTGCACCATTCACACTTTCGGTGAAATAACTGTTCTGTTTTCCTCTTTGGCTCTGGTCAGGTGATTCAATGGTATACGCTGGTTTCCATGACAGCCTCGTATTAGCGCCTGTATGTCGCCTAAAGCCTCTGACTGGATCTATACTCTTTATGTGCTCTAGACTATAAATACTGTAAAATGAAATACTCATTTGAACATTTGTAGAATTTTACTTATGATTAAAGTAGGGTGACCAGATTTTTAGATTAAAACTCTGAACTGGGACACACCCGGGTTTGGATGTTTGGTGTAAATAAAATAGTGAAAAGAGCATGTAAGATTGTGCATTCTCGTGTCGGTCATGATCTGAGGGACTGACGCTGCATTTTTTTTGCTTTATGGTTATTTGCAAACACGGATTTCTGTATTTTGGCAAAACAAATGACAATTTATGTTCCTTTTTACTGTTGGCAGGATCAGATTAGTGAAAAATTGTGATAGTTCTAGTTTAGTCCTGGTTTAGACCTGATGTAGTCCTGGTTTAGTCTTAGTTTAGTCCTGGTTTTGATCAGATTGGTCAAAAATTGGGACATTTCTTGTATAAAACTGGGACAAATCAGTGGTTTTGTATAAATCTGCTGGGACAGAGGACACAGGGCTCAAAACTGGGACTGTCCCTGGGCGTCTGGTCACACTAAATTAAAGTCTCTATACCTATTCTTACTGTGAAAATCAAAACATTCAGTCAGTTCAGTTCATTTTCTAAATCTGTTTTATTTCTACAGCACATTTTACAAACAATTCAGTTTCCAAAGTGCTGCACAGAGATCATAAAATGGAGACTACAAAAAGGTAAATAGCTAAAAATGTGATCGTGCCAGTCCTAAAACAATAAAACCAGTAAAATGAAACAAAAACAAAACCATAAAAATCATAAAATAGCAATAAATCAGTCAGTTAAATAAAAGACACAGAGAAGCACACAACTCATGCAGTGTTAAAAGCCAGAGAGTAAAAGTGAGTTTTAAGACTTAAAACTCTCCACAGCGTTCCAGAGTTTGAGGCCTGTGTCCTCCTGGTTTTAAGTCTCGTCTTAGGCCCCAAATCTGTAAATCTGGAAGAGGTCCGAGACGTAACATGGGGCCAGTCCATTCAATAAAACCTTAAAGTCAACTGTAAATCAAAAAGGAAGCCAACGCAACGATGCTAAAATCGGGGTCATGTGCTCACGTTTTTTTTGGTTCCAGTTAAAAGTCACGCAGCAGAATTTTGGACCAACGGTGAGTGAGAAACTGCCTCGGAGAAAAGTGCATAGAGATAAAAGCGTGCGTGGCCTGTTCAAGTGATGCAAAAGATAAAAAATGTATTTAATTTTAGATAAAAGCCGCAAATGATAAAAGCCAGATTTAACAACGGTTTAAATTAAAGTTTCCAGTCGTCCAGAGTTCTTCCTCACTGGCCTTCTGCATTCAGAGTTTGAATTTATAAGCACTTTTCACAACTCTCACAGAACAGAGACCAACAACTCGCATGCTAACAGTGCACTTCCTGTACTGGGGCAAGACACACACACACAAAGGAGGTACCAGCCCTTTAAAATGGTATGAAATTGTCATTTTAAAGTCCATAGTTTTGTGCTTTGAAGCTCACACATTTGGTTTTAGCACATTTCTGATGCGTTGCAAAACTATGATCTCATAATTGTTCAGGATCATAAAAATAAACACGTTTGTCATGTCACCGTTTGTAAAAAATATAAATGACGGAATCACACTGGATCATTTTGAAGCGCTCATGACGGGTCGGGCTACGCATTTTTCCATAACACACCTCAGATTGTTATATTTACTAAAAGGAGAACACACTTTTTCTCAGTTTGGCCGTTTTTTAGGTTTGACTTTCTGGTTGGAAATCGTGACGTCACACTCGGGAAAACTCCTCTAACGTCGCAGGAATTGTGATTTGACAAATTAAAATATAAGAAAACACCTTTATTTTGTTGAAATTGTGTTAGAAAACGAGAGTCCTGGTTCGTTCCTGGTTCAGTCCTGGTTTTGTCCTGGTTCAGTCCAGGTTCGGTTCTGGTTTAGTCCTGGTTCAGTCCTGGTTTGGTCCTGGTTCAGTCCTGGTTCAGTCCTGGTTCGGTTCTGGTTTAGTCCTGGTTCGGTTCTGGTTTGGTCCTGGTTTGGTCCTGGTTCAGTCCTCGTTCAGTCCTGGTTTGGTTCTGGTTTAATCCTGGTTTAGTCCTGGTTCAGTTCTGGTTCAGTCCTGGTTTAGTCCTGGTTCAGTCCTGGTTTAGTCCTGGTTTGGTTCTGGTTTGGTCCTGGTTCAGTCCTGGTTTAGTCCTGGTTCGGTTCTGGTTTAGTCCTGGTTTGGTTCTGGTTCAGTCCTGGTTTAGTCCTGGTTCAGTCCTGGTTTAGTCCTGGTTCGGTACTGGTTTGGTCCTGGTTCAGTCCTGGTTCAGTCCTGGTTCAGTCCTGGTTCAGTCCTGGTTCAGTCCTGGTTTAGTCCTGGTTCGGTTCTGGTTTAGTCCTGGTTCGGTTCTGGTTTGGTCTTGGTTCAGTCCTGGTTTAGTCCTGGTTTAGTCCTGGTTCGGTTCTGGTTTAGTCCTGGTTCAGTCCTGGTTCAGTCCTGGTTCAGTCCTGGTTCAGTCCTGGTTTAGTCCTGGTTCGGTTCTGGTTTAGTCCTGGTTTGGTCCTGGTTCAGTCCTGGTTTAGTCCTGGTTTAGTCCTGGTTCGGTTCTGGTTTGGTTCTGGTTCAGTCCTGGTTTAGTCCTGGTTTAGTCCTGGTTCGGTTCTGGTTTGGTCCTGGTTCAGTCCTGGTTTAGTCCTGGTTTAGTCCTGGTTTAGTCCTGGTTTAGTCCTGGTTCGGTTCTGGTTTAGTCCTGGTTTGGTCCTGGTTCAGTCCTGATTCAGTCCTGATTCAGTCCTGGTTTAGTCCTGGTTCAGTCCTGGTTTAGTCCTGGTTCGGTTCTGGTTTAGTCCTGGTTCAGTCCTGGTTCCGTCCTGGTTTAGTCCTGGTTTAGTCCTGTTTTAGTCCTGGTTCGGTTCTGGTTTGGTCCTGGTTCAGTCCTGGTTTAGTCCTGGTTTGGTTCTGGTTTGGTCCTGGTTCAGTCCTGGTTTAGTCCTGGTTCAGTCCTGGTTTAGTCCTGGTTCGGTTCTGGTTCAGTCCTGGTTTAGTCCTGGTTCAGTCCTGGTTCAGTCCTGGTTTAGTCCTGGTTCGGTACTGGTTTGGTCCTGGTTCAGTCCTGGTTCAGTCCTGGTTTAGTCCTGGTTCGGTTCTGGTTTAGTCCTGGTTCGGTTCTGGTTTGGTCTTGGTTCAGTCCTGGTTTAGTCCTGGTTTAGTCCTGGTTCGGTTCTGGTTCAGTCCTGGTTCAGTCCTGGTTCAGTCCTGGTTCAGTCCTGGTTCGGTTCTGGTTTAGTCCTGGTTTGGTCCTGGTTCAGTCCTGGTTTAGTCCTGGTTTAGTCCTGGTTTAGTCCTGGTTCGGTTCTGGTTTGGTCCTGGTTCAGTCCTGGTTTAGTCCTGGTTTAGTCCTGGTTCGGTTCTGGTTCAGTCCTGGTTCAGTCCTGGTTCAGTCCTGGTTCAGTCCTGGTTCAGTCCTGGTTTAGTCCTGGTTTAGTCCTGGTTTAGTCCTGGTTCGGTTCTGGTTTAGTCCTGGTTTGGTCCTGGTTCAGTCCTGGTTCAGTCCTGGTTCAGTCCTGGTTCAGTCCTGGTTTAGTCCTGGTTCGGTTCTGGTTTAGTCCTGGTTCAGTCCTGGTTCCGTCCTGGTTCCGTCCTGGTTCCGTCCTGGTTTAGTCCTGTTTTAGTCCTGGTTCGGTTCTGGTTTAGTCCTGGTTCAGTCCTGGTTCCGTCCTGGTTTAGTCCTGGTTTAGTCCTGTTTTAGTCCTGGTTCAGTTCTGGTTTGGTCCTGGTTCAGTCCTGGTTTAGTCCTGGTTTAGTCCTGGTTCGGTTCTGGTTTAGTCCTGGTTTGGTCCTGGTTTAGTCCTGGTTCAGTCCTGGTTCAGTCCTGGTTTAGTCCTGGTTTAGTCCTGGTTCGGTTCTGGTTTAGTCCTGGTTCAGTCCTGGTTCCGTCCTGGTTTAGTCCTGGTTCGGTTCTGGTTTAGTCCTGGTTCGGTTCTGGTTTAGTCCTGGTTTAGTTCTGGTTCGGTTCTGGTTTAGTCCTGGTTCAGTCCTGGTTCCGTCCTGGTTTAGTCCTGGTTCGGTTCTGGTTTAGTCCTGGTTCGGTTCTGGTTTAGTCCTGGTTTAGTTCTGGTTCGGTTCTGGTTTAGTCCTGGTTCAGTCCTGGTTCCGTCCTGGTTTAGTCCTGGTTCGGTTCTGGTTTAGTCCTGGTTCGGTTCTGGTTTAGTCCTGGTTTGGTCCTGGTCCAGCTCTGCTGGACACCACAGTTTTCTAACACTGAAGTCATCAAAAATGTCAATATTAGAAGAAGATTTGACAAATAAAAATATAATAAAACCTTTATTTTTCTGAAATCGTGTTTAAATAGTGCTTCTTGTGTAAATTGTGCTGAACTTTTGCGCAGAATTCTCTCGCTGTGATGTCAGCAGTGTCATTTTTCAACTTTTCTTCACACTTTGCTTCTTGATTTGCGTAAAACTATAATTTATCTTTACAACAGGTATTATCCAGCCAAATGAAGTGTTCAGAAGCTGTCAGACGCACGTAGAGCGGCTCTGGAGCGAGTTCTGACTTATTGTGTGAGTGTTTGATGTCACAAAGCCCCTGCGGTAAAGAAGAGAAGCACTGAGGAGGTGGGCAGATGTGAGGCACAGTTAGAGCGTGGTGTGTGTGTGTGTGTGTCAGCACAGATCACATTTTCACGTTTGATTCAGACTCACCACTTGCAGCTTGTGGCTCGTGCTGATGTCATGAGGCAGATTTGGGCTTGAGTTCCTCCTAACACAAGAGCGAGGCAAAGAAAACCCTTGACTCAACGATACTGTCGTCTGTTACAATTCTGTTTACATTTTTTTTGTCGTCCAAAATCCTCAAAATGGACTTTTCAGAGTTTGTAACAGAGTTGTATTTAATATGATCCATAGGAGGGGCCCACAGCCTGGTTTAGTCCTGGTTAAGTCCTGGTTAAGTCCTGGTTTAGTCCTGGTTTAGGCCTGGCTCAGTCCTGGTTAAGTCCTGATTTAGTCTTGGTTTAGTCCTAGTTTAGGCCTGGTTTAAGCCTGGTTTAGTCCTGGTTTAGTCCTGGTTTAGTCCTAGTTTAGGCCTGGTTTAGGCCTGGCTCAGTCCTGGTTAAGTCCTGATTTAGTCTTGGTTTAGTCCTGGTTTGGTCCTGGTTTAGTCCTGGTTAAGTCCTAGTTTAGGCCTGGTTTAGGCCTGGTTTAGTCCTAGTTTAGGCCTGGTTTAGTCCTGGTTTAGGCCTGGTTTTAGGCCTGGTTTAGTCCTGGTTTAGGCCTGGTTTAGGCCTGGTTTAGTCCTGGCTCAGTCCTGGTTAAGTCCTGATTTAGTCTTGGTTTAGTCCTGATTTGGTCCTGGTTTAGTCCTGCTTTAGTCTTGGTTTAGTCCTAGTTTAGGCCTGGTTTAGTTCTGGTTTAGTCCTGGTTTAGGCCTGGTTTAGTCCTGCTTCAGTCCTGGTTAAGTCCTGATTTAGTCTTGGTTTAGTCCTGGTTTGGTCCTGGTTTAGTCCTGCTTTAGTCTTGGTTTAGTCCTAGTTTAGGCCTGGTTTAGTCCTGGTTTAGGCCTGGTTTAGTCCTGGCTCAGTCCTGGTTTAGTCCTGGTTTAGTCCTGGTTTAGTCTTGGTTTAGTCTTGGTTTAGCCCTGGTTTAGTCCTGGTTTAGTCCTGTTTCAGTCCTGGTTTAGTCTTGGTTCAGTCCTGTTTAGCCCTGGTTTAGTCTTGGTTTACCCCTGGTTTAGTCCTGGTTCAGTCCTGGTTTAGTCCTGGTTTAGTCTTGGTTTAGTCTTGGTTTAGCCCTGGTTTAGCCCTGGTTTAGTCCTGGTTTAGTCCTGGTTTAGCCCTGGTTTAGTCCTGGTTCAGTCCTTGTTTTGTCCTGGTTCAGTCCTGGTTTAGTCCTGGTTTAGTCCTGGTTTAGTCCTGGTTTAGTCTTGGTTTAGTCTTGGTTTAGCCCTGGTTTAGCCCTGGTTTAGCCCTGGTTTAGCCCTGGTTTAGCCCTGGTTTAGTCCTGGTTTAGCCCTGGTTTAGCACTGGTTTAGTCCTGGTTCAGTCCTGGTTCAGTCCTGGTTCAGTCCTGGTTCAGTCTTGGTTTAGTCCTGGTTTAGCCCTGGTTTAGTCCTGGTTCAGTCATGGTTCCGTCCTGGTTCAGTCCTGGTTTAGTCCTGTTTAGCCCTTGTTTAGCCCTGGTTTAGTCCTGGTTCAGTCCTGGTTTAATCCTGTTTAGCCCTGGTTTAGCCCTGGTTTCGTCCTGGTTCAGTCCTGGTTTAGTCCTGGTTTAGTCTTGGTTTAGCCCTGGTTTAGTCCTGGTTTAGCCCTGGTTTAGTCCTGGTTCAGGCCTGGTTTAGCCCTGGTTTAGCCCTGGTTTAGCCCTGGTTCCGTCCTGGTTTAGTGCTGGTTTAGCCCTGGTTTAGCCCTGGTTCAGTCCTGGTTCAGTCCTGGTTTAGTCTTGGTTTAGTCTTGGTTTAGGCCTGGTTCAGTCCTGGTTCAGCCCTGGTTCAGCCCTGGTTTAGTCCTGGTTTAGTCCTGGTTTAGTCCTGGTTTAGTCTTGGTTTAGTCTTGGTTTAGCCCTGGTTTAGCCCTGGTTTAGCCCTGGTTTAGCACTGGTTTAGTCCTGGTTCAGTCCTGGTTCAGTCCTGGTTCAGTCCTGGTTCAGTCTTGGTTTAGTCCTGGTTTAGCCCTGGTTTAGTCCTGGTTCAGTCATGGTTCCGTCCTGGTTCAGTCCTGGTTTAGTCCTGTTTAGCCCTTGTTTAGCCCTGGTTTAGTCCTGGTTCAGTCCTGGTTTAATCCTGTTTAGCCCTGGTTTAGCCCTGGTTTCGTCCTGGTTCAGTCCTGGTTAAGTCCTGATTTAGTCTTGGTTTAGTCCTGGTTTGGTCCTGGTTTAGTCCTGCTTTAGTCTTGGTTTAGTCCTAGTTTAGGCCTGGTTTAGTCCTGGTTTAGGCCTGGTTTAGTCCTGGCTCAGTCCTGGTTAAGTCCTGATTTAGTCTTGGTTTAGTCCTGGTTTAGTCTTGGTTTAGACCTGGTTTGGTCCTGGTTTAGTCCTGGCTCAGTCCTGGTTAAATCCTGATTTAGTCTTGGTTTAGTCCTGGTTTAGTCTTGGTTTAGACCTGGTTTGGTCCTGGTTTAGTCCTGGCTCAGTCCTGGTTAAATCCTGATTTAGTCCTGGTTTAGTCCTGGTTTATTCCTGATTTAGTCCTAGTTTAGTCCTGGTTTAGTCCTGTTCAGTCCTGGTTTAGTCTTGGTTTAGCCCTGGTTTAGTCCTGGTTTAGTCCTGGTTTAGTCCTGTTCAGTCCTGGTTTAGTCTTGGTTTAGCCCTGGTTTAGTCCTGGTTTAGTCCTGGTTAAGTCCTGATTTAGTCTTGGTTTAGTCCTGGTTTAGTCCTGGTTCAGTCCTGGTTTAGGTCTGGTTTAGTCCTGGCTCAGTCCTGGTTAAGTCCTGATTTAGTCTTGGTTTAGTCCTGGTTTTGTCCTGGTTTAGGCCTGGTTTAGGTCTGGTTTAGTCCTGGCTCAGTCCTGGTTAAGTCCTGATTTAGTCTTGGTTTAGTCCTGGTTTGGTCCAGATTTAGTCCTGGTTCGGTCCTGATTTAGTCTTGGTTTAGTCCTGGTTTGGTCCAGATTTAGTCCTGGTTCGGTCCTGGTTTAGTCCTGGTTTAGTCTTGCTTTAGCCCTGGTTTAGCCCTGGTTTAGCCCTGGTTTAGTCCTGGTTTAGTCCTGTTTCAGTCCTGGTTTAGTCTTGGTTCAGTCCTGTTTAGCCCTGGTTTAGTCTTGGTTTACCCCTGGTTTAGTCCTGGTTTAGTCTTGGTTTACCCCTGGTTTAGTCCTGGTTGTTCAGTCCTGGTTTAGTCCTGGTTTAGTCTTGGTTTAGTCTTGGTTTAGCCCTGGTTTAGTCCTGGTTTAGTCCTGGTTTAGCCCTGGTTTAGTCCTGGTTCAGTCCTTGTTTTGTCCTGGTTCAGTCCTGGTTTAGTCCTGGTTTACCCCTGGTTTAGTCCTGGTTTAGTCCTGGTTTAGTCTTGGTTTAGTCTTGGTTTAGCCCTGGTTTAGCCCTGGTTTAGTCCTGGTTTAGTCCTGTTTAGTCCTGGTTTAGCCCTGGTTTAGTGCTGGTTTAGTCCTGGTTCAGTCCTGGTTCAGTCCTGGTTCAGTCTTGGTTTAGTCCTGGTTTAGCCCTGGTTTAGTCCTGGTTCAGTCATGGTTCCGTCCTGGTTCAGTCCTGGTTTAGTCCTGTTTAGCCCTGGTTTAGCCCTGGTTTAGTCCTGGTTCAGTCCTGGTTTAATCCTGTTTAGCCCTGGTTTAGCCCTGGTTTCATCCTGGTTCAGTCCTGGTTTAGTCTTTGTTTACCCCTGGTTTAGTCCTGGTTCAGTCCTGGTTCAGTCTTGGTTTAGTCCTGGTTTAGGCCTGGTTTAGCCCTGGTTTAGCCCTGGTTCCGTCCTGGTTTAGTGCTGGTTTAGCCCTGGTTTAGCCCTGGTTCAGTCCTGATTCAGTCCTGGTTTAGTCTTGGTTTAGTCTTGGTTTAGGCCTGGTTCAGTCCTGGTTCAGCCCTGGTTCAGCCCTGGTTTAGTCCTGGTTCAGTCCTGGTTTAATCTTGGTTCAGTCCTGGTTTAGTCCTGGTTTAGCCCTGGTTTTGTCCTGGTTTAGTCCTGGTTTAGCCCTGGTTTAGTCTTGGTTTAGTATTGGTTTAGTCCTGGTTTAGTCCTGGTTTAGTCCTGGTTCAGTCCTGGTTTAGTCCTGGTTTAGTCCTGGTTTAGTCCTGGTTCAGTCCTGGTTTAATCTTGGTTCAGTCCTGGTTTAGTCCTGGTTTAGTCCTGGTTCATTCCTGGTTTAGTCCTGGTTCATTCCTGGTTTAGTCCTGGTTCAGTCCTGGTTTAGTCCTGGTTCAGTCCTGTTTTAGTCCTGGTTAAGTCCTGATTTAGTCCTGATTTAGTCCTGGTTTAATCTTGGTTCAGTCCTGGTTTAGTCCTGGTTCAGTCCTGTTTCAGTCCTGTTTCAGTCGTGGTTTAGTCCTGGTTTAGTCCTGGTTTAGTCTTGGTTCAGTCCTGGTTTGGTCCTGGTTTAGTCCTGTTTTAGTCCTGTTTTAGTCCTAGTTTAATCCTGGTTTAGTATTGGTTTAGTCCTGGTTCAGTCCTGGTTCAGTCCTGGTTCAGTCCTGGTTTAGTCCTGTTTAGCCCTGGTTTAGCTTTGGTTTAGCCCTGGTTTAGTCCTGGTTCAGTCCTGGTTCAGTCCTGGTTTAGTCTTGGTTTAGTCCTGGTTTAGTCTTGGTTTATTCCTGGTTTAGCCCTGGTTTGGTCCTGGTTTAGTCCTGGCTCAGTCCTGGTTAAGTCCTGATTTAGTCTTGGTTTAGTCCTGGTTTATTCCTGATTTAGTCCTGGTTTAGTCCTGTTTTAGTCCTGGTTTAGTCCTGGTTCGGTTCTGGTTTAGTCCTGTTCAGTCCTGGTTTAGTCTTCGTTTAGTCTTGGTTTAGTCCTGGTTTAGTCTTGTTTTAGTCCTGGTTTAGTCCTGGTTCAGTCCTGGTTTAGTCCTGGTTTAGTCCTGGTTTAGTCCTGATTTAGTCCTGGTTTAGTCCTGGTTCAGTCCTGATTTAGTCTTTGTTCAGTCCTGGTTTAGTCCTGGTTCAGTCCTGGTTTAGTCTTGGTTTAGTCCTGGTTCAGTCCTTGTTTAGTCCTTGTTTAGTCCTTGTTTAGTCCTGTTTTAGTCCTGGTTTAGTCCTGGTTTAGTCCTTGTTTAGTCCTGTTTTAGTCTTGGTTTAGTCCTGGTTCAGTCTTGTTTTAGTCCTGGTTTAGTCCTGGTTTAGTCCTGGTTTAGACCTGGTTTAGTTTTGGTTTAGTCCTGGTTTAGTCCTGGTTCAGTCCTGATTTAGTCTTTGTTCAGTCCTGGTTTAGTCCTGGTTCAGTCCTGGTTTAGTCTTGGTTTAGTCCTGGTTCAGTCCTTGTTTAGTCCTTGTTTAGTCCTTGTTTAGTCCTGTTTTAGTCCTGGTTTAGTCCTGGTTTAGTCCTTGTTTAGTCCTGTTTTAGTCTTGGTTTAGTCCTGGTTCAGTCTTGTTTTAGTCCTGGTTTAGTCCTGGTTTAGTCCTGGTTTAGACCTGGTTTAGTTTTGGTTTAGTCCTGGTTTAGTCCTGGTTCAGTCCTTGTTTAGTCCTTGTTTAGTCCTGATTTAGTCCTTGTTTAGTCCTGTTTTAGTCCTGGTTAAGTCCTGGTTTAGTCCTGTTTTAGTCTTGGTTTAGTCCTTGTTTAGTCCTGGTTCAGTCCTGATTTAGTCATTGTTCAGTCCTGGTTTAGTCCTGGTTCAGTCCTGGTTCAGTCCTGATTTAGTCCTGGTTTAGTCCTGGTTCAGTCCTGGTTTAGTCCTGGTTCAGTCCTGCTTTAGTCCTGGTTTAGTCTTGTTTTAGTTCTGGTTCGGTCCTGATTTAGTCCTTGTTTTGTTTTGTTTTAGTCTTGGTTTAGTCCTGGTTTAGTCCTTGTTTAGTCCTGTTTTAGTCCTGGTTTAGTCCTGGTTTAGTCCTGGTTTAGTCCTGTTCAGTCCTGGTTTCGTCTTGGTTTAGCCCTGGTTTAGTCCTGGTTTAGTCCTGGTTAAGTCCTGATTTAGTCTTGGTTTAGTCCTGGTTTAGTCCTGGTTCATTCCTGGTTTAGGTCTGGTTTAGTCCTGGCTCAGTCCTGGTTAAGTCCTGATTTAGTCTTGGTTTAGTCCTGGTTTTGTCCTGGTTTAGGCCTGGTTTAGGCCTGGTTTAGGTCTGGTTTAGTCCTGGCTCAGTCCTGGTTAAGTCCTGATTTAGTCTTGGTTTAGTCCTGGTTTGGTCCAGTTTTAGTCCGGGTTTATTCCTGATTTAGTCCTGGTTTAGTCCTATTTTAGTCCTGTTTTAGTCCTGGTTCGGTCCTGGTTTAGTCCTGGTTTAGTTTTGCTTTAGCCCTGGTTTAGCCCTGGTTTAGCCCTGGTTTAGTCCTGGTTTAGTCCTGTTTCAGTCCTGGTTCAGACCTGGTTCAGTCCTGGTTTAGTCCTGGTTTAGTCTTGGTTCAGTCCTGTTTAGCCCTGGTTTAGTCCTGGTTTAGTCTTGGTTTACCCCTGGTTTAGTCCTGGTTCAGTCCTGGTTCAGTCCTGGTTTAGTCCTGGTTTAGTCTTGGTTTAGTCTTGGTTTAGCCCTGGGTTAGCCCTGGTTTAGTCCTGGTTTAGTCCTGGTTTAGCCCTGGTTTAGTCCTGGTTCAGTCCTTGTTTTGTCCTGGTTCAGTCCTGGTTTAGTCCTGGTTTAGTCCTGGTTTAGTCCTGGTTTAGTCTTGGTTTAGTCTTGGTTTAGCCCTGGTTTAGCCCTGGTTTAGCCCTGGTTTAGTCCTGGTTTAGTCCTGTTTAGTCCTGGTTTAGCCCTGGTTTAGCACTGGTTTAGTCCTGGTTCAGTCCTGGTTCAGTCCTGGTTTAGTCCTGGCTCAGTCCTGGTTAAGTCCTGATTTAGTCTTGGTTTAGTCCTGGTTTGGTCCAGTTTTAGTCCGGGTTTATTCCTGATTTAGTCCTGGTTTAGTCCTATTTTAGTCCTGTTTTAGTCCTGGTTCGGTCCTGGTTTAGTCCTGGTTTAGTTTTGCTTTAGCCCTGGTTTAGCCCTGGTTTAGCCCTGGTTTAGTCCTGGTTTAGTCCTGTTTCAGTCCTGGTTCAGACCTGGTTCAGTCCTGGTTTAGTCCTGGTTTAGTCTTGGTTCAGTCCTGTTTAGCCCTGGTTTAGTCCTGGTTTAGTCTTGGTTTACCCCTGGTTTAGTCCTGGTTCAGTCCTGGTTCAGTCCTGGTTTAGTCCTGGTTTAGTCTTGGTTTAGTCTTGGTTTAGCCCTGGGTTAGCCCTGGTTTAGTCCTGGTTTAGTCCTGGTTTAGCCCTGGTTTAGTCCTGGTTCAGTCCTTGTTTTGTCCTGGTTCAGTCCTGGTTTAGTCCTGGTTTAGTCCTGGTTTAGTCCTGGTTTAGTCTTGGTTTAGTCTTGGTTTAGCCCTGGTTTAGCCCTGGTTTAGCCCTGGTTTAGTCCTGGTTTAGTCCTGTTTAGTCCTGGTTTAGCCCTGGTTTAGCACTGGTTTAGTCCTGGTTCAGTCCTGGTTCAGTCCTGGTTCAGTCCTGGTTCAGTCTTGGTTTAGTCCTGGTTTAGCCCTGGTTTAGTCCTGGTTCAGTCATGGTTCCGTCCTGGTTCAGTCCTGGTTTAGTCCTGTTTAGCCCTTGTTTAGCCCTGGTTTAGTCCTGGTTCAGTCCTGGTTTAATCCTGTTTAGCCCTGGTTTAGCCCTGGTTTCGTCCTGGTTCAGTCCTGGTTTAGTCCTGGTTTAGTCTTGGTTTAGCCCTGGTTTAGTCCTGGTTTAGCCCTGGTTTAGTCCTGGTTCAGGCCTGGTTTAGCCCTGGTTTAGCCCTGGTTTAGCCCTGGTTCCGTCCTGGTTTAGTGCTGGTTTAGCCCTGGTTTAGCCCTGGTTCAGTCCTGATTCAGTCCTGGTTTAGTCTTGGTTTAGTCTTGGTTTAGGCCTGGTTCAGTCCTGGTTCAGCCCTGGTTCAGCCCTGGTTTAGTCCTGGTTCAGTCCTGGTTTAATCTTGGTTCAGTCCTGGTTTAGTCCTGGTTTAGCCCTGGTTTTGTCCTGGTTTAGTCCTGGTTTAGCCCTGGTTTAGTCTTGGTTTAGTATTGGTTTAGTCCTGGTTTAGTCCTGGTTTAGTCCTGGTTCAGTCCTGGTTTAGTCCTGGTTTAGTCCTGGTTTAGTCCTGGTTCAGTCCTGGTTTAATCTTGGTTCAGTCCTGGTTTAGTCCTGGTTTAGTCCTGGTTCATTCCTGGTTTAGTCCTGGTTCATTCCTGGTTTAGTCCTGGTTCAGTCCTGGTTTAGTCCTGGTTCAGTCCTGTTTTAGTCCTGGTTAAGTCCTGATTTAGTCCTGATTTAGTCCTGGTTTAATCTTGGTTCAGTCCTGGTTTAGTCCTGGTTCAGTCCTGTTTCAGTCCTGTTTCAGTCGTGGTTTAGTCCTGGTTTAGTCCTGGTTTAGTCTTGGTTCAGTCCTGGTTTGGTCCTGGTTTAGTCCTGTTTTAGTCCTAGTTTAATCCTGGTTTAGTATTGGTTTAGTCCTGGTTCAGTCCTGGTTCAGTCCTGGTTCAGTCCTGGTTTAGTCCTGTTTAGCCCTGGTTTAGCTTTGGTTTAGCCCTGGTTTAGTCCTGGTTCAGTCCTGATTTAGTCCTGGTTTAGTCCTGGTTCAGTCCTGATTTAGTCTTTGTTCAGTCCTGGTTTAGTCCTGGTTCAGTCCTGGTTTAGTCTTGGTTTAGTCCTGGTTCAGTCCTTGTTTAGTCCTTGTTTAGTCCTTGTTTAGTCCTGTTTTAGTCCTGGTTTAGTCCTGGTTTAGTCCTTGTTTAGTCCTGTTTTAGTCTTGGTTTAGTCCTGGTTCAGTCTTGTTTTAGTCCTGGTTTAGTCCTGGTTTAGTCCTGGTTTAGACCTGGTTTAGTTTTGGTTTAGTCCTGGTTTAGTCCTGGTTCAGTCCTTGTTTAGTCCTTGTTTAGTCCTGTTTTAGTCCTGTTTTAGTCCTGTTTTAGTCCTGTTTTAGTCCTGGTTTAGTCCTGATTTAGTCCTGGTTTAGTCCTGGTTTAGTCCTGGTTCAGTCCTGATTTAGTCATTGTTCAGTCCTGGTTTAGTCCTGGTTCAGTCCTGGTTCAGTCCTGATTTAGTCCTGGTTCAGTCCTGGTTCAGTCCTTGTTTAGTCCTGGTTCAGTACTGCTTTAGTCCTGGTTTAGTCTTGTTTTAGTTCTGGTTCGGTCCTGATTTAGTCCTTGTTTTGTCCTGTTTTAGTCTTGGTTTAGTCCTGGTTTAGTCCTTGTTTAGTCCTGTTTTAGTCCTGGTTTAGTCCTTGTTTAGTTCTGGTTCAGTCCTGGTTTAGTCCTTGTTTTGTCATGTATTAATCTTGGTTTAGTCCTTGTTTAGTCCTGGTTTAGTCCTGATTCAGTCTTGTTTTAGTCCTTTTTTAGTTCTGGTTTAGTCCTGGTTTAGTCCTGGTTTAGTCCTTGTTTACTCCTGATTTAGTCCTGGTTTAGTCCTGGTTCAGTCCTGGTTTAGACCTGGTTTAGTCCTGGTTTAGTCCTAGTTCAGTCCTGGTTCAGTCCTGGTTTAGTCCTGGTTTAGTCCTGGTTCAGTCCTGTTTCAGTCCTGTTTCAGTCATGGTTTAGTCCTGGTTTAGTCTTCGTTCAGTCCTGGTTCAGTCCTGGTTTAGTCCTGATTTAGTCTTAGTTTAGTCCTTGTTTGGTCCTGGTTTAGTCCTGTTTTAGTCCTGTTTAGTCCTGGTTTAATCCTGGTTTAGTCTTGGTTTAGTCCTGGTTCAGTCCTGTTTCAGTCCTGGTTCAGTCCTGGTTTAGTCCTGTTTAGCCCTGGTTTAGCTTTGGTTTAGCCCTGGTTTAGTCCTGGTTCAGTCCTGGTTCAGTCATGGTTTAGTCTTGGTTTAGTCCTGGTTTAGTCTTGGTTTAGTCCTGGTTTAGCCCTGGTTTGGTCCTGGATTAGTCCTGGCTCAGTCCTGGTTTAGTCCTGATTTAGTCCTGGTTTAGTCCTGGTTCAGTCCTGATTTAGTCATTGTTCAGTCCTGGTTTAGTCCTGGTTCAGTCCTGGTTCAGTCCTGGTTTAGTCTTGGTTTAGTCCTGGTTTAGTCTTGGTTTAGTCCTGGTTTAGCCCTGGTTTGGTCTTGGATTAGTCCTGGCTCAGTCCTGGTTAAGTCCTGATTTAGGCTTGGTTTAGTCCTGGTTTGGTCCTGGTTTAGTCCTGGTTTATTCCTGATTTAGTCCTGGTTTAGTCCTGGTTTAGTCCTGGTTTAGTCTTGGTTCAGTCCTGGTTTAGTCCTGGTTTAGTCCTGTTTTAGTCCTGGTTCAGTCCTGTTTTAGTCCTGTTTTTGTCCTGGTTCAGTCCTGGTTTAGTCTTGGTTCAGTCTTGGTTTAGTCCTGGTTTAGTCTTGGTTCAGTCTTTGTTTAGTCCTGGTTTAGTCCTGTTTTAGTCCTGTTTTAGTCTTGGTTCAGTCCTGGTTTAGTCTTGGTTCAGTCCTGGTTTAGTCTTGGTTCAGTCCTGGTTTAGTCTTGGTTCAGTCCTGGTTTAGTCCTGGTTCAGTCCCCGTTTAGTCTTGGTTCAGTCCTGGTTTAGTCCTGGTTTAGTCTTGGTTCAGTCCTGGTTTAGTCCTGGTTCAGTCCTGCTTTAGTCCTGGTTTAGTCCTGGTTTAGTTTAGTCCTGGTTCAGTCCTGGTTTAGTCCTGGTTTAGTCTTGGTTCAGTCCTGGTTTAGTCCTGGTTTAGTCCTGATCTAGTCTTGGTTTAGTCCTGGTTTGGTCCTGGTTTAGTCCTGCTTTTGTCTTGGTTCAGTCCTGGTTTGGTCCTGGTTTAGTCCTGCCTCAGTCCTGGTTTTGTCCTGGTTTTTTCCTGGTTTAGTCCTGGTTCAGCCCTGGTTCAGTCCTGGTTCACTCCTTGTTTAGCCCTGGTTTAGCCCTGGTTTAATCCTGGTTCACTCCTGGTTTAGTCTTGGTTTAGTCTTGGTTTACCCCTGGTTTAGTCCTGGTTCAGTTCTAGTTTAGTCTTGATTCAGTCCTGGTTTAGTCCTGGTTCAGTCCTGGTTTAGTCTTGGTTTAGTCTTGGTTTAGTCCTGGTTTAGTCCTGGTTTAGTCCTGGTTTAGCCCTGGTTTAACCCTGGTTTAGCCCTGGTTTAGCCCTGGTTCAGTCCTGGTTTAGTCTTGGTTCAGTCTTGGTTTAGTCCTGGTTTAGTCCTGGTTTAGTCCTGGTTCAGTCCTGGTTTAGTCTTGGTTCAGTCTTGGTTTAGTCCTGGTTTAGTCTTGGTTTAGTCTTGATTTAGTCCTGGTTCAGTCCTAGTTTAGTCCTGGTTTAGTCCTGGTTCAGTCCTGGTTCAGTCTTGGTTCAGTCTTGGTTTAGTCCTGGTTTAGTCTTGGTTTAGTCCTGATTTAGTCCTGGTTCAGTCTTGGTTTAGTCCTGGTTCAGTCCTGGTTTAGTCCTGGTTTAGTCCTGGTTTGGTCCTGGTTTAGTTCTGCTTTAGTCTTGGTTTAGTCCTGGTTTGGTCCTGGTTTAGTCCTGCCTCAGTCCTGGTTCAGTCCTGGTTTAGTCCTGGTTTAGCCCTGGTTCAGTCCTGGTTTAGTCCTGGTTTAGCCCTGGTTTAGTCCTGGTTTTGTCTTGGTTTAGTCTTGATTTAGTCCTGGTTCAGTCCTAGTTTAGTCCTGGTTCAGTCCTGGTTTAGTCTTGGTTCAGTCTTGGTTTAGTCCTGGTTTAGTCTTGGTTTAGTCCTGATTTAGTCCTGGTTCAGTCCTGGTTTAGTCCTGGTTCAGTCCTGGTTTAGTCCTGGTTTAGTCCTGGTATGGTCCTGGTTTAGTTCTGCTTTAGTCTTGGTTTAGTCCTGGTTTGGTCCTGGTTTAGTCCTGCCTCAGTCCTGGTTCAGTCCTTGTTTAGTCCTGGTTTGGTCATGGTTTAGTCCTGCCTCAGTCCTGGTTCAGTCCTGGTTTAGCGCTGGTTCACTCCTGGTTTAGTCCTGGTTTAGTCTTGGTTTAGTCTTGGTTTACCCCTGGTTTAGTCCTGGTTCAGTTCTGGTTTAGTCTTGATTCAGTCCTGGTTTAGCCCTGGTTGAGTCCTGGTTCAGTCCTGGTTTAATCTTGGTTCAGTCCTGGTGTAGTCCTGTTCAGTCCTGGTTCAGTCTTGGTTTAGTCCTGGTTTAGTCCTGGTTTAGTCTTGGTTCAGTCCTGGTTTAGTCCTGGTTTAGTCCTGGTTTAGTCTTGGTTTCGTCCTGGTTTAGTCCTGGTTTAGTCCTGGTTTAGTCTCGGTTTAGTCCTGGTTTAGTCCTGGTTTATTCCTGGTTTAGTCCTGGTTTAGTCTCGTTTCAGTCCTGGTTTAGTCCTGGTTCAGTCCTGGTTTAGTCTCGGTTTAGTCCTGGTTTAGTCCTGGTTTAGTCTCGTTTCAGTCCTGGTTTAGTCCTGGTTCAGCTCTGTTGGACTCCACAGTTTTCTAACACTGAAGTCGTCGCTTTTGTTTCTGTTATGAAGTTGTTTTAGATCAAATACTTAAAATGTCACAGAACAAAATGATCCACAGATGTCACATATTTATTTTTGTGTTTCTATATTTAAATGCTGAAGTGACCTTCTGTGTGCAATAATCTAATATGATAAAAAAACACACCTTTATTTTTGTTGAAATAGTGTTTAAATAGTTGGAAAAAATTGCATTTCTCATGTAAATTGTGCTGAACATTTGGGCATAATTCTCCCAGTGTGGCGTCAGCAGTGTCGGACTTTCTACTTCCTGTTATTTTCAACACATTTTTCTGCTTTTCTTCACAAACCGCTTCTTGATTTGTGCAAAACTATAATTTATATTTACAACAGGTATTACCCAACCAAATTATGTCCAGTAAATAGCCTTTTTACATTTATTTTAAATGTCTGATCCAGCAAATTTTTCACTATCGGAGTTGATGGTCGATGCCAGTGTCATTTCACTGAGAATTTGAAATAATCTGCTAAAAATGTGATTGAAATTTGATTACACACTCAACCATGTGGTTCACCAGGCCAAAACTCCTTCACAGGAATTATGATTTGACGAATAGAAATATAAGAAAACACCTTTATTTTGTTGAAATCTTGATTAAATTGTTGGAAAATTGTCCGATACCAGTGTCATTTCACTGAGAATCTGAAATAATTTGATAAAAATGTGATTGAAACTTGGTTAGAACCAGACAGCCGTCACAGTTGAGTTAAAACCGTCTCTCCAGAATGTGTGAGGATGTGTTGTGTAGTCAGGAGTTTGTAGTCTGCGAGCCGAGGTTACTGTCTGAGCTTTAATTCCCCCGTGGGTTACCTCATGTTTCCACGGCAACCCACTCGACTCATTGTGTAGACGAGAATAATCGCCTGCAAACGCAAACACACAAATATTGCGTAATGTTACTGACAGAAAAAGCAGCGTTACGTAACTTTTCTGGGTGGGGGTTTTGCCATCCGCTCGTCGTCATGGAGATGGAGATGTTGCCGTGCTTAGAATATTCCACTGTGTTTTATTGTTCAGAAATACACTGAAACACATGTATTCTTACTGTTTAAAGGGTCGCCTCTCCACAGATCTGCCATGTAACCTGTAATAGAGATACATTTAAAGCCGTACTGTGGAACATTCAGGATTTCTATTGAGACAAGCAGGTGGCAAATCGTTCACCAGAGAATTTAGTGCACGGGAAGTTCAGATTTTGGTTATTTTACGATTTTTCGGTTTAAATTCACCCAAACAAACCTAATGAGTGAATCACAGAACAGTAGACTCCTGGATGCCCCGTCGCTAACAGGAGGCACTTCACTCACTGTGTGTTTACCGTCCCGTGATTAACTGCAGTCGTGGAAATTGCTCTCACATGAAACCTTAATTAGTTTTGCTGAAGTGCTCCACTTGTTTTTGAGCTGAACTGTTTTATTTGCCGTAAAATTACATCTTAAAACTCAGAAAGCCTTACAGACATCTCCTGCATCAACTCATTTTGTGGATAATTTATGCGTCTTATTCAGGTGGATTTTTAATTTTTTTAGGAACAAATATAGCGGCAAAACAAACACAGCGATGCACCGATACAGAAATCAGAGCTGGATCATTCCCATAAAATCAGTTCAGCCGATTTCCTGATGTACTGAGGCTATTTCCAGAGTGATTTTGAACTTTCTGTCGTACAAAGTGCTCCTGTGGTTATTTAAAGGAGAAATAACAGTTGCATAACACAGATGGATCTCTTGTGTAATAAGTGAACTGTGTTTTTAGGAAATCTGTGCCCTTTTCCATCCCCACTCTGGTATTGGTACTGGGTAACTGGGAACTGGCAGATACTTAAAGTCTAAGTATCAATGTACCTAGAAACTGGAGCTGAACTTAGTATCGGAGCTAAAAAGAAGAATTGGTGCATCCATAGTTAAATATAACTCGGATTATGAATGTGACGGTCCCTGGCTTTTCTCACAAACTCCATGTTGAAATCCCATAGAGCTCTTTTCACACCAAATCCCACCGAAATAAATGAGCAGTTTGTTTGTCTGGGTCCGTTTAGCCCAGTTAACTCTAGTGGAGTCTACTGATGTAAACTTTACTTGGTCCTGGTCTGGTCCTGGTCTGGTCTTGGTCTAAGTTCAGTCTGAACATGGACAAACCCAGATGGGGACAACCATGTTCTAACTGTTTCACCATTTACTCACCTGAAGTTGTATTTGGAGTGATTTGTGTATGTTTAAAGAATCTTTAATCACTTATTTTCAAGACTCCATTTCACAGATCTCCCGTTTTCAGCTCCACCTCTACACGCCCATTTTGACGTCCACACTTCCTTTTCCAGTTTGATGTTCTTCATGGGTGATGCTCGTGGGATTGGGCGATGTTGCATCATCATTTTTGTTCAAATGTAAAAGTAATGCTCTGCTCTAGTGTGATGTGCAGCGATCCAAAGGAGAGGCCCACAGCCTGGTGTAGTCCTGGTGTAGTCCTGGTGTAGTCCTGGTGTAGTCCTGGTGTAGTCCTGGTGTAGTCCTGGTTTATCCTGGTTTAGTCCTGGTTTGGTCCATGCGGCCCTTTGTTGTCATGACATTTATGGCCTCGTCAGCTCCATCGGACACCAAGGTTTTCTCCACGCACTTGTTTCTTGAAGTCGTTTTAGCTCAATATTGTGATTTAAAAAGTACAAATTAGAACAGAATGATCCACGGAGGTCAGAGAATTGAACTGTAGAAACACACACAAACACGACAGTATTGGGGTGACTTAACTCATTTGTTTTCCTCTAAATACAAAAATTTTATCTCAAGGACTTCCACTTGTTAGATCAGGGTTTCTTACCTATTTACCCATTTGATTTGAAGTTTGGAGCCAGCAGATATTTTACTGCTCTGACTGTATGAGATGGTCATGTGATGGTCAGATAATGGTCATGTGATGGTCATGTGATAGTCAGATAATGGTCATGTGATGGTCATGTGATGGTCAGATAATGGTCATATGATGGTCATGTGATAGTCAGATAATGGTCATGTGATGGTCGGATAATGGTCATGTGTTGGTCAGATAATGTTCATGTGATGGTCAGATAATGGTCATGTGATGATCATGTGATGGTCAGATAATGGTCATGTGATGATCATGTGATGTCAGATAATGGTTATGTGATTGTCATGTGATGTCAGATAATGGTCATGAGATGATCATATGATTGTCATGTGATGGTCAGATAATGGTCATGAGATGGTCAGATCATGGTCACGTGATGATCATATGATGGACATGTGATGGTCAGATAATGGTCATGTGATGATCGTGTGATGGTCAGATAATGGTCATGTGATGGTCAGATAATGGTCATGTGATGGTCAGATAATGGTCATTTGATGGGCATGTGATGGTCAGATAATGGTCATGTGATGGTCAGATAATGGTCATGTGATGGTCAGATAATGGTCATGTGATGATCATGTGATGGTCAAATAATGGTCATGTGATGCTCATGTGATAGTCAGATAATGGTCATGTGATTCTCATGTGATAGTCAGATAATGGTCATGTGATGCTCATGTGATAATCAGATAATGGTCATGTAATAGTCAGATAATGGTCATGTGATGGTCAGATAATGGTCATGTGATGATCATGTGATGGTCAGATAATGGTCATGTGATGCTCATGTGATAGTCAGATAATGGTCATGTAATGGTCAGATAATGGTCATCTCCAGTGCTCCTCGGTTTATCCATTGTCAGCAGGTTTCTCTCAGGTTTGGAGCTGGACTGACAGCACAGGTAATAGTCTCCTGACGTGAACCTGCTTTTGACTCCTTCTGTTCGCTCTTCAGTGACCTCATGTAAACCCCGGTTAAAACTCTTCTCCAGGCACCGTGTGGGTCAGACTGCCCCCCGTCTGCTTCATGGAGATACTCTGATTTTTGTTTAGTGTTTTTGTTGTTGTTCATTTGGTGACTTTGTCTTTCCTAAATGTGGAAATAACCCTGTGCATGGGTTTGAGATGATGAAAAACGTGTATTGTTACCATGGTGATTAAAAGGTTCATATTATACTCTAATTTCGGATCTGTTCTATTGTAGCTCCCTCCTCACAAACAGACCTGGAGTTGTGTTTTGTTTCATTCACACATGTTTAACACACAAACCCTGTAGATTAAGACTCTTCAGTTCAAGGCTCAACACTCTGTTCCACCGCGTGATGTCATGTGGTGATACAGGAAGTTTGAGAAGGTGACCACATTTTAAAGGGCCACTAAACACTAAAATCACTTTTTTCTTCTGATTCTCTGTGTAAATGGGTCTAAAATAGAAGTGTGGACCTCTCTCTGACATTATTTTTGTGCATATTTGTTAAAAATGGAAGCAGTGGGTCAAAGTCGTGTCTCTCGGCCTCTTTAGGATCAACTACGGTCAGAACTTTTGAGTTTCCGGGTTGGACTAACGGCCGCAGTGAGTCAGACGCAGGTTGGTTTGTTGTGGCTGTCGGTCGACTGTTAATCATTGCTCCATTTTCATTTTCTTTACTTCTCATTTTTCACAGACCTCTGTAAAGCAGCTGCTGCTGTGATTTTGCGCTATAGAAAAATACAGTGAATTTATTGAAGCTGGTTTAGGAAGGAAAGTTACGCAGTGCAGCTTTAAGCTATGAATCAAGAAATACCAGTGCAGAAAAGTTTTAAGATACACAGTGATCCTCAAGTAGAGTGTCGTGTGTGTGTGTGTGTGTGTGTGTATGAGTGTGTGTGTGTCAGAGTGTGTGTGTGTCAGAGTGTGTGTGTCAGAGTGTGTGTGTGTGTGTGTGTGTGTGTCAGAGTGTGTGTGTGTCAGATTGTGTGTGCATGTGTGTGTGTCAGAGTGTGTGTGTGTGTGTGTCAGAGTGTGTGTGTGTGTGTGTGTGTCAGAGTGTGTGTGTGTGTGTGTGTGTCAGAGTGTGTGTGTGTCAGATTGTGTGTGCATGTGTGTGTGTCAGAGTGTGTGTGTGTGTGTGTCAGAGTGTGTGTGTTCAGTGGAGCAGAGCTGTGGGGGCCCCGGTTCGTCCCGGGCCCCAGCCGCAGTGTGGCGTGTCCCTGCACATTTTAAACCTTCTCTCCGTCTGCTGCACACGCACTTCTGTTTGCTCCTCTGCTCCTGTCGCACACCCTCCTCTTCCTCCTCCTCACACACTCTCTTTTCTCCCTCCTCTTCCTCCTCTTCTCTACCTCTCTCTCCTTCTGCAAATCTTCTTTCTCCTCCTCCTCCTATCCTCTTCACTCTCTTATCTCTCTCCTCCTCCTCCTTTTCTCTTCCTCCTCCTCACACTCTTTTCTCCCTCCTTCTCCTCTTTCTCCTCTTCTCTACCTCTCTGTTCTTCTCCAAATCTTCTTCCTCCTCCTCCTCCTCCTATCCTCTTCACTCTCTTTTTTCTCTTCTTCTCCTCTTCTTCCTCTTCTCTACCCCTCTCTCCTTTTGTAAATCTTCTTCCTCTTCCTTCTCCTCCTCCTCTCTACATTTCTCTCCATTCCAAATATTCTTCTGCTTTTTCTCCTCCTCTTCCTCCTCCTCACACTCTTTTCTCCCTCCTCCTCCTCTCTGCCTCTCTCTCCTTTTCCAAATCTTCTTTCTCCTCTTCCTTCTCCTCTTCCTTTTCCTCCTCTCACACTCTTTTCTCCCTCCACTTCCTCTCTACCTCTGTCATTCTTCAAATCTTCTTCTTACTCCTCTTCCTTCTCTCTCCATCTCTCTCTGCCTCCTCCTCTTCCTCTCTCTTCCTCCTCCTCCTTTTCCCCTTCTTTTCCTCCTCCTTGCTTCTTCCTCTCTCACTTTCTCCATCTCTTCTCCCTACTCCTCCTTTTCCTCCTCCTCTGCCTCCTCTTCTTCCTCCTCTCTCCCACAGTTTTATCCCTGTCACTTCTTCTCTCCCTCTTTTCCTCACTCTGGACTTTTTCTCTATTCTCTCTCTTCTGTTTTCAGTCTGTCTCCAGTGAAACTTGGATCTCTGAAAATTTCCCTCAAATCTCCTTCACCTTCACTTTTCTCTGTTTCTGTTTTCGTAGAATCTGCTCGAGCGTTTTTGGATTACATCAGCGCGCTCCAGCTGTGGCTCTAGTGACGAACATTCAGAACGGTTGCCATAGTAATTGAAGCTCTTATATTACACTAAACGCACTCTTGTGAGCTTTAATGATGCACTGTGTAACTTTCCTGATAGAGGGTCCACCACCTGCTCGACTCCACGGTGTTTATTCCTGAAAACTTCTACAGTTACCACGTTTACATTAGAGACTTGATTCCGAATAAAAATAAATTCCGCTTTAAAAAGTCCATGTAAACACTTAATTCCTGATGAAAATGATTCTTGTGAATTAAGATTAATCCTGAAGTCAGTGGGTTTATTCTGAGTTTAAAGCCGAATGAATTTCTTCCTGGATCATGTAAATGTTTCTTCTTCTTCAAAATAATCCCGGTGGTTGGTGCTCGTTGGCTCGTCCTTCTGACACGATCCGGACGATCCGGCTCCTCCAGTCGTCTCTTGGGACTTTCCTCCTCGTCTCTTTGGATTTGTGAGCGGGATGTGGGAGTGGGCTGAGGTGTGACAGCCTCAGACTCAGTTTGTCTTTTTCCTCTCTTCCAAACACTTCCTTCTGAATTAAAAAACATCTCAATGTGGCCAGTATGACAGTTTATTTAATTATCTCCATGGAGACAAGTGGGGCATGTCACAAAGCCAAGTTACAGGTCAGATCTGTGGAGAAGTGGACCTGCTCACTATAATTGACGAAATATAAGATCTGCTTGTTTAATGCCGTACTGTGGAACATCCCAGGCAAAGTGCTCCTTCTTGGGCAGTTTTTTATTTCTGTTACGATTTCACTGAAGGATGGATAATATGTTGTTCCATTGTAAAAGTACATTTCTTACTTGCCTGAAATAAATACATACATAAAAAATACAATAAAATAAAAGCCATAACATCACCATGGAGACAAGCAAGTTACACAGTGCACCTTTACGCCTTTACGTTATAACGTTGTTCCCTCCTCAAGAACAGACCTGGAGTTTTGTTTTGTTTCATTCACGTTTGAATAACTCTTTATTATGAGTTTGTCTATATCCCTCAAAACACCCTGCTCCACCTTGTGATGTCATGAAGTGGTAGTTTTAACAGCTCCTTTTCCCTTTAGTTCAGTCGAGATCAGCAATTCCAGAAGGACTGAAATGATCCAAATTATTCTAGTGAAGGTGTGCGCAAAAATATCAAAATATCGATATATTGTATTGTTTAATGTGATGATACAGCATTGATATCGTGGCCTGCTGTAATCGATATATCGTAACAGTATTTTTTGGTGTATTTTACTAAATTGTTTTGTGAAAAAGCTACAGTTTTGTTGCTTGTTTGGAGAAAGGAAACTTTAATCACATTTTCTCTGTTTTGAGTAAAATGGGTGTTTTTCATACTTTATTATATTACTTTACACAGTTTTAGTGGTTGAATAAAGCCTTTTAGTGTCACAGCCATGATTTAGCCTTTGTTTTTTACTGAACCATATCGAACCAGTTTGAAATACAATATATCGTATGGAATCGATTTGAAATATATCGTATCGAACCAATTATAAAAAATTATGTATCGTATTAAATCAAAAGTGCACTATATCAAAAAACGTACCGTATGGTATAACCTATGTGTCGAGGTCTGTATTGTATCGGCAGCTTCTTCATGGTGTGGAGTTTAAAAACACAGTGGAGCACTTCCTGTATCACCGTATGGCATCACAAGGTGGAACAGAGTGGGGTTTTTTTCTGTTGGATAGAAGAGCTCAGCCTAAATGTGCAGTTTTGTGTGTTAAACATGTGTGAATGAAACAATAAAACACAACCCCAGGTCTGTTTGTGATGAGGAAACAAATTAGAACATAGAAAATATTGTCATATTTATTTAACAACTGAATGGTCAAAGTCCTCAAAATGGCGTCCGTCACAGGAAAATGTAAAGGCTGAAACCGTTAATAGATCTGAGTATTAAGATTGATTTATTTTCAGGTCTTCTACAAACTCAGAATCCTTCATTCAGTTTCAGTGTCAGATCCATGAAAACACTTTTTAAAACACACATTTAGTTTTAATTTAGAATAAATTCAGTTGAAAAGACTTGATTTTGCTTCTAAAATGGTCACAGTTTTTTTCTGCTCTTATTTTGAAACTTGAAATCACAGGTATCGATTCATCCCGACGTCCTTAGTGTGCGTTTGTGTGGTGTGTGTCTGTAGCAGGACCAGACACAGGAGTCAGGCAAAAAGTGTGTGTGTATGGTTGTGTTTTGTGTGTTTTGTGTTTTGCTGCTGTGTGGTTTGAGCAGTAGCAGCAGACAGAGTCAAACAGAGTTGTGTGGTTGTGTGTTGTGTGTGTTTTGTGGTTGTTGGTGCAGACAGAGGGGTCTGACAGAGGTGTGTGTTTGTGTTTGTGTGTGTGTGTTTTGTGGTTGTGTTGCTGCAGACAGAGCAGTCAGACAGAGTTGTGTGTGTTGAGTGTGTGTTTGTGTGTGTGTTTGTGTGTGTTTGTGTGTGTGTGTGTGTGTAGCAGGACCAGACACAGGAGTCAGAGTTGTGTGTGTGTGTTGTGCGTGTATGTGTGTGTGTGTTGTGCGTGTATGTGTGTGTGTTGTGCGTGTATGTGTGTGTGTTGTGTATATATGTGTGTGTGTTGTGTGTATATGTGCGTGTGCGTTGTGTGTATGTGTGTGTGTGTTGTGTGTGTGTGTGTTGTGTGTATGTGTGTGTGTGTGTGTGTGTTGTGTGTATATGTGTGTGTTATGTGTGTGTGTGTATGTGTTGTGTGTGTGTGTTGTGCGCGTGTGTGTATATGTGTGTGTGTGTGTTGTGTGTATATGTGTGTGTGTTGTGTGTATATGTGTGTGTGTGTTGTGTGTGTGTGTTGCTGCAGACACAGGAGTCAGTGTTTTGTGTGTATGGTTGTGTGTGTGTTTGTGCGTGTGCGTTGTGTGTATGTGTTGTGTGTATGTGTGTGTGTGTGTTGTGTGTGTGTGTGTGTTGTGTGTATATGTGTGTGTTGTGTGTATGTGTGTGTGTGTATGTGTTGTGTGTGTGTGTGTGTTGTGCGTGTGTGTGTGTGTATATGTGTGTGTGTTGTGTGTATATTTGTGTGTGTGTTGTATGTGCGTGTGTGTTGTGTGTGAGTTGTGTGTGTGTGTATATGTGTGTGTGTATGTTGTGTGTATATGTGTGTGTGTGTGTGTGTATGTGTGTGTGTGTGTTGTGTATGTGTTGTGTGTATATGTGTGTGTGTGTGTGTGTTGTGTGCATATGTGTGTATGTGTGTGTTGTGTGTGTATATGTGTTGTGTTTGTGTGTTGTGTGTATATGTGTGTGTTGTGTGTGTATATGTGTATGTGTGTTGTGTGTATATGTGTGTGTGTATGTGTTGTGTGTATATGTGTGTGTGTGTATGTGTTGAGTGTATATGTGTGTGTTGCTGCAGGAGTCAGACAGAGTTGGTGCAGACTGCAGATGAGACTTTACTGACACCAGAGCATCAGCTTCTCCCTCCTCCTCCTCTGCCTCTTCCCTCTTTCTCACTCTGTCTCACTCTCTTTGTCTCTCTCTCCCTCCCTCTCTCCTTGCTCTCTCTCTCCCCCTCCCTTCCTCTGTCCATCTCCTTTCTCTTCTCCCTCTGTCCCTCTCTTCTCCCTTTCTCCTCTGTCTCCTCCCTCTCTCCATCTCTTCTTTCTCACCTCCCTCTCTCCATCTCTTCTTTCTCACCTCCCTTTCTCATCTCTTCTTTCTCACCTCCCTCTCTCATCTCTTCTTTTTCTCCTCCCCCTCTCCATCTCTTCTTTCTCACCTCCCTCTCTCCATCTCTTCTTTCTCACCTGCCTCTCTCATCTCTTCTTTTTCTCCTCCCCCTCTCCATCTCTTCTTTCTCACCTCCCTTTCTCTTGTCTCTCCTCCCTCTCTCCATCTCTTCTTTCTCACCTCCCTTTCTCTTGTCTCTCCTCCCTCTCTCCATCTCTTCTTTCTCACCTTCCTTCCTCTTGTCTCTCCTCTCTCTCTCCATCTCTTCTTTCTCTCCTCCCTCTCTCATCTCTTCTTTCTCTCCTCCCCCTCTCCATTTCTTCTTTCTCTCCTCCCTCTCTCCATTTCTTCTTTCTCTCCCTTTCTCTTGTCTCTCCTCCCTCTCTCCATCTCTTCTTTCTCACCTCCCTCTCTCCATTTATTCTTTCTCTCCTCCCTCTCTCCCTCTCTTCTTCCTCTCCTCCTCTCTCCTTGCTCTCTTTCTCCCCCCTCTCTTCCTCTGTCCATCTCTCCTTTCTCTCCTCCCTCTCTCATCTCTCCTTTCTCTCCTCCCTCTCTCATCTCTCCTTTCTCTCCTCGCTATCTTTCTTTCCTTCTCTCCATCACTCCTTTCTCTCCTCGCTCTTTCTCTCCCTCTCTCCATCTCTTTCTCATTCCCACTCTCCTCCCTCTCTCATCTCTTCCTTCTCTCCTCGCTCTCTCCATATCTTCTCTCTCTCTCTCCCACTCTTCTCCCTTTGTCCCTCCCTCTCTCCATCTCTTCTTTCTCCCGTCGCTCTTTTTCTTTCTCCCTCTTTTGTCTCTTTTTCTCTCTCCCTCTCTTCTGTCTCTCTTTCTCTCTCCCTCTCTTCTGTCTCTCTTTCTCTCTTCATTTTTCATGTAAATCTCGTCTGTCGACGTTAAGTTCTAAAGTTAAAATAAAAACAGTTACATAATCAGAAGAAAAAAGATCATCTGAAGAACAGGAAATATTTAGATGGTGAAATAAGAAGAAGAGATAAAGAGTAAAAGTCTTTGTGGAGTAAAAATGTCTTAAAGTCGTCCTCACTGGGATCACCTCAGGGATGCAGGGAGGAGGCGCTGAAGGTGTGGAGGAGGAAAACCTGGAAGGAAGTGAGAGAAAAGAGAAACTCCTCCTTTCTCCTCTCTCTGTTTCTCTTCTTCTCTCTTTTCACTCGTCTCTTCTGATCACGTCTTTTCATTTACACATTATCCGAGCCCTTAAATGTGAGCAGTTGTTAAATGTTCTGTGACTCTTTTTCTCCGTTTCTCTTTTGGGTCGATTTAAACATTTTGAGGCGTTGCGCATAAAGTTCCACTACGGAATATTTCAACTTTTTTCTTTTACGTTCTTAAATTATAGCCACATTCTTCAGTTATTATAGTTTTAAAGGCAGCACGAGTAGAAAACAGTGAGTAACACCTCCCGGTCTCTTTGTCAGAGCCAGTGATGAGGTGACCACTGCGGGTTATTCGTTTCCATAGTAACAACAGCGACTTTTAAGGTGCACTGTGTAACTTCTGGTGGAGGATGACAGTGGGTTCTGTCTGTTCGCTCCTTCACCACGTCTTTCTCTCAAACTGCAAACAAACTGCAAACACGTCGGCTCAGATTTGATGGTTTCTCGTTCAGGAACATGTGAAAAAGTCCATTACAGCTTCAGTCTTTCACACAGCAGAACTTAAGCTCTGCACGGGAAGAGGTCAGGGAACAACCCCGGGCGCATTACCCAGACTCTGCAGCCTCCTGTCTGTGCACGGAGCGACCGGGAGAAAAGGGGGAGTCGTGTCTTTCCTTTCGCTCCTCAGATTAAAATGACAGGAAAAGTTCAGTGTCCCAAATCAAACTCTTGTCCGTGCGCTGAGGCTCCTCTCGTTTAGTCCGATCTTTAGAAAAAGTCACACTTTGAGCCCATTGTCCGTGATGTCGTTGCTCTGTTCCTCTGGCCTTCCCACAGTCCCCATGAGCACAAAGCTCATCTTTAACTTCAGGCCTGAGCTCAGCTTTGGTCAGACTCAGGATTATTTCTGTCATGCAGTGAGTTGAGTTTTAAACTTGAGTCTGAAGCTCGATCCAGCTCAGGATTTTAGGAAAAGCCTGGATTTGTTCAGCAACTTTGATGAACATGTCCCAGGTCAGTGTTTTTATAGATAAGCAAGATAGATACTTGCTTATATATATACTGCGGAACATTCCAGGCACAGTAATATCATCTCTACGGAGACGGGCAGGTGTTAGAAAAGTTCCACAGTGCCCGTTTAAAGCCCATTCAGTACTGTACCTGTCATACCTGTTACTCTGGTTCTCACTCATTTTCCATTGAGTCGATGGAGTGAAGCTGAGGACAAACACTGTCTGCGGTCGCTATGGTGACGGATGCTTATGTTGAGTGTCCATACAGTGATGATGTGCCGTACGTTCTCTCTGTCTGTGCGATGTAAACATAAGTGTGGCTGTCGGGTGACTAAAGGCTTTGTGACGCAGAGGCTCAGTGTGTCTCCAATTACAAAAACATTTCCTCCTTCGTTTAGTCTGAGGTGACGTCTTCTGATCTGATGGAAAATGATAAAATTCTGCTTTTCAGATGAGGAAGCAAAATTCTACAGGCCTATCATATTTACTACAGATGGAGCAGCTCACATGAATAGTCCTAAAATGCAGATTTGTGTTGTAATACAGAGAGTTTGGCTCTGGTCACTCAGAAAAGATCAGGTTCAACATTTGTGAAATTACCTCTTAGATATTTGATAGGAAAGCACAGTGTGATCAATAGGAAAATCAATCTCTTGCCCTTCATCCGGGAGTATGAGATTATGGCATTCTATAATCTGAAAACCTCCAACAGCAAGAATCAGGGATGAGCCAAGATCTCACGAGACAAAATTGCCACAAGATCGTGCACACGTGAGAAAAATGATCTCGTGAGGTTGTTTCCCCCAGAATTTAGAATTTATCTTTGGCTTGGACAGAAAAAGATGCTGGTGAGTTATACAATTTGAGAAGCTGTAGCTCCAAAAAGCAGTGCATTTACTTTTTTTATTTTATTTTATTATTCTGAATTAATTGCTCTAAATTAAATAGTTCAGAATTAAAACATTAACACATTAAATGGTCTTTATTTAATGGGGCTCAGTGTCTGGGGGTGGGGAAGGTTCTGATTGGACAGTAACACAAACGTATTTTCGTCTTTGGGAAGAAAACCCATACTTCAGCTACTCCCGGCTTTTCTGTCATCTCGGTTTGTCGTTTCGCCGCCGACACAAACACGATCCAAACTTTTTCTGCAGTGGTTCTGATGATAATGAAGCAGCAGCTGGAGAATTCTCTCCTCACGCTTTACGTCTGTGAGCTGAGGAGGTGAAGGGAAGAGTGTGGGAGAAGGAGGAAGAAGACAAACTGAGTGTGAGGCTGCCACACCTCAGCCCACTCCCACATCCCGCTCACAAATCCAAAGAGACGTGGAGGAAAGTCCCAAGAGACGACTGGAGGAGCCGGATCGTCCGGATCACGTCAGAAGGACGAGCCAACGAGCACCCACCACCGGGATTATTTTGAAGAAGAAGAAACATTTACATGATTCAGGAAGAAATTCTTATTCTGAATTAAAGCTCCCATGTAAACTTGGCAAATGACTGCTGAAGTATGACATGAAATAAATTAACCTGATTATACCCGATTTATTCCAAATGATTACAAATCTCGTCTTGTCTGGTTCTCGTGGACCCAGTCTCATGGTTTGTCTCGTCTCGTAAAAAATTCACTTAAAACACTGTTTAACTTCTGATGGAGACTCCACAACGTGTTTATATCCATGGAGATGTTGTTGCTTTGCTTGAAATGTTCCACAGTATGACATTAAACATATTTATCTACATGGAGATAAAAAAGTGGCAGCACCAGGCCAAGTTACAGGTCAGATCTGTGGAGAGGTGACCCCCTCTCTCAGTACATTTAAAAATATATTTATCAAGGGATTTTTGAAACCGTAAAAAAACACCTGTGATATGATAAATCTAAGATGGTTAATTTAATGCCATGCTGTGGAACATTCCAGGCAAAGGAATATCATTTCCATGGAGACAAGCACTAGGCAGACCCCCCTACAAAAATGTGACATATTGTATCTTTAAATGATGTGACTAAATATATGTGGAAATATCAGGTTTTTTTAGTTTTTTGTATTGATCAGCCACAGGAAAAGAAGGCGATTTTTCCTGCTCAGACATTTTAAACTCAACATGTTTATTGACTGTTGTTTGACTCTGTTTTTACCTGTTTTCTGCATAAAGTCTGGGGGTTTTGGAGGCGTTGAAACAGACACATGCTTCTCAGAGTTATGGATTTCACAGATCTGTCTCCCCACAGGGAAATGAGCTACGGAAGATTCTCCTCACGCGATACTTCGGAAATCAAAAGCTCCACTCGAAGACGGAGCACAGCAGTGGAACCGGCTCCACCGGCGCCTTCTCCAAACCGTCGTCTGGAGGTACTGAAGAGAAACTCCGATAAACCCGAGAGACTGTGTCCTGAACAAAGCACAGACTGCACATGTCCACACACATCTGACAGCTACACACACTGAAATATTCAGACTAATGAATTGTATTGTAACTGTTGGTCTGATATTTGGACTTTTTATTGAATGGGCTATTGGCCTTAAATCTCCACTACAGTCCAATATTTTGTTATGGACGATCTGCTGCACATACAAAGCTTCATTTGAACACACAGCTCTCTTACAGGTTTGAGGTTAAAATTGGATATGGGGGAGTTTGTATCACATAATTTCATCACATCACATCATTTGGAGAAAAAATCATCCATAGATATCGAAAAAAACAAAACAAAAACATATGGGTCTATTTCTATGGTCTAGTCACATATTCTCTGCTCTGGTTGAGGACTGGAGGTCTGTGTAACTCTGTGGAGATGTTTTTGAAAGAACTATTGAAACCTTATGATGTACAAATATTTGACCTTTTCATTACGTGTTGTCATCTTATTCTTAAAGCTAACGCCTGTTCAAACTATGGCCCAGGGATGTGACCTTCAGACCAGTTTTTCTTGTCCCTCAGGCTTCCAGTTGAATTGGCTCATATTACCTTAAGCAGAACTTTCTACTCCAAGTTTTGGAAAATCTTTCTTGATAAAAACCAGTGTCAAATACTGAGTGTGTCCTATTGAGGGTTTGATCATAAAAAGGGTCTGGGGGCTCATTCTGACCTGTTATAAATGAGCAGATTTGACTCTGTTGACACCAGTCCATGGTTCTTGATCGACTCTCTGCTTCGTTTGTTTTGATGTGCAGCTTTTGCAGTTTTCAGTTGACAAAATCTTTGCACACCTTCCACTGTGACCCTACTGTGAAAACTTCATTACAGTTTAGTTTATTTATACTAACAGAAAAAAATGGTTGAACTCAGTGCTGGGATTTGTTTCATGTGGATCGTCCTGGTAATTACAGAGATATGAACCATAAACCCAGTCAACAAATCTGTAATCTGACATTTACACAGCAAAATCCACCTGAGGATTCTGACCTGACCTCCAGCTCAGGTTTAACTATAAAGATTTTGTGTTATAGAGCAAACTGTACAGTGATATGATGTCCTGTGTGTCAGTGGTGCTTTATGTGATTGTTCTGTGCCCGTGTTCTGTGCCCGTGTTGTGCCCAGGAGGCTCCCCCCTGCTGGACGTGGACAAACCGGGCAGCAGCGTGGTGGAGATCCAGTGTCTACTGGACAGTGTGGGCGCCTCAGAGCTCGTGATAGATCTGATCGTCAGCACCAAGAACGACCGAGTGTTTGAGGAGAGCATCCTGCTGGGCATCGCTCTGCTGCAGGGAGGAAACACACAGATACAGGTGAGGAATACACAGAAACACACAGGTACAGGTGAGGAATACACAGAAACACACAGGTACAGGTGAGAAATATACAAAAACACACAGGTACAGGTGAGGAATACACAGAAACACAGGTACAGGTGAGAAATATACAGAAACACACTGGTACAGGTGAGAAATACACAGAAACACACAGGTACAGGTGAGGAATACACAGAAACACACTGGTACAGGTGAGAAATACACAGAAACACACTGGTACAGGTGAGAAATACACACAAACACACAGGTACAGGTGAGGAATACACAGAAACACACTGGTACAGGTGAGAAATACACAGAAACACACAGGTACAGGTGAGGAATACACAGAAACACACAGGTACAGGTGAGGAATGCACAGAAACACACTGGTACAGGTGAGAAATACACAGATACACACTGTTACAGGTGAGGAATACACAGAAACACACAGGTACAGGTGAGGAATACACAGAAACACACTGGTACAGGTGAGAAATACACAGATACACACTGTTACAGGTGAGGAATACACAGATACAGGTGAGAAATACACAGATACACACTGTTACAGGTGAGAAATACACAGATACACACTGTTACAGGTGAGGAATACACAGATACACACTGTTACAGGTGAGGAATACACAGATACAGGTGAGAAATACACAGATACACACTGTTACAGGTGAGGAATACACAAATACAGATGAGAAATACACAGATACACACAGTTACAGGTGAGAAACACACAGAAGCACACAGGTACAGGTGAGAAACACACAGAAACGCACAGGTACAGGTGAGAAATACACAGAAACGCACAGGTACAGGTGAGAAATACACAGAAACGCACAGGTACAGGTGAGGAATACACAGATACAGGTGAGAAATACACAGAAACGCACAGGTACAGGTGAGAAATACACAGAAACGCACAGGTACAGGTGAGGAATACACAGATACACACAGGTACAGGTGAGAAATACACAGAAACACACAGGTACAGGTGAGAAATACACAGAAACACACTGTTACAGGTGAGGAATACACAGATACAAGTGAAAAACACAGGTGCAGTTGAGAAATACACAGAAACACACAGGTACAGGTGAGAAATACACAGATACACACTGTTACAGGTGAGGAATACACAGATACAGGTGAGAAATACACAGATACACACTGTTACAGGTGAGAAATACACAGAAACGCACAGGTACAGGTGAGAAATACACAGAAACGCACAGGTACAGGTGAGGAATACACAGATACACACAGGTACAGGTGAGAAATACACAGAAACACACAGGTACAGGTGAGAAATACACAGAAACGCACAGATACAAGTGAGAAATACACAGATACACACAGGTACAGGTGAGGAATACACAGATACACACAGGTACAGGTGAGAAATACACAGAAACACACAGGTACAGGTGAGAAATACACAGAAACACACAGGTACAGGTGAGAAATACACAGAAACACACAGGTACAGGTGAGAAATACACAGATACACACAGGTACAGGTGAGAAACATTAGAACATGACTTAAAGCTCACAGGAGTCGGTTTTGTGTGATATCGGACCCTTCACATGAAAACTAAACCTGTCTAATTATGAAATCCTTCCTTCCACAGAATTCCTTTTACCACCAACTGCACAAACAGAAGAAGTCGGAGCGTTTCTTCAAAGTTTTCTTCGACCACATGCAGGTGGCTCAGCAGGAGATCCGAGCCACCGTGTCCGTCAACATGTTTGAGCTGAGCAGCCGGAAGAGAGAGGACGACGGCGAGGGGGGCGGGGCCGGACGATTCAAGAAAGGTAACGGTGATAACACTGCGTCTCACCTCTGTGCCCTCACACACACACACACACAGCGTTAGGATTGGTTCGCTCGATGGTCGGTGGGTACTTTTATTGAACCAGTCGCTGCTGTTTGGTGGTGACGTCTGTAAAGCTCCGGACACTCAGTGGAGTCAGAGTAAATCCCGACACAACAGCAAATCCCGTAGGAAGAAGGGCAATAACGTCTTTCCCCTCGATAAAATTCACCAAACCTTCTCTTTGTTCCGGCTTTAAATCCTCGATGTCGGGAATCGTCGCTGACACAAATGTCTGTCTTCGTCTCCATCTGTCTGGACGCTTTGTTTCCTGTTGGACACAAAAGGACCCAGAGGAGCTGGAGTTTGACCTCAGGGCTTCACCGCTCACAGCTGATTGGCCCGAGCGCCGACTACAACTTCCGGGGTTCAAATCGCCGAGTGTTTCTGATTCCTGACGAGTCGCTGGAGAAAAATTAAACTGAGCAGAGACACTAGGGGGCGCCAGCCTGGATAGACCAAACCTGCAGTGCTTTTATTTTAGAGGTGTTTTTTAAATGACTTTTTTGTTCGGCAGCGTCACTTTTTCATTGCTTAGTCCTAAAATAAACTCTTCCCAGTTTGAGCAGCATTCAGAACAATGAGAGTTACTGCTTTTTATAAAGAAATTAATATTCTGCAGAATTGAGTTAAGCATTTTGACTCTGCAATATTTTCTGTTTTTCATGTGGCCCCATGGAAAAAATAAGTGCCGACCCCTGGACTAGAACGTTCAGTCAAAGTTTCAAAAGGAAGAAGGAAATCATTCTTACATATTTAACAAACGGGGCAGTGATGTAGTTCTGTTGACACGATTTCACGATTTTTAAATCCTCTCGAACACTGATAATTGAAAGATTTTTATACCCTGAAAATATAAAATATTTTTAACCCAAAATGTTCAAAAGTGCAGCATTTAACATACCCCCCCCCCCTCCCCCCCCAATATGAGGAATACATTTTGATTATTATTTCTCATAACACTAAGGCTTACTGTAAAATCTATTCTCGTGTACAGTTTGGGTGGTCCCCTTTGCTCCTGAGCCCCTTTGGTCCAGGATTATAACAGTAAAGGAGTTAAAATCCCCATTCTCCTATAGGGTCACATGTGAGAGCGTGTGACCCAGGAGCCCATCAGAGCCTATTGTGTCTGAACTGTGCCTCACACGTTTACGCCGAACAACGACGAGGGCTGAGGCCAGAGGGAGCGTGACGTCACCACAGCGCTCGGCTCCAGCCTCATCAAGTTATAGGAGTCCATTTCAAAGAGAGAAATAAAAACCTCAGGATCATGTAGAGCGGGTTGAAACGAACATTTACAGACCGAAATGACGAACAAACAGGAGGTACAGAGAGGAGGGACCATTTTCAGTGCAAATTTGAGTCCAAGTTGATGGAGCTTATTTACCGTATACTAGTTTATACATCGGTTACTTTACTATCGTTACCAGTTAGTCCAGGGTGACCAGACGTCCCTGTTTCCCCGGGACAGTCCCAGTTTTTTTTCAAGAAATGTCCCAGATGTCCCTATTTTTGACCAATCTGATCCTGCCAACAGTAAAGAGAAACATAAATTGTAATTTGTTGAGGTAAAATACGAAAAATTATCTTAAAAACGACCAAAACACAAAGAAAATGTGACAAAACTGACTCACATGTTCGTCATTAATGGTCTCTACATAATAATTTTCCTTAATTACGCACTTATTTTACTATTTTATTATTACTGACCACCAAAAAACCATGGATGTTCCAGTTTTTTATTCTGAAATCTGGTCACCCTATGTTAGTCACCCCAGGAGATCACAGCCCTGCAAAATGTGTAGTTATTGTTACTTGGACTGCAGTGATTCATTTCAATAATTAAGACTAATTGACGACTAAAAAAATCATTAACTATTTTAATCTAACTCAAGCTGTAAAAGATGATTTAGGTCTTATTGTTGTGAATATTTGTTCAATTTGTTTCTCACCGATACATGGCTCCAGAACTCAAATCTCACCTGAATGTTTTTTTTTTTTTTTTTTACAATTGAGAAAACCAAACTGCAAAAATCACATGTGTTTCATTGTTGCAGATTTAACAGGCTCAATACACAATTTACTTCTTATTACATTTAATTTAAAGTCATATTACACAGAAATGACTCTTGTTTGAGCTTTAAGTCATGTTCTAATGTTGTTTCCTTGTCAAAAACAAACCTGGATTTATGTTTTGGTTCATTCACACATTTGAGTAACTATTATTAGTCTGTCTGCATCTCCAAAGCTCAAAACGCTTTGTTCCACCTTGTGATGTCATGAAGCCGTACTTTTCTCAGCTCCTTTTACCTTTAGCTCAGGAGAGATTAGTAATTTCATGACTGAAAATGATCCACATGATTCTAGTGAAGTTGTTACCGTTGATATTTCCTGTTGTAGGTAAAGACTCGAACCTGCACATGAGAGACGACATGCGTGGGCAGCTGAAGGAGGCGTCCTCTGCCACCTCCAAGGCTTTCTGCGCCTACAGGAAAGAGCTGGAGCCTGACTTGGAGGGCCTGGGCCACAACAGCGAGGTCCTGGGCTCGGAGGAGGTCCTGGAGGAGACCCAGATGAGCCCCTCCATCTCCATCATGAACCCCATCCTCCGCTATCTCCAGCTCCTCTGCGAGAACCACAACTCAGAGCTGCAGGTGACAAACATCTGTTTTTTCATCCTAAAAACCAAGCCCGTCACAATAACGTAGACTTAGACTAAAGGCCACCACATGCTACAGAGGAATTTGCCTGATTTAAGGCTGCGATTTGCTTCTCCTTGAGCTTGAGGAGGCGTGACCTGACTTTGTGTGTGATTTTGAAGCCGCTCCTCGTGTTTGTTTGTGTGTGTTGGAGCTGCTCTGTCAGATCGTAACCACTGAACATCAGCAACGCTACGATAACGCCAAATAAAACAGGAGCAGAGGAGTGACAGACACAGAGACGCAAGATACGATCTCAGGAAACAGCGAAAATAATGAGAAGATTTATTATTCTCCTCTCATAAAACCGTACATTTAATCTGCAGCGTCTCATCCACATTATCCAGAGAATTTATCCTCCACAAATAACAACCCCAGTCCACAAACCCGCTCTGTGAATCCAGTTTTCTTGGTTCTTTAACAGTAAAAGTCTGGATAGTTCGTCCCGTGTGTCTGTTTCCATCCACAGCCACGGATCGAGGTGAAGCTGCAGATCAGCCACAGTGACTCTACTTCCTGTGGACTTTATCTCCTCTTTTCTGCCTTAAAAATCCTGGATCTGAAGTATCGCTCCACATTTCACAAATAATAATCACAGTTTGGACTTGAGCTCTGAACTTTGAACCCTTCAGAGTCTCAGAGCGAGTGGTTTTACTGCAGACAGGAAACAGCTGAGGCCATCACAGCCTCACAGCTTTAGATCCTGTGCTCCACACACAGATCTGCTGCAGTGTTTGTGATCAGATATTTTAAGCCTCATCAGATTCTCCTCGTGTCTGTGGTGTTTGCGCTTTTTGTTGCACGATTAAAAATCTTGTAAGACCAAAAAATCCTGTTGTGTGTGACGGCCTTTACATTTAGACAAACTTTATTGATCACAGAGGAAATGACTTGGACACAGAACCTCACATATCATGATATCTTGTATTAACCAAGAGCAAAAAGAGTTCAAAATAAGTAGGAAACACATCAGAGACTCATCCCCACTCCCCATGTTTAAAAAAGAAGAAAAAAACACCTTTCATTCCTTCATATTTCTTTTGTTTGTCTTCGTTTGTCTCTTCATGTAAACCGCCTTTGAGTATCTTTAAATCTTAATCTTTAATTTACCTTTGAACTCCTTTTTCCAGAACTTCCTGAGAAACCAGAACAATAAGACCAACTATAACCTGGTGTGTGAGACGCTGCAGTTCCTGGACTGTATCTGCGGCAGCACCACAGGAGGCCTGGGGCTGCTGGGACTTTACATCAACGAGAGCAACGTGGACCTGGTCCGACAGACCCTGGAGACCATCACAGAGTACTGCCAAGGGCCCTGCCACGAGAACCAGGTCAGACTGTAGGGGGCGCTGTCACAAAAAGATCTCAATTTTCAATGATTTTAAGGTTTTATATTATGCAAAACTGACTCTTGTGAGCATTAAGTCATGTTTTAATGCTGTTAACTCCTCAAAAACAGACCTGAATTTGTGTTTTATTTAGTTTCATTCACATGTTTAACACACAAACCTGCATGAGAACATAGCGGTAGATCAGAAAATAGTGTAATGTGGGCCCTTTAAAAGTGCCAATCTACAGGAATTCTCTCAAAATAAACAATATACAATTATTCCTTCACGTTTAATGCAAAAAAGTTCAATTTCTTCCTTTTGAACTCTGAACTCTGCTCCAAACCTGACCCTTTTCCTGATTACTGACTATTAGGATCCAGCTTCCACTCTTTGGTTTTCTAACTGTTTTCCCCTCGTGATGGGAAACACACTTTGTTTCCCTGTGTGCTGACCTGACGTCTGTGCCATTATAACTGTCATATTTAAGAGGATTATCAGCTTCTCTGCTCCAGTCTGTTTAACTAATGCAACAATACGATTATCCCTGGTAAATGATCCACTTAAAGTCATTGTAATTCTGTTGCCTGAGCACATTTTAATATTGTGACTTGTTGGATAAAAGACCTTTTTCACATCAGTCTGAAGTGTCGCGCTGTAGGTTTGCAGATCTTCCTGTTAATGTTTTTCTGTGGTAAATGTGTGTGTAAATGTGAATATTATCATTATTTGTTGGGAATTTGCTCCTCAAACTTGACCTTTTTATCCTATGGATTAAAGTCCTTTCAGGACTGAAAGGGGCAGGGGGCAGGTTTGGGGGTCAGGGCATTAACTAAGGATTTACTAAGCCTGAATTTGTTGCAGATGAATTCAGTATCCTGCTTATTATAAAGAGTTTGTGAATATTGTGACGTCACGTGGATGCAACCTGGTCATTAGTCGCTTTTTCACAACAGAAATCCTCATATTTGACAGTATTATTTCATCATATCAGCAAACTACAAAAAAGCCTGGACAAAATTTAAGAAATAAACACTTAAATCTATCAGAAAATGACTTAAAAGTAGTGAAATGATCTGTCCCTGCAGCAAGATCATTTTACTGGACAAGTTCTCTTCAAATAAATGACCTCTAGACGAGAATGAAGCATCTCAGAACGAGTCAGGAGAGAATAAATCTGAAAACAAGATGAAAAACCTGAGAGAAGTTTTAAAATCGTGTCCAGATCAGAGACATTTGCAGTGCAGAGTCCCTAACGTCTTTCTCTTCTTCTTCTTCTTCTTTTTCTGCAGTCGTGTATCGCCAGACACGAGTCCAACGGCATCGACATCATCATCGCTCTGATCGTGAACCCCATAAACCCTCTGGGAAAGAACCGTCTGGACCTGGTGCTGGAGCTGAAGGTGAGCGTCCTGTGGCTTCGGTCAGGATAAATACACAGATTTATGTCCATATAACGAGCTTTGACTGGACTGGTTTCTTTTCCTTTTTATTATTTATTGGTATTCTTGCTCTTATTTGAGTGGACAGGTTTTATTGTCTTAATGAGGAACAGTGGAGTTAAACAGAGCTTTATTTTATATTTCTACTGGATGTGTTATTTGTATTTCTGCCACCGCAAATGTGCGATAGAAATAAATTCGATAAAAAACAAGCTGTATATGAGCAATATACAGTATATCAATCAATCAGACTTTATTTGTACAGCACTTTGCAACTGAAAAATGAGAATAATTAACAAGAACAACCCCATCCCATCATTTTTTTCATATATACAGCAGAAACATAAAATATAAAGCTCCAAAAGTAGTAAAAATGGTTAAAAAATAAATATTGAGAGCTAAAATTAGATGAAGACTAAGTAAAATAATAATAATAATACAATTTAAATGACATTTGTTTCGATTAAAAGCTAAATTACAAAGATACGTTGAGTTATATCCAGTCTATGAGCTGTTGTTTGCTCTCAGTTTGAGTTTGTGTTTCACTTCATATTTGTTCACTTTTACCCCCAGAGGTGTGAGGAGTGTGAGACGCTGCAGGTGAACAGGAAAAATCTTAAATTTAGAAATATCCTTTTGAAACTTCTGCTGTAGTTTACTCACAGAAATGCAAACAGAAACATGGAAAGAAACAAGTTTCAGTTTCTTCTTTTTGTTGACACATTAGATACTAAAATATACAGAGAGGATTTTGGATCTTAGAACTAGACCTGACTGAAAATTAACCTGAAAATGTAAATTTCCTTTATATTTGTTTTGTTTTGGACGCAGGAGGATTAAATATTAAAATATCGTTCAGTGCAGATTGGAGTTTTGTTGTTTCCACTTGAAAGATTAATGTTAAGAGACCAAAGTGACCAAAAAAACCCAAAAATACAAAATAAAATGTTTTGGCTGCAGTGTCTTGCCTTTTAATGAGTCTTTAAAGCCTTTTTTAAAAATTATGTTTAACAATATTCAGACAGTTTTTAAACAGCACCTCAAGTATGTGCTAAAATCTGCTGGCGAATCTAAATGTTTTTAATGGATCAGAAAATGAAGCTCAGAAGCACAGAAATAATGAATTTTAATGGTTTTAATTATGGACGGCAAAACCCACAACCCACAACCAAACAGTAAGATTTTGCACACCACACAAAAAAATCCTGTTTTAGCCATGTTTTATGTTTAAAACTTTACTTCCTGGTTGGAAATCAGGACATTTTGCATATGTTAAAAAACAATTACACTATTATCCCATTTCTGTTTCTTATTTCCAGCCAAACTTTGTGTCTCTGTCTTAAAACGTGTAAATAAATGGACTGATTTTGACTTTTCTTTAGAACAATGCCTCCAAACTCCTGCTGGCCATCATGGAGAGCCGCCACGACAGCGAGAACGCCGAGAAGATCCTCTACAAGATGAGACCCACTGAGCTGGTAACACAAGAACACAACAAACATGACTCTCATGACTTTTCAAAGACTTTGGGTGGATATCGGCCTTATTTTTCTGACAAACCTGTGAATACTTTCTAAAGATAAACCGATATCTGTCAGTTGGCCGATACACAGGCCCTTTTATTCTATGCACTATCGACTTTATATCTGCAGCCGATATTTAGTTTTGATCCTTCTGCGCCTAAAAACACACACAAAGCTTTATTTGAACTTGAATAAGAAGAGAAAACTGTGACCGCACAGTTTCCTTATGGGTTTGTGCTGAACGAAACTGCAGAATTTGAGGAAAATCGGCCATTGGTCGCTCTAGATTCTAAACAATTGATCTCTAATACTTTCCTTTTTATGTTTTAATACTATTTTATATAAGAGTCCAGATTTTCAGCACATCCAACAGCTTTACAGTTTGCAGAGAGACGATATTGTAAACAGTTGTGACCATTAAAACTGGGATAATCTTAAGACCTAATGGGGTTTGCATGTTCTCATTACCTGAAGATATGTTTTTGTGATTTTTTTTGTTTTTGTTTCTGAGTTTTCTGTGAGTTTTTGTAATTTTAAGCATATTGTTTTGTGTTTTTGTGAGTTGTGCGTGAATTTCTGTGCAGTTTTTCTGAGTTTTGTGTGAGTTTTTGTGAGTTTGTGTCCATTTTATGCAGTTTGTGCAGTGTTTTATGTTTCTTTGAGTTTTTATTGTGAGTTTTCATGCATATTTTGTGCAGTGTTTTGAGTTTCTGTGCGTTTCTGTGAGTTTTGTGAATGCGTTGGTGCAGGTGGATGTGATGAAGGAGGCGTACACTCAGGGCCTGGAGAGCGAGGAGGAGGAGGACAGCGTCGTAGACAAGATCAGGTCCAGAGATGTGGGACACAACATCTACATCCTCGCCCATCAGGTACACACTAAAAACACTAATATAGTAAATACAGTGACTATGACTCGGACTAAAGTAAAAGCTTTGGTTGTTTGGCTCTGAAAAACAGACAGACACACATCTCCACAAACCTGACTCTTATTTGGCCGGGTTGTTTCCCTGCTTTGTTATCGTCCTGACCTTTGGCATAAAACGTGCATGAAGAATGTTCCAAAGTACGGCTTTAACGTTCTGTTTCCATGGAATCCGGTGACAATAAAGACCAGGTATCAATAAAGACCCTGTTATGGAAAACATCTCTCTCGATGATAAAGAATGAATCTATTTGCGAAGCCCGATGAGTTTTTGCCTCTGAGCTCTGAGGATTTATACGGAAATACAAATTACACACATGTCAACGCAGAGGGACTTTTGTTTCATAGACTAGTGGTAACCAAAATCACCGTAAAATACCAAATAGTCGCTGGGGCTTTTATTAGTTTCACTTCACAGAGCGTTTCAGGAGAGTTTCCCACATGTGAAAGTGACTCCTGAATCACAGAAAGTCGTTCAAACCCTCCACAACACGCAGACATTTCTTTAGCCAAACAAACGACAGACGCAGCGAGTGTGGAGCAGCAGAGCGAGAACGTTCATCCACCGCATCAGGAGGAGCAGCTGTTTTTTTCAGCGCTTATAGTTTATGCAAATGAGGCGTGTGGTTTTAAGTTTGGTTTGTGTAGAGACGACGCAGCATCAGTCCTGCTCCTGTTGGTGCAGCTCCACTTCTGTCTTCAGCACCAACATTAGACTCAGCGTTTATTTGGAACCAGCGCTTATTTATCAGAATATACAAATATACAAATCTACACCTGCACCCGGGGGTTAACGGGACCCGGCTCTTATTTGGTATTTTACAGTAACTTCCTCTTGAGGACAGGTGAGACAACACAGAGTTTTGTGAGGATGGAGACAGTTAGGTGCTGTGGAACATCTCAGTTTTTTATGATCTTATGGTCTCTGTGCATCGTCCCTAAAAAATAAAGAAGATAAATGAAGGGTGCAACCTTTAATAAACCTTTAATAACTTTCATAAACCTTTTTTAAATTAAATTCATTTTACTAAAGCACAGTTATGTCCATTATATTTAAAGCTGCACTGTGTAACTTTTCTATTGAAGGCTCCATCAAATGCTTTTCTCCAGAGATGTCGTTGCTTTGTCTGGAGTGTTCCACAGTACGGCATTAAACCTTTCTATCTTCATGGAGACCAAATTACCAAGTTTAGACCCATTTCCAGGTCAGATCTGTGGAGAGGCGACTCCGCTCACGGTCAGAATGTCTGTTTTTGTAGGGATTTTTGAACTATAAAACCACCTGTAACTGAATAAATGTAAAGTCGAGCTGTTTAATGTTACACTGTGGGACATTCCAGGCAGAGCAGTAACGTATCCATAGAAACAAGCAGGTGACAGACCCCCAACCGAGAAGATTTTACAGAAAACATGTAAAAATTGCCCAGTTAAGCAATGTTTTGCATTTACTCCATGGTTGGAAACTGTTTAGGTGCTGTAGAACATCTCAGTGTTTATGACCGTAATGTCTCTGTGCATCGTCCCTTCAAATAAAGACTAAATTAAACTATATGAATTAGGGGTGTAGCAATATCCAAGTCTCTCGATACAATATTGTCACCGTATGAACCTCACCATACTTATGACCAGTCATTTGGTACAACATTTATTGTCATTAGGGATGGACCGAAATCCAAAGCTTTCTGTACCATATTTTCACCATAAACATCTCACCATACCAGATTTATTACAATATAAAACTGTGAATCTGTGACTTTTTCCTCTAAAAATGCTTCACAAGACTTAATCCAAAGAATGAAGATGTAAAAGTGCTTAGAACAGTTATTTCTTCATGTCGTCTGCACTGAAACGGAGCAAAGGATCATGGTCTATGTAGTTCCCTCTGTTTTTTTTTTAGCTATTTCTGCATCAGAACTGTTCATTTAAGCAAAGAGACTTGGGAGTCGATATATTGTGATGCTCCACGATATTAATGTGACACCTCTGACGATACGATATCACCAGATTTCAGTTATTGTTCCATCGCTAGAAGAAAGCGCTAATGTTATTTTTCTTTAAGTCAAAAGCAAAAACATAAGAAAAACCTTCCTGTATTTGATCTTTCGCTCATTTCCAGACGTGTCAGACGTGATGTTGTCATTTCAGATCCTGCAGTAGATTTCGGGCACAGCGTGGAGCCAAATGATTGCTCTATTTTCTGTCTCATTTTGTTTGTGTTTAGTAAAAGTGCGTTCTGAACTCGCTCCTGTTTACTCTCTGAACTTTGTGTGTGAAGTGTAAATCTGAATATTCCCCGCGGTTGTGTGCAGTTGGCGAGGCATAATAAGCTCCTGCAGCAGAGCCTGAGGCCGGGGGCGGCGCCCGGTTTGACCGCCGACGTGGACAGTGAGAAAGACGACGCTCTGCATTACTACGCCAACCACACGGCGCAGATAGAGGTACGACTAAATCTGTGCTGCAACACACTTTTCTATCACATTTTGGTGTTTCCTCGTCACAAACACACCTGGAGTTGTGTTTTGTTCGTGTGTGTTAGGACACATTTACTGTAGTCTCTTTGTTGACCATGTTTTCTTCACTGAGCGACGCACTTTGATTTGAGGCGTTACATCAGTAATTGGTTTTCCATATGAACAACCACTTTAAATGTCCCATATTATGGCATTTTCTGATCTGTTTTACTGTAGTTTCCTCGTCACAAACAGACCTGGTGTTGTGTTTGTTTCATTCACACGTTTTAGCACACAAACCCTACAGATTTAGTACAAGTTCTTCTCTCAAACTGAAACACTGTGGTTTTAAACTCCACACACCTTCACTAGAGTCACTTGGATCATTTCAGATCTGGAATTTACAATCTCAACTGAACTAAAGGTAAAAGGAGCTGTCATGACATCACAAGGTGGAACAGAGCGTTTGGAGCTTTGAAGATGTAGACAGACGAATAATAAATAGTTACTCAAATATGTGAATGAAACAAAACACAACTCCAGCTCTGTTTTTGAGGAGGAAACAGCATTAAAACATGACGTAAAGGTGCACTGTGTAGCTTTTCTGGAGAGGGTTTTGTCTCCATGGAAATGTTAATGCTTTGGTTTAAATTCTCCACAGTATGGCATTAAACTAATATTGCATTTATTCAACCACAGGGGTTTTTATTGCTCAAAACTATAAAAAAAAAAAAAAAAAGTTCATTCTTACTGTGAGTGTGGTCGCCTCTCCACAGACCTAACCTGTAATTTGGCTTGCAAGTTTCCATGGAGATCCATAAGTTTATGGCCATACTGTGGAACATTCCAGGCACATTTCCAAGCATCACGTTTTTACATAGAGCAGGTTGCAATTTTAATATTGAAAGCATTTTATTGAATTCGATTCAATCTTTATTAAGAACAAATAATGTCTGGTTAATTAAATCAATAAAAAATAAATACAAAAATAAAATAGAATAAAATAAAAGAGAATCGAATAAAAGAGAATAGAATAAAATTAAATAGAAAAAAATTGAATAAAAGCAAAGTAAACCAAACCATTTCCTCTGCTTTGTCCAGATCGTGCGCCATGACCGGACCATGGAGCAGATCGTGTTCCCGGTGCCGAACATCTGCGAGTATCTGACCGAGGAGTCCAAGGTCCGAGTCTTCACCACCACCGAGAGGGACGACCAGGGCAGCAAGGTCAACGATTTCTTCCAGCAGTTTGACAATCTCTACAATGAGATGAGGTGGCAGAAGAAGATCCGGAGTAAGTCTGCGCCCGGAGCTAATGAGGGAGCGAAAACTGTTAGTGCCAGCAGGGAATTGTGACGATAATGTCCTGGTATTGGTACTGGGAAAACACGCACGAGTCTGAGTGTGTGTGGTGTGTGTTTGTGTGTGTCGTGTCAGAGGTTGTGTCCAAATGTCCAGTTAGTGGAAAAGTCGTGCACTCTAAATTTCCCTTAATGCACCTTGAGAAGTCGTGGGCGTCGGTGGTCACTGGAGCGGTCGATATAGACCACAATGCACTGGGAGAGTCGGGGAAACAGCGGCGTTCAGCGACAGGAGTTTAACTGGACACAACCTGACTGAATGAAGCACATACAAGCGCTGGTTTATGGTTCTGTAGATCCTGATTCTGAATAAAACTAAATAAACCGTGTTGGAAGAAATACAAAATACAAACAATATCCAGGGTTCCCACGGTCACGGAAATCCTGGAAAAGTCATGGAATTTCAGTGTCTCTTTCACATAACTCCAGTGTTCTGTTCATTTCTCATGAGGCTGTTGTGATTACTTCTGAGCGTCTGCACAGTCGCTCCAGCAGGACGAACACAATAAGGTGTTTGGTTTGTTCCATCCATCCATCCATCTTCTTCCGCTTATCCGGGGCCGGGTCGCGGGGGCAGCAGTCTAAGCAGGGGCTCCCAAGCTTCCTTCTCCCCAGCCACTTCCTCCAGCTCCTCCGGACGGACCCCGAGGCGTTCCCAGGCCAGCTGAGAGACATAGTCCCTCCAGCGTGTCCTGGGTCTTCCCCGGGGCCTCCTACCGGTGGGACATGCCCGGAACACCTCCCGAGGGAGGCGTCCAGGAGGCATCCGGACCAGATGCCCGAACCACCTCAGCTGGCTCCTCTCGACGTGGAGGAGCAGCGACTCTACTCCGAGCTCCTCCCGTGTGACCGAGCTCCTCACCCTATCTCTAAGGGAGCGCCCGGCCACTCTGCGGAGGAAACTCATTTCGGCCGCTTGTATCCGCGATCTCGTTCTTTCGGTCATTACCCAGAGCTCATGACCATAGGTGAGGGTAGGAACGTAGATTGACCGGTAAATCGAGAGCTTCGCCTTTCGGCTTAGCTCCCTCTTCACCACAACGGTCCGATACAGCGACCGCATCACTGCCGACGCCGCACCGATCCGCCTGTCAATCTCGCGCTCCATCCTCCCCTCTCTCGTGAACAAGACCCCGGTGTTTGGTTTGTTTTAAATGGTAAAAAACTATAAACCAAACCATAAGGGGAGTTAAAGGGTTCACATTTCAGATTTAGCCCTAAAAGTCTGAGAAATTCTACACATGTAGGTGCTGTAAAGTCATGGAAAATTCACTTCAGGTCATGAAAAAGTCATGGATTTTTTTTTTTTTTTTATGAAATTTTGTCAGTGAAAAACAGCGGGAACCCTGAATATCCTGTGTTGTGTGTCATTAGGCCCGTGAAAAGAGTGTGATTTTAAATGTTTTGGGTTGAGTTGGACTCAAATATCAAAGACACAAATATCTTAATGCCTGTCGGGCTCGATTCAGATTCGATCACTGCTCTGTCGGACGAGGGAACACACACACACACATTTTGTAAATATGACAGCTTCCAAAGTGCTGCAAAGACAAATTAACACAATAAAAGACAGTAAATGATCAATCAAAAACAATAAATAAAAAGCATAAAATATACATAAAGCTAAAATTAATTTTAAAAAAATGAATAAAATAAAAAGTAAATGCATTTAAAATTTAAGTAAGCAAATAAAATACACTGAGGACCGCTCAACTCACGCAGTGTTAACCCATTTACACCTAAAACTGCAAAAAAAAACACCTGTAAAAACCTCTAGTGTAAAAGTCCTGATCTCCTGAGGGTTTTTGAAGAATTGTCAGTGTTTGTGAAAACCTTAATACCTCAGCCTCTGAAGCACATAAAACATGAAATAAATTGCATTTAAAAAGTAAGACTCTCCGCTTTTATTAAATTGCGTCATGAAATGAAATGAAAAATGAAATGGAATTTACGTCATGAAAAAATGAGGACAAATCAACAAACTCTGCGCAGCATCTGGCTTAAATGTGTTAAAAGCCAAAGAGGAAAAGTGGGTCTGTGAGTAACTCTTTACTCTTAGTCTGTCTACATGTCCAAAACTTCCACTAATCACTGAAATCACACTCATCCCTAATGACCACTTAATCCTTTTCTTTATACAGTCTGTGCTGGTGTGTGTTTGTGTGTGTTTGTGTGTTTACATGTGTGTGTTCTTGTCTTTCAGAAAACAAAGCTCTGTTCTGGTTCTCACGGCACATCTCTCTCTGGGGAAGCATCTCGTTCTATTTGGCGTTTTTACTGAATGTGGTTGTGGCCGTGTTCTACCCCTTCGGCGATGACGACGATGAAGGTGAGAAATCCTGACGTGAATAAAGTGTTTTTGTGTTTTTGGACGACTAAAAAGTGCTGAATTGTGTTCTTAAAGGACCCATATTAGGCTGTTTAATGGAGTTTCCTCGTCACAAACAGACCTGGAGTTGTGTTTTGTTTCATTCTCACATGTTTAAGGCACATTTAGGCTGAGTTCTTCTCTCTGTTCCACCTTGTGATGTCATGTGGTGATACAGGAAGTGCTCCACTGTGTTTTTAAACTCCACACACCTTCACCAGAATCATTTGGATCATTTCAGTCCTGGAATTGTCGATCTCTGCTGAACTAAAGGTAAAAAGAAGTGGTTAAAAACTTGAAAACTACCACTTTATGACATCACAAGGTGGAACAGAGCATTTTGAGATTTAGAAATGTAGACAGACTAATAATAAAGAGTTACTCAAACATGAATGAAACAAAACACAACTCCAGGTCTGGTTTTGAGAAGGAAATAGCGTTATAACATGGCTTCAGTTTTGTGTAATACAGAACCTTTAACCAAATGATTCTTTTGGGAGCAAATAAGTGATATGAAATGTTCTTGGACAAACTTTACTTATACACAAAGGAAAGGACTTGGGCGTAGAAGCTCACAAATGACAATAAATATATAAAAAAGCCATATTCTTGACATGTTTTATTTGACCGTGTGTTTTCAGATTGTAACATTATTACAATGATATTTGATTTTTTCTGCAGGTACTTTGTCTCCGCTGTGGAACATTCTCCTGTGGGTGTCTCTGGGCACCTTCACCACCCTCCTGCCCGTCGTGCCCAAACCCTGGGGCATCCTGTTCTTCCTGGTGTCCCTGATCCTCAGAGCCATCTACACCATGGGCCTGGGTCCAGCTCTGCTCCTGCTGGGGACGGTCAACGTGAGTGTGGAAAAGTGTTGTTATTTCACTATTAAGAAGATACTGGTGACGTCACGCTGGAGGTGTTCTGCATGCGTCTCTGTGGTGAAATGTTCAGCGGTTAGCGTGGTGACACAAAGAACACACAGGCAAATATTGTCCGAAAAGCTTTGAGGTTAGAGTGACCAGACTTTCAAAATAAAACACTGGGACGTCCCTTGTTTGTGGTGGTTTGTGTAATTAAGGAAAATTGTCCTGCACTCAGCACTAATGTCACTAAGTCAGTATAGTCACATTTTCTTTGTGTTTTGGTCGTTTTTAAGCAGCTTTTCCTGTATTTTACCCAAACAAATGACAGTTTATGTCTCTCTTTACTGTTGGCAGGGATCAGATTGGTTAAAAATAGGGACACTGGGACATTTCTTGTATAAAACTGGGACAAATCATTGTTTTTGGATAAATCTGCTGGGACAGGGGGACACAGGGCTCAAAACTGGGACTGTCCCGGGTAAATAGAGACGTCTGGACACCCTATTTAGTCTGAAAACTCAAGAAAAAAATACAAAATGGATTTAAAAAGTACATTTTCAAGAGCCTGTGATCAGTGCGAGCATCATGGTCCTGTTTAGGAGTTTGATTTCAACAAAATGTGAGAGCGACTGAAAAACTGCTTGTGACTGTGATGTTATTTGAGAGGGACTTGTTTAACAGCACAGATCAGATCATCTGCTGGAGTTCAGATAAGTCGGTTCTTTCTGGTCAGACTGTGTTAAAACAAAAGCTTCAGACAGAGCAGTGCCTTCAGTTAGCATCACACCCCCTGAGGATGTTGATGACGTCAGCTGCAAAGTCTCAATATTGGCTTTTCTGGTGGAGGATCTGTTGCTTTTCTCTTATTTCTTTGTCAGGAATGTTCCACAGTATGGCATTAAACCTTTCTGCCGTCACGGGGACCAAACCAGACAGTTCCAGGTCAGATCTGTGGGGAAGCGACCCCGCTCACAGTCAGAATATCTGTTTTTCTAGGTTTTTTGAGCTGTAAAACCACCTGTAACTGAATAAATGTAAAGTCGAGCTGTTTAATGTCACACTGTGGAACATTCCAGGTAGAACAGTGACGTTTCCAAGAAAGTGACAGATCCCCACCCACATAGTTACACAGTGCAGCTTTAAGTATTCAATGTTTGAATTTGTTTTTCGTCTTTTCCAGCTCTTCAACAAGTTAGTTTTTCTCGTGAGTTTTGTCGGAAACCAAGGAACTTTCACTCGGGGTTACAAGGCCGTCGTCATGGATACGCTGTTCGTTTATCATCTGGCCTACGCCCTCATCTGCGTCCTGGGGCTCTTCGTGCACGAGTTCTTCTACAGCTTTTTGGTAAGAGGTTATATACACAATCACACAATACACACGAATAAGTTTTACAAATAAGAAAACGCAAGAAAAATACGAAATGGAGTCCGGGCGTTCAGGGTCCTGTTCAGGGTGACGAACTGAGAAACTGTTGGCGAATACTGAGAGTGTTTTGTTTAACAGCTGCTGGAATTTTAGTATCTGTTTCACGCAACTACGCAACAACATTCTGTTAAGTTCTCATTCATAGTGATGTAACAATAACGTAAATCTGGTGATATGCTCAAAGATCTCAAAATAATCTGGTGGAGCATCACAATATCTGGAATCACAAGTCTCTTTGCTTAAATGAAGAGTTCTGATGCAGAAATAGCTTAAAAAAAACAGAGGGAACTACATAGACCATGATGCTTTGCTCCATTTTAGTGCAGACGACATGGAGAAATAACTGTTCTAAGCACTTTTATATCTTCATTCTTTGGATTAAGTCTGTGAAGCATTTTTAGAGGAAAAAGGAGCAGATTCACCGTTTTGTGAGTTTTGAGTTTTGTGAGTTTTGAAATGTCAGTGAAAAAGAATAGGAACCCTGTACAGAGTAATTACAACACTTACTATCATATAATGATAACATAAACGCTCAGATTTAATCATACTAGTCTTAAAACAATAAAACCAGTCAAATAAAACTGATTAAAAATAAATAAACGACACAATCAGCAAGTGGTCGTTTTCAAGTGAACAGCTCCTTTTATCTTTAGCTCAGTCGAGAAGTGCTGAAATGATCCAAATGATTCTAGTGAAGGTGTGTGGAGTTTAAAAACACAGTAGAGCAGAGAACTCAGTCTAAATGTGCAGGTTTGTGTGTTAAACATGTGTGAATGAAACAAAACACGACTCCAGGTCTGTTTGTGATGAGGAAACTACATTAGAACATCTGAAAACAGCCTCATATGGAACCTTTAAACGTTACCGACCCATCGAATGTTGTTGTATTCCGTACTTTAGACTGATAATGGAACATCTTTGGTGTTTTACAGTTGTTTGACCTGGTGATCCGTGAGGAGACGCTGCTAAACGTGATCAAGAGCGTGACGAGGAACGGCCGCTCCATCATCCTCACGGCCATCCTCGCCATCTTCCTCGTCTACTTCTTCTCCATCATCGGCTTCCTGTTCTTCAAGCACGACTTCCGCATGGAGGTGGACCGCCTTTCACCTGCAGGTACTGACAGTTTTTACTAGGGTCTGGCTGATATATTGGTTGGCCGATATGGGTACTTGGAGACATATCGGCTATTGGCCTAAATCTTGCTGATATTCCACGTGGACATGTTTTACCTTGTTCTAAAGCTCAGACTCTATATTCTGCCCATTTAATCCAGTTTACAGCAGATAAATGTCCTGATCTGTGGCGCCGCATCAGGATTTATCTGTGGAGTCATTTGTCTGTGTCCGTCCCGCTCCTGAGTGTTGAAACGTGTCATTTTGAAGCTCGTTTTGGTTCTTTCTCATTGGCTAGCGATTAGCTGCTGTAGCTCGCACACATAAACAGGCTGTTTTCTCTTCTGTTAGCGACTGTAAAGTGACTATAGTGGCCGTATATATGTTACTGGACACGCACTGATATGGAAATGAGCTGTGAATAGAGGTGTGAATTATCAGAATTTAGCAGATCATTAATTATCGCGGCGCGCATGCATTTACCGCTAAAGGCTAATAGCGGTAGTTTACAGCACTTTCTTTACTGGCTAGAATATCATACAAAAACACCATTAGGCCGACCTGCTGTCTTTAAATATGACGTAAAGAGGCAGAAGAACAGGAAATGTCGCCATAAAGCCAAACCTAAGTTTTATAAACAAATGCAACAAAATCCATATCGGTCGGGCCCAAATTTTTAGCCTGATGCTGTTCGGCCCTGACTCTAATGCACCTGACAGAATCGCACTGACTTGAAGAGCACTTTAGAAAATCGGCAGGTTGGGCTGTTTTCTGAAGACTGTGTTTCAAAATTCAAAATGGTCAATTTCCATAAGAAATTGAAATTGTGTTCTCAGTCCCAATCTTCTAAATAATAATAATAATAATAATAATAATAATAATAATAATAATAATAATAATAATAATAATAATAATAATAATAATAATAATAATAATAATAATAATAATAATGGAAAAGTCCAAGTGTTCTTCTTTGGGGAGACAGATTCCCACCTAAACTACTTAAACTATTAATTTGTTGTTATTATCTGTGCTGCTGATGACGTAGACCTGAGTGCAGTGTTTTGTTTCTGTGTATTTTCATATTGAAATGACAAATACATTTTGATTGTGATTTTAAACTCCACACTCCTTCACTAGAATCATTCGGATCATTTCCAGCGGACGTCAGCTTCACTGGTTATTAATTATATGTAAATGCCTCATCTCACTTATCCTGAACATCTCCAACAGGATTTCATTTCATTCAGATCCTCTTACACTTCACGTCACGCAAATCCGATATTTTTTCTTATCTTTGAGTCAAAACACACTCTGGAAAACACTCATTTAAATATAAAGCTCCCTCATCGATTCGCTCATTAACTTCTGCCCCTTCATTTAAAAATGCTCTGGTGCAATATTTACAGAACCCGTGTGACTATTTTTGATCATTTTGTCGAATTTTGCTGTTCATCTTGTCTTGTGACTATATTTGTCTTAGTTTTTGTTCAGATTTGACTGATTATGTGTCTAACACTCAAGTGTGAGTGTGTGTGGTTGTGTTTTGTTTTTTTCTATTATTATTTTCCATTTCTATTATTATTTCAGTAGCCTCTTGTCTGCCCTTCTGTATCTGTCTTTGAAAACGAGATGGCGACACATCTCAAATAAATTCAAATTTCAGCCCTGGAATTGCCCATCTCTACTGAACTAAAGGTAAAAAAGGAGCTGTTCACTTGAAAATTACCACTTCATGACCTCACAAGGTGGAACAGAGCATTTTGAGCTTTGGAGATATAGACAGACTGATAATAAAGAGTTACTCAAACATATGAATGAAACAAACACAACTCCAGCTCTGTTTTTGAGGAGGAAACAACATTAGAACATGACTTAAGCTCACAAGAGTCAGTTTTGCATAAAATACAAACATTTAAAGGGACAGTTGTGAACATGTCCTAGTGACCTAGAGTGTTGGAGACGTGTGGAGACACTTGTTTAAATCTTCCTCCAGCCCTTGTATTTGCAGAGGTGCTGGTGCTAGGCTAGTGTATGTCAATGGCCACAGTCGTCCTGACACTAAAAACAGTCTGACCCACTCCACAGACCCGAGGAAACTATTAGAACTCCAGACTGTCCATGTGAACGTCTGTGTCACAGAATCATTTTAGAAGTAAAACCGACCGCTGCATTTGAAGGATTTGTGTCTGAGCAGCAGTGAGTTGTTCTTCCTGATAGAAGCTCGGCAGCGACAGACTGATATATGAGAAAATAGAACCTCAACATGTGACGATTCATGCGACACAAGGTTAGTTTTATTTCAGACATGATTCTGTGGACACAGACGTTCACAGGGACAGTCTGGAGTTCTAATAGTTTTCCTCGGGTCTGTGGAGTGGGTCAGACTGTTTTTAGTGGGTCATGGGGAAATGAGGCCCTAAGTCCAAAATTCACAACTGTCCCTTTAAGTATTTTTCTAATAGTCGTTTATCATGATTTTTGAGTGCATCATTTTCTATTCTCCTGCATTTCTGGACAAATTATGGTTATCTTATCTTACATCACAATCTTGAAATGATTTTCCGACCTGGAGTTCATGCCTCCCAAACCCTCCTGATCCTCATAATCCCTCTGCCCTCCCGTTCTGTGGAGCCTCCCGCGGTTAGAGCTGAGCAGACAGTTCTTTTTGTCCAGCTGTGGTCCTGTTCTCTCCGTGTGGGCGTCTTAATGACCCGCACTGGTCAGAAACAACCTGCTCGCACATGTGCACTTGTTGCATAACCTGAGCGTGTTTTTCTGAATCGAGCGTCAGCCTCAGACACAGAGCTGTTATGTAAGCGCCGCACACTCCCCCTGCTGTCTGCCCGTCTGTGGGCTGTGCCAGCTCAGCCTGAACTCTGGGTGGACTCGGAGCTTCTACACACACTTTGCAGCTGTCATCAACATTTCCTGGGGGATGTGATGCTAACTGTAGGCACTGCTGTCTCTGATAACTAAACTCTAAACTGGGACACACCTGGTTTGGGATGTTTGGTGTAAATAAAATAGTGAAAAGAGCGTGTAACATTGTGCATTCTCATGTCAGTCATGATCTGAGGGACTTCTGACGCTGTGGTTTTTAATTTTATGCTCATTTGCAAACACGGTTTTCTGAATTTTGGCAAAACAAATGTCAATTTATGCTCCTCTTTACTGTGTGCAGGGATCAGATTAGTCAAAAATGGTGATAGTCCTGATTTAGTCCTGGTTTAGATCTGATGTAGTCCTGGTTTAGTTTTAGTTCAGTCCTGGTTTAGCTCAGATTGGTCAAAAACAGGGACACCTGGGACATTTCTTGTATAAAACTGGGACAAATCACTGTTTTTGGATAAATCTTCAGGGACAGGGGACACAGGGCTCAAAACTGGGACTGTCCCGGGGAAACAGGGACGTCTGGTCACGCTAAATTAACCAACAGTTTTTCAGTGGGTCACTGTCACCTTTC
>CM068348.1:10049216-10076716 GCA_034769755.1 Odontamblyopus lacepedii | reverse complement strand
TGCACAGATTTCTATCCCATAGACCCTTTTAGTGTGAGTAAACAGTGATGACGCAGGCTCGGTTGCATTTTGGGAACAGACGTACGGCAGAACTCAGCCGTTTGTCGAGCTCTGGGAAAAGATTATCGTCAAAAGATGGTGAATATTTCCTCAACAAACTGACTTTGACAAATGGTGTCTGACTGGCAGGTCTTTGTGCGATCAGTGAGTAAAACTTTAAAACTTTAATCCGCCGGTAGAAAATTGACTCTCACAAACACACACAAAACAACCAGACATTTTGGTGCTGAAATGTTTTTATCTCCGTCTTCTTCTGTCCATGTTCAGTCTGAATCAGTCGATAATGAATGGGGAACAAAGCCACTTCCGTTGCAGCTTTTTTTTTTATCACTTCCGGCCTAAAAGGGTCTATGCACACAAACATTTTTTACATTACAAGCTTGGTCATGTTCACTCTGAGGATGGAGTTTGATCTGCAGAAGGCTTCAAAGATCTGGAGATATCTGGACCATGAAAAGAAAAAACACTGAGAATATCAAGAAACATTGTCCATATGAGCACATGTGGAACCTGTATTTGCATGGAGCACTCCTGCACAAATAGAGATTACATTAACAGAGTGACTTTAAAGATCCACTGTGTAACTTTTCTGCCATTTGCTCATCTCCACGGAGATGAAGATGGAGCATTAAACGTCTCCATCTTGCTTTTACTCAATAACATGGGTTTTTATCAACTTAAAAACTTTCTGGCATTCTTACTGTGAGTGGGCTTGCCTCTCCACAGACCTGGCATATAACTTGGCCTGCTGTCTCCATAGAGATAAATGATCGCAATGCCATACTGTGGAACATTCCAGGCAACAGTTTAGACACGACAAAATCCAGGCACTCCAGAAAAGTAAAACAAAATGTACTTTTTACTGGCCAGGCAACATTTCCATGGAGAGAAGCAGGTGACGGACCCTCCACTAGAAAAGTTGCACAGTGCAGCTTTAAATTAGGGACGATAAGTCACTTTGAATTGGACTCTCAATTTGAATAAATCCTTTTAGGAGATTGCAAAGACTGCAACGTTTGAAAAACACAATTTCCTCCACAAACAACAAAATAAATAATAAAATAAAAACATGTAACTCTGTCGTTTAGCTCTGTACAAACCTGTTCTGATGAGGAGCTCAGAGTACAGCCACTGCTCCTCCACGTGGAGAGGAGCCAGCTTTTTTTTTCATGTAGTACTTTCTTTTGCTCCGGTATTTGTACTTTTACTTAAGTAACAAAGTGAGCACTTCTTCCACCACTGTCTAGTCGCAGTTCTAATGCTTGTCCGCAGTTACAGTACATATTTTTACATATTTTTCCCAAATTTCATGCTTTAAATGTCCTCATGTTTTGCGCTTTATAAGTGACTGTCTGATAATGAGTGTAAGTCTGAGGCCCAGAGATGGTGCCTCCCTCAGCGATCGTTCCAGATCATTTCTTTGACTTTGTCCTGTCCTTGTGTCTTCCTCCAGGGGGCGATGACGGGACGGAGCGTGTGTGCGACACTCTGCTCATGTGCATCATCACAGTGTTAAACCAGGGCCTGAGAAACGGAGGGGGCGTCGGGGACATCCTCCGGAGACCCTCCAAAGAGGTAACACCTGCCTGTCCCACCTGTCTCACACTGTCCCACCTGTCTCACACTGTCCCTCCTGTCCCACCTGTCTCACACTGTCCCACCTGTCCCTCCTGTCTCACACTGTCCCACACTGTCCCTCCTGTCCCACCTGTCTCACACTGTCCCACACTGTCCCACCTGTCCCTCCTGTCCCTCCTGTCCCTCCTGTCCCTCCTGTCTCACACTGTCCCACCTGTCTCACACTGTCCTCGCCTGTCCCTCCTGTCCCACACTGTTTTCTGCTCTGTTCTCGTGTCGTTTCCTTGTCGCAGACCTGGCGTCGTGTTTTGTTTCTTTCACACATGTTTAACACACAAACCTGCACATTTAGGCTGAACTCAAACTTACTCGAACATACTAACGGCCAACTCTCCATTCACGTTCAGCATCTGGCTCCGTCTTGAGTTTGTGATTGATAAAACACTTTATTATGCTGCGGTCAGGTTCTATCACAAAATGGAGCTTTAAGAAAAATATACTGGGGAAAACGTAACTCCTCTTCACACACTGACAAGAATAAATCACTTTTAAACTATTTAATCTCCCAAAAGTGCTGTTTCATGTCACTGTTTATGTCACATTAACTTGATTTTATATTGAGAAAGATGGACAGAGACTTGAGGAATGGAAATATATAAGACAAAAGTGAACAAACTGAAATTTAAAGGTTTTGTATTACACAAAATGGATTCTTATGAGGTTTGAGCCACGTTCTAATGGAGTTTCCTCATCACAAACACATCTGGAGTTGTGTTTTGTTTCATTCACACGTTTAACACACAAACCCTGCAGATTTAGACTGAGTTCTTCTCTCAGAACACTGAATCATTTAGATCATTTCAGCCCTGGAATTGCCGATCTCTACTGAACTAAAGGTAAAAGGAGTTGTTTACTACCGCTTGAAAACACAACTCCAGGTTTGTTTATGAGGAGGGAACGGCGTTAGAACACCACTTAAATCTCACAAGAGTCATTTTGCTCTTTTAGTCAAATATTCTTAGTTTCCCTGGTTGTGTATGTCCGCTGAATGTGTCAGAATCAGAATCAGAATCAGAATTACTTTTATTCATCCCCGAGGGGAAATTTTCTTTGTTACAGATGCAACCAACCAAGTAGTTAGAATAAAGTTTCAAAAATAAAATAAGATAAATAAGATAAAAGATAAAAATAGTTCTCTCTCAGAAATTATTTACATCAGTAACATGTGTGATCAGGGAATTGGATATTACAGTAGTTTGTGATTTAAAGTGCAGAGTTTACCAGTTTGATGGCGACAGGCAGGAAAGATTTCCTGTGTCTGTCAGTGGAGCAGCGGCAGCAGCGTCTATGGCTGAAAGAGCTCCTCTGACTGGCCAGCACCTTGTGGAGGGGGTGGGAGGGAGAGTCCAGAATAGTCCTGATTTTGTCCAGTATTCTCCTGTCCAACACCACAGTCAGAGAGTCCAGCTCCTCCCCCACAACATGTCCAGCCTTCCTGATGATCTTCTCGAGTCTATTAGTGTCCCTCACGTGCAGACTGCTGCCCCAGCAGACTACAGCGTACATGATGGCACTGGCCACCATAGACTCGTAGAACATCCTGAGCATTGTCCTGCAGATGTCAAAGGACCTCAGCCTCCTCAGGAAATAGAGGCGGCTCTGGCCCTTCTTGTAAACCGCGTCCACGTTCCTGCTCCAGTCCAGTTTATTGTCCAAGTACACCCCCAGGTACTTGTACTCCTCCACCACGTCCACACTGACCCCCTGGATGGAGATGGGGGTCACAGCAGCTTTGGTCCTCCTCAGGTCCACCACCAGTTCCTTTGTCTTCATCACGTTGAGCTGGAGGTGGTTCTTCTCACTCCGTTGAGCTGGAGGTGGTTCTTCTCACACTGTGTGTGTGTGTGTGTCTCTGCAGGAGCCTCTGTTCGCCGCCCGTGTGGTGTACGACCTCCTCTTCTTCTTCGTCGTCATCATCATCGTTTTGAACCTGATCTTTGGAGTCATCATCGACACATTTGCCGACCTGAGGAGCGAGAAGCAGAGGAAGGAGGAGATCCTGAAAACTACCTGCTTCATATGTGGTGCGTAACAACAAGAACTGTATCTATACAGAACCTATATACAGGAATAAATGCAATAATAATATAATAATACACAATAACTGCAGTGGAAATATGTGTGTACGACAAGGTGAAAGTGGGAGCTACACTGCAACACTACAGGCACTTTCATGGGAAACAACAAAACTGTCCAATCTGCGCTGAAAGATGTTTAAATATTACTTATATGAAACAGGGGGTTCCCAAAAATGTGACATCATTTCGCAGGACTGTCATTTTGGTAATTCTTGTTAAAATAACCTAAAATTTTCACAGAATGTATAGAAACAGATCAAGATTTTAGATTTAATGTTTTCAGGTTGAGCCGTTCATTTGCCTCTTGGAATCTGCTCCACACACTCACCCAAGGCTGTGCAGCAAAATGCAAAATTTGGAAAACCTTCACCAATTGCAAACAAATTTAGACGTGGAACTAAAAATCTGCAGAGGAAAGTGCTTCTGCAGGACCAACAGGATCTGGACCAACATCAACAACATCACTGAGCTGGACTTAGTAGTTTTCAAGATGCTTTTAAAATTATGTCAAATTATGAAATATTATTTAATCAACACAAGGATCAATACTTAAAGCAGCTCCAACACACACCGAACTTTACAGGCTCAAAATGAACAAGGTTTTGATCAGTCATTCTGAAGGTGAAATTTTCAGTCAGATCAAGTTTTCTCAAACACTAAATAAGAGATCAAAAATCCTCTTTATTTTTTAGTATCTAACAACAGTGAATAAGTAAGAGTGATTTAAACCAGGCTCTTTTCATGTTTTGAATGTCAATTTTGGTATTTTTTTACACAGACAACACCTTATTTTTATATATTTCTTTAATATTTATGTGCGTAAACTACAGAAAAAGATTCAAATTCTCTAAATTATTATTTTTTCTGTTCACCTGCAGCTTCTCGTCTTTAAAACACACTTTGTTCCACAGTAAACAAAGAGCAATAAACCAAGGACATTTGAGAATATCGTTTTTAATGAAGTCTGTTAATCTTGTGTAGAACTATTACCACTATTACTCATATAAAATGTACTTAAATTAACCTTTATAAATAAGTATAGAAAATAAAAGCTGCCACATGATAGTTGCAGTATTCTTGGAGTCATGTCAAAACATTGTTGTTTGTGGGCGTGTTTCACAGGTTTGGAGAGGGACAAATTTGACAACAAAACCGTGTCATTTGAGGAACACATCAAATTTGAGCACAACATGTGGCATTACCTGTACTTCCTGGTCCTGGTGAGGGTCAAAGATCCCACAGAGTACACGGGCCCCGAGAGCTACGTGGCTCAGATGATCGCGGTGAGTCTGTTTTTATTCTACTGCAATTTCCATCTTGTTTTATTGACATTTAAAGGTCTTATATTACACAAATTGACTTGTTTTAACCATGTTACAGTAGTTTCTCACCATTTACTCAGCTTAAGTTGTGTTTGGAGGGATTTGTGCCTCTGTGAGGAATTTTTTATCACTTATTTTCGAGACGCTTTTGCCAAACGGACCTCTTTTTTTAGCTTTTTAGTGACATGTCGTGTCTTCATTTTGGTCCAAATGTAAAAAAAATACTCTAGGCCAGGGGTATTCAACTCAAATTTGAGCAAGTCCAGTTAGAGAAAATCTCCTCAAGCAGAGGTCCGGGACATCATTAAGGATGCAACGATACAGTTTTCCCACGATTTGATACGTATCATGATACATGGGTCATGATATCAATTCGATTTCAATACATTTTAAGACCCAAAAAAAAATTCATTTTTTTTCAGGTGAGTCTAATATAATAACACTCTGATATTAATGAAACGTTACATACATTACACAGTCTAACTCCTGTACAGCTGGAGTTTATGTGTGAAGTGGTTTAGATCATTTGGTTCAGTGAGTCTCCTCTTCATACAGACTGTAGGGAGCGACACTATCAGACTTTTCCTTCTTTGATGATGATTTGATCATTTCTTTTCCTCCTCTTCCATCCTCTTTCTAGACACTAAAACTATGCTATATTACATAGAAATGTCTCATCGGACCGTTTTCTGACTAAAACTTGAATATCTCGAGTCGTGTGGCGTATACCAGCACATTTGATTAAAGCCGATGTGAAGCCAAAAGTGATTCTGAAGTATTTAAAAGTGAACATCTTTGTCATTTCTGGGTCTGTCAACGTAAAATAAAGAGTGAGTGAAAGATAAAACCCTCCTCTGTTATAGAATATTTCAGCTCTAAGTCTCTTTATAGCTGTTTTCTGCTGCATCTGAGGAGGACGCTGCGGTAACAGTTTCCCTTTGGACCAAAGAAAATGACAGAACAGCACATATGGAGGGACACGTGTGTATGGGAGGGCATTTGGGTCCGGACTCGGACCCTAGTCCACCATTGTGGACATAGTGACCCCTGCTCTAGTGTGATGTGCAGTGATCCATAGGAGGGGCCCACAGCCTGGTTTGGTCCTGGTTTGGTCCTGGTTTGTCCTGGTTTGGTACTGGTTTGGTCCTGCTTTGGTCCTGCTTTGGTCCTGGTTTAGTCCTGGTTTGGTCCATGCGTGCTTTGTTATGACATTTATGACCAGGTCAGCTCCATTGGACACCACAACCTGCGTGAAGTTTGTCCCCATCAAACACAAACCTACACAAAAACTATGTCAATCGTTTGTGCTGCAAAAAGTTTTGTTTGTGCTGTTTTAGTTTTGGAGATATGAACGTTTTTTTTATGGGTCAAATTGGGTTCAGCCCCCAGGAAGCTTCAAAATACTTGAAAATGCCCAAAATGGTGTCAGTCATTTGTGCTTTGTTTGTGCTGCAAAAAATTCTGTTTGTGTTGCTTTAGTTTTTGATTAGTATTATGGTTCTTGGATATTTGCTATTTTCGCTATTGACATCCCCACAAAAATGTCAGAACGTGCTAAAAAACTGCAGACTATTACATAAATCCTCTCTGGTTTGTTTGTGCCGTTGTGTGCCGTTAATATTTTACTTTTTGCATTAACATTTTTACATTTTTTATTTACTTATTTCACTGATTACATTACATCATTTGAAATTACATAATGTAATCAGCGAAATAAGTAAACTGAGCTTTTTGCAGCACAAAACAGCACAAACAAAGAACAAACGATTGACTCCATTTTCAAGTTCAAATGTTCAAAAAGTAAAACATATGAAGATTCGAAATTGTGTTTCTCACTCTCATGCATTTAAAGAAATAATAAATAAAGAAGTCGAAGTGTTCTCTGGGGACTTCTGTTCTTTGGCCTTTTTCGAGCATTTTGAAGCTTCCTGGGGCCTGGCTGACCCCAATTTGACCTATTAAAGAATCATTAATATCTCTAAATGAAAGCAGCACAAATTAAACTTTTTGCAGCACAAATGATTGGCAGTTTTTGTGTAGGTTTGCGTCTGACTGGGGTCAACTTCACGCAGGTAACACCACAGTTTTCTGACGCCGAATGATCCTCTGGTGTCACAGATTCTAACTGCAGAGCACACACCAGCACAATAAACCTGATTTAATATGAACCCATCGAGTGGATTAAAAAGTGAAAACCCTTCCTAACGTTTCACTCACTATTCTGACGATGAGCGAACCAACAAATACCATCGTTGAAAATCCTAATTTGTGCAGTGTTGGCGCGCCGGAGCCTGCAGAATACAGATGACGCTGAGACGAGCTGCGGTCTCGTCTTTCTTCTCAGACTGGCACAGCGGTGAGCCTCTCCAGCCCGCGGGTCTGTGCCAAGCATGCCAATGTGTCCTCTCCTCGCTGCCTGGGAGAGAGCGCTCTGTGCTTATGCAGTCTTCATTTCACAGACTTTCCTCCCTGCTGGGGCACTGCTCAGCTAAACAGTAATTAAACCGGCTCAGGCTGTATTATCCGCACTGCCCGGGCTCGCCAACGCCGCCCCCAATGCAACACGGCGAGCAGGATGTAAGGGGACTAGAGTTGTACGTCAGGTTAATGGATTCAAACGAAGCCTCGCAGCACAATGGCGCGTTTCGTGATTAACAGGCGGCCATGATGGGCATGAGAATGGACCCATTAAAGCGACACATTTGCATAACGGACGGGGCGGCGGGCGGCGGATTAATATGCGCTGGCAGGGCCTGTAGCAGGTGGCTCCCGCGACGCCAGGTACGGCCTAATGAAGGAAGGAATTTCTAAGATGGGGCTCTAATGCCGCAGGTGGGGGGTTAACGCACCCGCTCATGTCAAAGAACTACTCAGAATCAGAATTAGAAAATAATCACTCCATTTACATTGGAGCGACACGTTTTCTCCCATTAATCTTTAACGCTCGTCTTATTACAAGACACTAGGGGCTATCGCTTAGCTAACAAGCATCTTAAACTTGATTTGGAGGCTAAACAAAATGCTGTTATTGTAGCTTTTTTAATGTATTTTTATTTGGTTTTGTCTGTAATTTTCTGACTTAAAGCGTTCATTTGTAAGTGTATTTTTTCACCAGTAAAGGGCAGAGGTGAAACTTGTCCCTCCTCCCCTCACCTGACTCCTCCCCTTTCCTCACCTAACTCCTTCCCTCACCTATCCCCTCACCTGTGCTCTCTGTCAGTACAGAAGACCCTGCTGCAGTACTGTAGAGCGCCTCTAGTGGTGATAGGTGAGAATACAGCTGTGCCGGATCATCCAGTCTGAGCACAGATCAGGACTTTAACTTGAATTCGTTCTGACATCAGTCGTTCTGAAGCACTCTGCCTCACAGAGCTGGAAATCACCCCTTTCATTACTCGGCTCCACTTTCTTAGGAGAATTTGCAAAGAGAGTTTAAATGTGGATCTTTAGTGTCGCTCGATCAATTCAAGAAAATTGTAAAAAGTTTGACCGAGACGTGTGTGATTTTCCTGAGAGATTTGCAGTTTTATCATGTAATATTTTGTGATTTTTCAATATTGTGCATAGACTGTTTGCATAAATGGACATAGCTGACCTTCGAGTTGCCATGTTCTAAACAGGAAGTGAGCACGGGTGTGTTTTCTGCCCCATTGACTCAAGTTCTATTGAAAATTATCGCCCCCCTCTCTGTAACTTCTGTTGTCGGGTATTTCCTTTTGGATCCGATCACCAATATAAAAGCCAATATATTTAGTGATGTAAAAATTCACTATAAATCTTTAACTGATTATAAAACTTAAGTTTGGCTCCACTGGATTTTAAATTGGGTTTGTTTAGGCGAAGTTTATTGTTATTCTGTTTCTTTGCATCATATTTAAAGACAGTAGGTTGGTCTAATGGGAGTTTTGCAAGACATTCTAAGTCCGTAAACTACTGTTATCAGCCTTTAGTGTAAATGTTGTAAATGCGTAAATGCCGACCATTCACACCTCTATCCACAGCTCATTTACATATCAATGCAGGTCCAGTAACATGTGTACAGACACTACAGTCACTTTACAGTGGCCAGTGTCAGAGAAAACAGCCTGTTTATGTGTGGTATCTTACAGGAGCTAAGTACAAACCAAAACACATGTCTAACACTCAGCCTCACACAGGCTCCTCTCAGATCACAAGTCTGCACGAAGAACCGTCCTTTTAATCCAGACTCAAAACGATCGTCCGTGAAAATAATATAATCCAGCATGAAGACAGCAGCTGAGTGTGTCCTGTGTCTGTGGGCCCGTCCTCTCTGGGACAGTCCTGTGTCTGTGGGCCCGTCCTCTCTGGGACAGTCCTGTGTCTGTGGGCCCGTCCTCTCTGGGACAGTCCTGTGTCTGTGGGCCCATCCTCTCTGGGACAGTCCTGTGTCTGTGGGCCCGTCCTCTCTGGGACAGTCCTGTGTCTGTGGGACTGTCCTCTCTGCTCCGCCGTCACTGAAAACAGCAGCATTTGTTTCTGGCCTGAACTGCGCTGAAGTTCACTTTGAATAATCATCAGTATCGTGGATCAGGAGCGTTTAAACCTCAGAGTTGTGCACGTGGATCTATGGCTGCGTGTGAACGGTGTAAACAAGTGCACATGAGTGACTGGGGGTGTGTTCAGGGTCAGTACGGCGTCACAGACAGAAACAAATGACTCCTCAGATAAATCCTGATGCGGAGCCACATATCAGGACATTTATCTGTCTGTGAACTGGATTAAATGGACAGAATATAGAGTCTGAGCTTTATAACAAGGTAAAACACGTCCATATGGAATATCGGCACATATCGGCAAGATTTAGGCCGATACGTCTCCAAGTGCCCACATTTTTATTCCACTATTTTGTGTGTAAATCAAGATATAAACATTAATGACAGACCAACCTCTCCTTTAGTCTCTTTTTCTACCCTCTGTGCTGCTTCACTGACTGAAATCCCCGTGGGACCTTTTCAGTATCGAAACCCCTCAAATGAGTGTGTGGATTTAGACTTTTACACTCAGAGCCGCCCTGAGCTCACTCACTCATGCAGCAGGGCTGAACTTTGACCTCTGTGATGTCAGAGGGGGAGGGGCAGAGGAAATCACATGTGTGTGTGTATGTGTGTATGTATAGTGTGTGTGTTTTGTGCGTGTGTGTTTTGTGTGTGTATTGTGCGACAGAAAGGACAGAGCTGCACGTGAACACCAGGCTGATCTATTAGTGGCCACTTGAGACTGAGGTTATGTAACAGCTCAGGGACACACACACACTTCACCCGCTGAGCTCCTGTCACTGCTCCACACAAACGGGCACATGTACGGCAGGTCCGACAGGTAACACTGCACCTGTCCCTTTGTCCTCCACACACACACACACGCGCGCGCGCACACACTCACAGTCCTCAGGTTTCCGCAGTTTCCCAGGGACTCATCTGACAAAACACGACTTTGATTCTTCTGCTATTCAAACATCTATTTAGCAGATGGATCAGACTTTTTCTATATATTTAAAAGGTGTTATTTTGATATTGAATTTTAAACACTATAAACACTCGGTATTTAAAATTCAAAATGTGATGTAACAAATTATCTTCCCTACAAAGGAGCAGCAATTAAAAAAAAAAAAAAAAACATTTGTATTTTTAAATAGTATTCTGCAGTCCTGATTGGAGAGACATCTTGTCTTTATTTAGGTGAAATAATAACATAAACAATAATAACAAACACAAGCCCATTTGCAGATTCATATTTATGTTTAAAACGTCCTGAAACTGGTCAAATATTCGACTGGTTTGTTAAACAGGACCTGTCCACGTCCTTTGTACAGGCAAAACAAATCTACATCCTACTAACAGGGACTTTACAGTGACATCACGCTCACGGTGTTCTACATGCATCTCTATGGCGGAAAGTTCAGCAATTACCATGGTGACACGATGCACAGATCAGCAAACACTGTTAAAAAAGTTTGAAGATGGTTTGAAAATGCGAGAAAAAACACCAAAGTAATTTAAAGAACACGTTTTCATTTTCAGAGCGTTCATGGTCCTGTTCAGGAGTTCGATTTTACACTAAAAGGTGAAAGTGACTCACTGAAAAACTCTTGGCTAATGTTAAACGCTAAAAAAAAAAAAAACATCAGCCATCTGACATTTTTTCACTTTTAAAAGAGCTGTCCGACCTGTCACAGGAACTTTAAGTCAACAACATGAGTACAGCGACCAGACCCTGTGTCCCCTGTCCCAGCAGATTTACACAAAACCACTGATTTGTCCCAGTTTTATACAAGAAATGTTCCAGGTGTTTAAACCGGGACTAAACTAAGACTAAACCAGGACTACAACAGGTCTAAACCAGGACTAAACCAGGACTGTCACAATTTTTGACTAATCTGATCCTGCCAACAGTAAAAAGGAGCAGAAATCGTCATTTGTTTTGCCAAAATACAGAAATCCGTGTTTGCAAATGACCATAAAACAAAAAATGCAGCGTCAGAAGTCCCTCAGATCATGACTGACATGAGAATGCACAATCTCACACGCTCTTTTCACTATTTTATTTACACCAAACATCCAAACCCAGGTGTGTCCCAGTTTAGAGCTTTGAAAGTCTGGTCACTCTAGTTCTGAGGTAATGGGCAGTGGGTGTTTTCCGTCTGTCCTCCTCTTAGAGCTTCACGTCACAGTCACTCGTTCATTTCCTCTGTGGTGAAGTGGTGAGACCCCCTGAACCCCCATGATGCCTCGGTGCACGTGTGTGAACGAACACTGAAGCGGGGCTGTGTGTTTCCTCGTCTCTGCGGGCGGTTCATCCGTTCTGGGCCCCTCGTGGATGGAGTTTTCAGAGGCTGCAGTTGTCATCGTGAAAGAGGAAGTGATTCAAAGTGATTTTCCAGCCTGATGACGCTAACGGCGATAATTATCCAAACAAGTGCCCGCAGTGTGTCGTAAAAGGGCTGATTCTCCCGGCGCTCACTGATAAAAGCCGTTCTAATCCATTTTCACTACACGCTAACTGTGGAACTGTGGGAAATACTCTGAATCTCCCTCGAATTTCTGGTGAATTTTAACAAATAAGAATGGAAAATCAGCCCTTAATTCTTGGATAATACCTTAAAGCTGCTATGTGAACAGCTCCTTTTCCCTTCAGTTCAGTAGAGTTTGGTAATCCCATTTCATTTGGGTTCTGTCGTGTTTTCTAGGAAAGATCCACTTTTATGTTGCTTTGTTTTCTAAATGATTATAATTTAATATACTCCCTCAAAATTATGCTCAGGAATTTACATTAAAACCTGTGATATAAAGTCATTTAAATTAATAACAGCTGCGATTTTGTTTTTCCCTTTAGTTCAGTAGAGATTGATAATCTGTGGAGCTCTTCTTGTGTTACCACATGACATCACAAGGTGGAACAGAGTCTTTCTTTTTTCATTTGAGAGAAGAACTCAGCCTAAATGTGCAGGTTTGTGTGTTAAACATGTGTGAATGAATCAAAACACGACTCCAGGTCTGTTTGTGATGAGGAAATGACATTAGAACAGAAATCAGAAAAATAGTAGAATATGGGTCCTTTAAACTATTAACAATCTGATTAAAACTGATGTACAATCAACTTTAAAGCAATAAATTGTAGCCTGTATTTATCAAGACGAGATGTAAAATCAGCTTTTGTGATATTTTAACCATGTTTTCTCTCATCATTAGTTTAACCAAGAGTTTAATTTCACTGCAAAAAGCTTGGCCAGAATTTAAGAAATAAACACTTAAATCTGTCAGAAAATGGCTTAAAAGTAGTGAAAGGATCTGTCCATGCAGCAAGATCATTTTACTGAACGAGTTCCCTTCAAATAAACGACCTCTAGACGAGAATGAAGCGTCTCAGAACGAGTAAGAAGAGAATAAATCTGAAAACAAGATGAAGAACCTGACAGAAGTGTTAAAATCTTGGCCACATCAGAGAAATTTGCAGAGTGATCAAACAATAATCCATATGAGGCTCATGTGCCCAGAAAATGTCTGTTTTCACCTACCCCCTATCTCCACCCACTTCTCTGAACTACTCACGAAAATAATTCAGGCTCTGGGTCAAACATGTAGAGCTCAGAAATCTTTTCTAGCCATTTTTCAACCATCCAAAATCCTCATTCTGTTCTGTTCTGTTTAATTAGGACTCTCTTCTAGGTCAGTATTGGGTTTTATGATGAACAAAATACACACACATGCACATTACTGTCTACAATTGTGACTCTAAATCTTAAAACCGTTTGATTCCAAAGTCACGGGTTGTGATCTGAGACAAGTTTAAGTTTTGTCTAAATCCTCTAAAAGTCGCCGGAGCCAAGACGAGTCATGAGTTCCCAAAACGAGCCCAAATCTCCAAATCCAAAACTGACAAAACACGCAGAAGTCAAAGAATTCCAGTAACAGAGCCGCCCACAGAGGAGACGGTGATTCATGAGCAGTGTGACACAAAACAAAATGACACCTTTAAAACGTTCAGATCTTTTCACATCATCAACACAACAGCTTTTCTAGTAGAGCCGCAGTTTGGAGCGAGCGTCTGCTGAAAATCACTCTATTTGTTTTTTTAAGGGCTCATACGACTGTTTCCTCGTCACAAACAGACCTGGAGTTGTGTTTTGTTTCATTCACACACGTTTTTAAACTCCGCACATCTTCACTAGAATCATTTGGATCATTTTCAGCCCTCGAATCACCAATCTCACTCAACTAAAGGTAAAAAGGTGTAGCTGTTATATTTTAAATTACTTTATATTATAAGGCTCACAGTGAGAAATCGTATTTAACTTATTTATGTTGTTGTAAGGCGACCTTGAGCGTTCAGAAAGGCGCCGAATAAATAAAATGTATTATCATTGAATATAAAGAACAATAATTTAGAAAACAAAGCAAAAATAAAACAGTTCCAGCTTATCTTTCCTGGAAAACATGACAGAACTCAAAAGAAAAAACAATAAATAATAATAATAACTTTATCCAGACATGTTTTTTATTTGACCTATAATTTCTTGACCCCATTTTTATTCTTTTGATCCTTCTTATGTCTTTCCCTTTTTTAATTATCATATTAATTTATCACATTTAATATTATTGGTTTAAATTTCATTATTCAGAATTACCATTTTTTTATTATCATATTCATTTAGCAGTTGCATATTATTCATTTGAATTTCCTTATTCTTATTACTTTATATTACAGATTTTAATTTAAATTTGTGAACATAATGTTTATTGGGTATAAAGGCAAAGTTAAATATAAAAAATAGAATAATTTAGAAAACAGAGCAACATAAAACATAGTTCCAGCTCATCCTTCCTAGAAAACATGAAACCAAATGAAAAAAGAGCACACAAAACAACGGTAAATTAAAAAACTAAGAATAAATCAATAAAATACACATCAAATTTTTAAAAAGCCTTAAGTTGATAGGTTAAACCCCAGACTAATTGACAGTCCTTCATTTGAAGCCCTGGGTCGTCCCGTGCTTATATAACGGGCTAATATTACTCCTCCTGAGCTCTGCTTCTGTGTTTTCTGTGTTTGTTTTCTGTGTTTTTATCAGTCCGTCGTTACATAACCTGAGCAGACGCCTGTCCCTGCGCTGTATTGGACATTTGCATGTTATAGATTCTACTTGCACTTACCCCCAGCAGAATGCGCCCCCGCATGTGCAAACACACTTAAGACTCTTACGTAAGACTTATACGAGCGGCGGGTGCGCTCCTGTCCTCCCTGGGACTGAGCACGGGGACCATACAGCGGGCTAATTACACTGGTCTCCAGCGGCCGGCGTGACTCACTCTCACATTAACGCCGGGTTTGTGGAGGGGGGGCGGGTTCGGGCTGCACTTCCTCTTCCTCAGTGTTTAATTGTGGTGTGGGGGTATCAGCGACGGGCTGCGGTGAGCTGCGTCAAACTGTCAGGACGCCAAACAAGGAGGCGCCAGCTAACGTTTTGTTTAGTACTTAAAGTTCAAGAATAGAACCGCCAGTCTTTCCGTATGTGGGCGAGCGCCGTGTCACTGAGCCACTGCTGCCCCACTTCTACATGAGGAGAGCTCAAAGAATAGTTTTCAGTGTTTAGTTTCTATTTTAAAAACACAACACTGTATTCACACAATTTGTACTTCTGCTAATGAGTCTAATATAATAACACTATGATAATGAACCATTACACACATTCTACACACACTTTACAGCACAACTACCGCCCAGTTTCTATGTGAAGTGTTTGAGTTCATTTGGTGCAGTGCTTCACAGCTCAGAATTTGTATTCAGTGAAAATAAGAACAGAGTTTCTCGGGCTGTTTTATATTTTAGAATATCTCACTCTGTTTTTAATATAGATGTAGGAGCTACACTGTCAGACTTGGACTTTTTTGGATGATGATTTGATGATTTCTTTTCCTCCTGAGTCTCACTGGGGTCACACGTCTCATCTGTGTCCACGCTGCTCCTCCCCCTCCAGCAGAGACAGTACGTAGCTCCTCCCCCTCCAGCAGAGACAGTACGTAGCTCCTCCCCCTCCAGCAGAGGCAGTACGTAGCTCCTCCCCCTCCAGCAGAGACAGTACGTAGCTCCTCCCACACTGCCTCCTCCAGTAGAGACAGTACGTAGCTCCTACACACAAAGAAATACTTATTGTTATGTGACAAAATAGAGTAACTATCCAAAAATAACAGAACATTATCAATAAAGTGGCTTTAATTTGCGATCTTTAACATCAATTTCAAAACAAAAGTCCTGGAGTAATGGCAGGAAGAACACAATGGGGGTCGATGGTCCAAGTTCACAAATTTCAATAACGCATGCGTCCACGTTAACCTCATGCAGAGCGGTACGCAGGCGACGCAGAGCGGTGCGCAGGCGACGCAGAGCGGTACGCCCGCGACGCAGAGCGGTGCGCAGGCGACGCAGAGCGGTGCGCAGGCGACGCAGAGCGGTGCGCAGGCGACGCAGAGCGGTACGCAGGCGACGCAGAGCGGTACGCAGAGCGGTACGCAGAGCGGTACGCAGAGCGGTACGCAGGCGACGCAGAGCTGTACGCAGGCGACGCAGAGCGGTACGCGGTGCGCAGGCGACACAGAGCGGTACGCAGGCGACGCAGAGCGGTGCGCAGGCGACGCAGAGCGGTACGCAGGCGACGCAGAGCGGTGCGCAGGCGACGCAGAGCGGTGCGCAGGCGACGCAGAGCGGTGCGCAGGCGACGCAGACCGGTGCGCAGGCGACGCAGAGACATCACCAGGCTGTGGGTCGTGGCCTGAGGGATGTTGTCTCATTCCTCCTGCAGAGACACCTGAAGTTGGCCGTCGTTCTGGGGAGCTGGAACCCGCTGGCCGTCACGCCCAAAGGTGTTGGGTAGGTGACGTGTCTGGTGAATACAGCGGCCAGTTGAGGACAGGAATACCTCCTGTTTAAAGAAGTCCCTGCAGATCCTGGCACAGTGCGGGTGGACTTTATCTTGTTGGAAGGTCAGAGGATGGAGTCCAACAAAAGGCACGACATGATCTGTGACATCTGTGGTGTATTGAGCAACAAAAGTCCACATTTTCCTGTGCCCTTTTACTGACCAGACCATGAGGAGTGTTTTTGTACTGGTCACTCATACTGACCACCACTGCTGTGCTCCAGGACTCTTATGAGCTCTTACGAGTGACACTGGACCTACTGGGTCTGAGCAAAACAAATCTTTTATAAACAAGTACATCAAGAATCTGAGCAAATGTTATGACGTTCTATTTTTGTTCACCATTTCAAGTTTGTGCATTTATATTTTTGTTGAGTGGACATAGAAATGTCTCACAGATGTTTTTCTGGGTAAAACTTATGACACAGAGTCTGAGAAAAAGATCATGTATATCACACGTCAGGTCGAGTGTGCTGCACAAGCACATCTGATGAAAGTCGACGTAAAATCAAATAAATTCTTAAGTTTTTAAAGTGAATTTCTTTGTCATTTCTGGGTCTATTAACGTAAAATAAAAAGTGAGTGAAAGCTCAAACCGTCCTCTGTTAGAATATTTCAGCTGTGAGTCCTTCTGGAGCTGTTTTCTGTGGAGCTGAGGAGGACGCCCAGAGAACTGTTTCCTTTGGACCAAAATAAGACAACACAGATGAAGGGATCGTATTGAATCGTAACACCAGTATCTAACGATTCGATATTATATCGGATATATATCACGCTGGGTGTGTATGTGTATGTATGTGTATGGTAGAAAGTTCATTAGTTACCATGGTGACGCAATGCTCACATTAGTAAACACAGCCAAAAAAGTTTTTACATTGTCTGAAAACTCATGAAAAAATACAAAATGGCTTTAAAAACACATTTTCATTTTGTGTGACCAGTGCGAGCGTTCAGGGTCCTGTTCAGGAGTTTGACCTCCACCAAAAAGGTCAAAGTGACAAACAGAAAAATCATCTCTCTCATTGTAGTTCCAAATAAAATAAAGCTCAGATTAAACATGTGTGAATGAAACAATGATGAGAAAACTACTTTAGAACACCGAAAACATGTGTAGTATGGGCCCTTTAAGCTGCAACATCACATCTGCCCCTGTCACATCTGCCCCTTTCATCTGCCCCTGTCTCATCTGCCCCTCTCATCTGCCCCTGTCTCATCTGCCCCTGTGTTCCTCTGTGCAGGAGAAGAACCTGGAGTGGTTCCCCCGGATGAGGGCCATGTCTCTGGTGAGCAGTGAGGGCGACAGTGAGCAGAACGAGATGCGATGTCTCCAGGACAAACTGGACAGCACCGTCACCCTGGTGGCTCAGCTCTCCAGCCAACTCGCAGAGCTCAAGGAGCAGGTAACACACATACACACACCTATACACACACACACACACATACACAGCCAGCTTGCAGAACTCAAAGAGCAGGTAACACACACACACACACACCTATACACACACACACACATACACAGCCAGCTCGCAGAGCTCAAGGAGCAGGTAACACACACACACACACACACACTCTGGTCATCTTCTCTTGGGGATGATGGGGAAACTTCTACCTGTGCGTCCAGGACCACAGTGTGACAAACCTCTACACAGACGAGTGGATCTGGAGCCGTGTCCCGTCTCCTGATTCCAGAGGATGTGATTGACAGGCGGATGAACCAATCAGAGAAACACATGCTCCATTTGGGTCAAAAACAAACACGGCAGCTTACACCTAAAAAGGAAAAGAACAACGTAAATGACATGACATGAAGCAACAGATTTGACCTGTTTTCTCCTCCACTGATGCATGCCTAATGTTCTGTACTTAATGTTCTTAAAAAGTGATACTCGTAGGATTGGGCATCACAATTTTGGTCCAAACGTTTGTTGTCATGATGTTTACAGCCACGTCAGCTCCTGTTGGATGCTGAAGTCAGAGCTCCTGTTTCTTTATTAAGTTGTTTTGGATGAATATTGTGATTTAAAACGTCACAATTAGAGCAGAATGATCCACAGATGCTGTAAATTATAATTATAGAGACGCACAGAAGCACTACAAGGCTGGAAAAAGTCTTAAATCTGCGGTGTGTGACTCTTCTCCTTCACCCTGCTTTGTTTTTCCAGTGCGCTCACAAACATACATTTTTAATCTGAGCGCCCAAACCATTCATGTGACGCGTCAGGTGTGTGGAGGGGCGTCTCTGTGCCTGTGGTGGGTTGAATGACTCCACAGTGGGGCCGGTGCTCGTCACCTGCCTCCTGCATGTGACCCTGACACACGGGAGGCTCTGGTCCCACGAACTCGAAAACAACAACACGGAAACAAAGACAAACTGTGATATTAAAGCTCCAGGTGGGTCCGTGCACCATTCGTGCTTTTCAATTTAACAACGAAAAACATGAAATGGGAAAACGGTTTCTTTCATTATTCTGTTTTAGTGTTAAACAAAAAACACATTTCGACCTGTTGCCAATATTTAATTTAAAGCTTATTTCAAATAACACCAGTGAAAAAACAGTTCAGGGTCAGTGACTAGGGTTTCCCCGGGACAGTTCCAGTCCTGAGCCTGTGTCCTCTGTCCCAGCAGATTTATACAAAACCACTGATTTGTCTCAGTTTTATACAAGAAATGTCCCAGTGTCCCTATTTTTGACCAATCTGATCCTGTCAACAGTAAAGAGATGTATCAATTATCATTTGTTTGGGTAAAATTCAGAAAAGCTGCTTGAAAATGACCAAAACACAAAGAAAATGTGATTATAATGACTCACACAGTTAAGCATAAACGGTTTCTGCAGAACAATTCTCCTTAATTACGCAACTTTTCACAATTGTATTATTACCAACCACCAAAAAAACAGGGGTGTCCCAGTTTTTTATTTTGAAAATCTGGTCGCCCAAACCTATATGGATCTATAAGAAAAACTATTTTTATTCTAGTTCTGTGGAGTCGACTGAACAGAGAAGAGTTTCTTGCTGCTTCCTGTTTCTCATCTTAGAGTTCAACATTTACTTTCTAAGACGCCAAAGTAAACACGTCGCTATAAAAGAAGAAACATGTTCATCCACAAAACTGATTCTTCAGGTGAGTCCTTCAGCAGCAGAACTTCAGATAAACCAGAGAGGAGAAAATATCAGAATTAAAATAGGCACCAAGACTGTTTTATGATTGGTGTGATTTGAAATAAACTTTAAATAAATATTGGAAACAGACGTAGTTTTTTCTTTTGTTTGACACTAAAACAGAATAATGAAAAAACAACTGTTTTCCCATTTTATAGTTTTGTTTTTAATTGAAATTCAAAAGAACCAATGGTACACGGACCCAGGTTTAATCATAAAAGAAGCAAAATCACAAATATAAACGTTCACACGATGAGTGAAAATATACTAGTATAAGTGTGATGTTTCGGAGAAGTGTGATGTTCGTGACTCGATTTGAGATTCATGTTTTGATCATAGATTTCTGTTCAAAGTTCACATTTTCATCTTGGAGAATCTGAACTGACAAACAAATGCAAGAATCACATTTTAGAACATGTTTGAGCAGATCTAAACTACAGGGTTAGAGGTTCTTATGCAGAAAAATACCCCGTGGAGACACAGGGAGGGCATCTGACGCACAGGGAGGGCATCTGACGCACAGGGAGGGCGTCTGACGCACAGGGAGGGCAACTGTTGTTTGTGGAGGAAATTACTGTACTTGAAAAATGTAAATTCTGTTTTCAGTTCAGTTTTCTGTTCCAGCTTCAGTTGCACCACAGACTGTATAAAAACGTCACCCACAGCGTTCAGCTCCAGTCAAATGAAGCTCATTGAGGCTTGCTGTTGTTAATAGGGCTTTGGCAAAATCAATGTTTAAAACTTCAGCCTAGTACTATGCGTAATGTCTGTGTTAAATCACTCTAATCTGTTTAATGATTATGTTAAGTGACCAAAGAAAAATAAACTAACTTACTTTAATGTTTTTTCCTTTTCAAGAACAGACCTGGAATTGTGTTTGAGTGTGAAAAATGTGTGAATGAAACAAAAATAGGGTGCAAACTTACTCTTAGACGTCCCTATTTACCCAGGACAGTCCCAGTTTTGAGTCCTGTGCCCCCAAATTGTCATTTGTTTTGCCAAAATACAGAAATTGTTTCTAAATGAGCATAAAGCAAAAAAACGCAGCGTCAGAAGTCCCTCAGATCATGACTGGCACAAAAATGCACAATGTTACACGCTCTTTTCACTATTTTATTTACACCAAACATCCAAACCGTGTGATCTGAGCCCGTTGAGATGACATTTCTTTAACCTAATCTTGTCCAAAAGTCACAAGTCACATTTAAGTAGAATTCAGAACGACTTTCTGATATGAACTCCCACATTTGTCCATATTTACTGGAATCGGGTCACTTTTTTACAGTAACGGTTCCCTCCCCACACACACTGATAACAATTAAGCAACTTTTCCTTCAGTCATGCAGAAAACTCCCCCGAATCCAGATCTGGGCAGTGCTAAACTGTTGTTGTGTACTTTTGCAATGTAGTGTAGAATGTTCATGGACATTTGTGGTGTTTTAGGCGATAAACTCTTGGGTTTAAATGCTCGGATCTGTCGCTGTGATAAAACCGTCTGGAGAACTTCACAGACCCTGACATTTCCCTGTTTTTCAGCACAGACGGCATAAAGAAAGTTCTGTTTTTACACCTACATAATGTCAAATATAAGATAAAAAGATCTGGTAGGTTTCATTTATTCTCATAGACTTTGAGAAAAAAATTTAAGTTTTAATACTCAGGGTGGATCAGCTCTGTGGAACTCATCACAAAACCTGTAAGTGGATTTGAAGTCTGTTTCTGAAAGTTAAACCGTAAAGTTATTCAAACATTTCACAGACTCTTGCGGTTTAAATGTGTCTTCTGGACTTTAAGCTGCTGTTCTTCTGTGTATTAGTTTGTACGTAGCCTTAATATACCATAAATCTTTCCAGACTTTCATTTTGGAGCCGGAGCGAGCGATCTCTGCTGAGCTCCAGAGCGTTTCTACTTCACCTTTTATTGTGAACAGATATTCTGACTGAAAAAGTTGGAATGGAGCATTTTTAATTTAGTGTTATTATAATTTGTAATGATACTTGTTTCTTTATGAAGCTGCAGACAAATCATATAAAAGTCTTTAATTCTTCCATTTAAATGCCCTAAAACGGCTTCTCCTGTTGCACAGTATTTGTAATTACTGGTGAGAGGAAGGGCATCTGGCATAAAACCATGCTTGAGCAGAATCAGAAACGTTTGTATTTGTGTTTTTTTCTCCACAGATGACGGAACAGAGGAAGAACAAACAGCGTCTGGGTTTCCTCGGGTCTCAGTCCAACCACCACATCGCGTCTCACTGAAACACCACCCATGGGTGCAGCTCGACGCCCTGCACCCGCCGCCGTGGTCACTTAGCCACCGGAAACACTGTGCTCCTGTCAGAGCAGTGGTGCACCTGTCACTCACCTGCCAGTGCGCTGTCAGGCCGTCACTGTCATCGTGTTCAGAATCAAAGTTACACAACAGTCGCCTCCGTCAGGGTTTGTGTGGAACATTTTAGCCACGAGCGCCTTTGGATGGGCAAAAGAGGAACTCAGCCCGGTCTAGGCCTGGTTTAGTCCCGGTTAGGCCTGGTTTAGTCCCGATTAGGCCTGGTTTAGTCCTGTTCTAGGCCTGGTTTAGTCCTGTTCTAGGCCTGGTTTATTCCCGGTCCAGACTCTTGTCGATGTTAAATTCTCATCTAATCCCGGTTTAGTCTTGGTCTAGACCTAGTTTAGTCCTATTCTGATCCTGGTTTAGTCTTGCGCTAATCCTGGTCTAGTCTTGGTCTAATCCTGGTTTAGTCCTAGTCTAGACTAGGATTAGAATAGGACTAAACAAGGCTAGTCCTTGTTTAATCCTTTTCTAATCCTCGTTTAGTCTTGGTCTAGACCTGGTTTAGTCCTGTTCTAATCTTAGTCTACTCTAGTCCATCTTTAGTCTTGGTCTAATCCTAGTTTATTCCTATTCTAATCCAGGTTTAGTTCTACTCTAATACTGATTTATTCTTGGTCTAATCCTGGGTTAGTCTTGGTCTACTCTAGTCCATGTTAAATCCTGGTCAAATCCTCATTTAGTCTTGATCTAATCCTGGTTTAGTTTTGGTCTACTCTTGTCCATATTTTGTCCTGTTCTAATCCTAGTTTAGTCTTGATCTAGGCCTGGTTTAGTCCTGCACTAATCCTGGTTTAATCCTGGTATAATCATAGTTTAGTCTTGCTCTAATCCTGGTTTAGTCTTGATCTAATCCTGATTTAGTCTTGCTCTAATCCTGGTTTAGTCTTGATCTAATCCTGATTTAGTCTTGCTCTAATCCTGGTTTAGTCTTGGTCTACTCTTGTCCATGTTTAGTCCTCGTCTAATCCTGGTTTAACCTTGATCTAATCTTGTTTTAGTCTTGGTTTAGTCCTGATCTAATATTGTTTTAGTCCTGGTCTAGTCCTGGTCTAGTCGGGGCCTGTATCCTGGTGTGTGTCATATATTTATCTAAATGTAGTTCTGAACTGGAATCTGAGAGGAAGCGCTGCCTCACGTATTCGTCTTTAAACGGTACGCCTCATCTGCTAATCGTGCACTTTTAAACCAGGGTTTTGTCTGGAAGGTTCACTCAGCTTCGGGGTTTATTTCCGCTCATCTCTCCCTCGTTAACGATGCCGTCACTGCACCATTTCACTCGTGTTTTTACCATCTATTAATGTGAAGAAATAACTGCTTTTTACTTGAATCTTGAATTCCCCGAGCTCATATATTCAATCCGTATGAATGTCGTGCCTTATGTTTAGTTTTTCTTCTCGTCTTAAATTTCATTTGAATCGTCGTGAGTAGATGTGATTGTACTGTGTGCAGTTTCAGACGTGTCGGGCTGTGTGCGTCCTGACCCTGTGGAAATGTGTACAGAAAGTGTTTTATCTTGTCAAATGTAATAAATTTATAACAATCGCTTTTATACTGGTGTCTTTTTGCCGTTTTTAAATCAAAAGTGTCTTCAAATTCATCTTAAATCAGACTTATTCTGAAAACCAAACTCCTAAACAGGACCATGAACGCTCGTAGTGATTAAAAGCTCTTGAAAAGGTGCAGTTAAAATCCTTTTTGGATTTTTTTCCTTAAATTTTCAAACTTTTTCGACACTTTTTGCTCATTTGTGCATTGTGTTGCCATGGTAACTGCTATGGCTGGTACAAGATCTCGCGAGACAAAATTGCCGCAAGATTGTGCAGAAAAATGATCTCGTAAGATTTTTTCCCCAAGCGTTTATATTTCAATTGGGCAAAAAAGGGTTCTGAAAATTACCAATACAACGGAAACAAAAATATGAAATCAAATTAATTAATAAATCTGAGGCCAAAATTGGAAAATGAATCATGAACTGTGTAGTATTAGGAATTCACTCGTTCTCATGGACACAATCTCGTCTCGTCTTGTGGAACTTGTGTCTCGTCCCATCCCCAGTACCTGCTAAACATTCCGGCCTTAGAGGTACACATAGAACACCCCCAGCGCGATGTCAATGCAAAGTATCTGTACATTTATTATATTTCATCTGTGTTCACTTTGCAGATACAGAAGTGTGTTGAATTCTGTTCTCTGTGTGACCAGCAGATGGCGCAGGTCGTCCCATCCAAACTTTATTTTTGTGTTTTTAAATCCCAAATCCATTTTATTTTTACAGCACATTTTACAAACAAAACAGTTTCCAAAGTGCTGCACAGGGATCATAAAATGAACATGACAAAAGGTAAATTGCTCAAATTTGGTCACACCAGACGTAAAACAATAAAACCAGTCAAATCAAATAAAAGCAAAACCATAAAAATCATAAAATAGCCGTAAATAAATAAAATAGGTAAAATAAATAAAAGACACAGAGGACGACACAACTTTCCATATGTCACTGATTCTTGAGAGTCGGGACAAAACACCTTCAGAAAAACTTTTTTTTTTTTTAAATTACACTATATTGATTAGGGTTACATATTCATGTAGATAAAGATCTGTGCTATTAAACCATGTAAAGGTGCAGGCAGGATGCTAAAAAACATTTTTAACAAGTTCACTTCCTTACCATAATGCCTTGCTTTACGTCAACTCCGTCAGATACACTCAAAGTACATAATTATATAATTGTACTAGCCCAATAAGAATCTTAAGTTCTGATTTATGTTGTAAGAGTATATAGTTACTGTGATATGCAATAAAATGTAATATATATACTTAAGGCTTAATTTTAGACTTTTATCAATACCCAGATTTTAAAAAATGGCATTTTCAAACTTTATCTTTTTTTGTGCCACCATAGGAAAAAACCCTTAAATGAATAAAACACAAAAGGATGTAGATCTGATGATCCTTTATTGCTTAAACAACAAAAACTGAAGAAAACATTTTTTTTACCCCACAAAAAAATACAAAAACATACATCTGACAGTGCTGATAATGATCTGACGGTGTTGACGGGAAACTGATGGAGTTGACAAAATGACATTTGCATTTATGATTGATGAAAAACTGCTTTTTGAAACAGATGAAAGAAACAATACATTTAGAAACAGTAATTTCTAGCTTCATTGTGAACATATTTTACTCATCTGCAATAAGCAAACTGTAAAAACTGCACTTTATACTATTATCATTGCCATATAATTGCACCATTTCCAACTATGCCAACAACAGCCAACATGTTGCTGCAAAACATTGTATACTTCAAAACTAGGCAAATGAAGACAGCAAGAACTGGCAGCTGTTGAAAAAATAAAAAAACAATTCTTTAAACCAAGATTGTAGCCACACGAGGCACTTATGCCTTGAGTAGCAGGCGGCGGACATGCTCATGCTCTATAAAATCCAACACATCAGGGGCAATACTGTAGATCTCTCGTGTTCTTGATTGGACTGGTAATGCACTGCCAATTAGTTTCACTATGATGTATTGAACTGGGCAGAAACAGACATCCTTCTTGCCACACTTAGGCTTAACCTTTGCTGTTGGACCATGTGGATGCATAAATTCAACTTTCACATCTTGATGCTTGGTATCCACAGCAATGGTCTTGGCCAGCCACTAGTAGTCATCATAAACTACTGCTAACCAGTCTCCATTACTAAGGCTACTAGCAGTCGATACTGTTTTGGATAAATCTGCCACAGATAATACTGTACTGGAATGTATTAAACCAATGGAAAGGCAGGGTTTTGCACACTGTCTGAGTCAAACAGACAGGATTCTGTGGCATTGTGGACAGCCTATGGATCCTGTCTAAGAATATCAACACAAAATTACGGTGCACTTTTGGTCTGAGGATCCAAATAAACTGGATTTGAAAAAGTAAACACTGACCTTCTTCACAGTTGGTGTATTTTCAATAGTGGAAACTACACACTGCAGTACATACACCTTTTAGATTTTACATCAAACAAAGTTATTATAAGCAGACACAAGTAGCCTAAATCATTCAATGAGCAGACCAAAGCCTACCCAAGTTCTACAAAACAAGTATATTGTAATAATATAATATATTATAATAATGTAATTGCATGCTGCATATGTACGTAAATCTGCAGATAACCCCCCTCCCCCCAAAAAATGATTCTCTTCCTTTACCATGAGAAAAGAGTATAATATTAGTGCATTAAGCAGTTATTGGTGGATTTGTCAACTCCGTCAGTTTACATGTCAACTCCATCAGACATAAAAGCTGATGGAGTTGACGCTGACGGAGTTGACAAAATGATATGTTTTTCTCTTTGCAGAAAAAAATATTGCAGCTAGCTAGCTAGTTTTTTGGCTACTGCTATCTATCTCCATAATCTCAAAAAATACTTTAATTGATTCCACTCTGATTTTTTAAAAGTATCGTAACAGAGAGATGGTGTTGACATGCTCCAGCTGTGACCATAGGATATTTGACATTTATCATCTAAAATATCAAAAAATGTCAAACTTACCAGACCATGTGTGGTACTGCTGCATTCACCAACAGCTAGGAGAATGAAAGGGGTCCTCTGGGATATTGCTGATCATGTTATTGCCTGATTAAATTTATTATTATTGAAAGTCTGATGGAGCTGACAAAAGCAGTGGACACAAATTTGATGAACTGATTTCTATGGAAAATATTTTTTGATTTTCATGATATATATTGTTTTATAATTTTTTAACCCTTATATTTGATTGGATATAAATGTTTTCACAATTATAGAGGTTTTTAATGTTTTTCAGTGCTGGTGACTATTGGGACCTCTTGCTGAGGACAAGAGAAATAACATGGGGCGTCTAACCACTGGTCATACATTTAAGCAAATATACTCCAAAAAAGTAATTATCTATGCTAAAACACAACATCAGTATTCACAGTTCCTTTAGATCTAACTTAGTGGGTATGTCAATAATTTTTTATTTGTTTATTTTTTATATAAATAAGACTTTTCTACGTGGGACATGTTTTGTCCCGACTCTCAAGAATCAGTGATGTACGATACTTCTTCTGTACACTGCAAATGTCTCTGATCTGGCCAAGATTTTAAAATTGATATCAGGTTCTTCATTTTGTTTTCAGATTTATTACCGATGTCCTGGTTCTGAATTGGTTGTATAATCTTAAAAGTCGTCATATATTTTCTTCCATGACTCAACTCGTCAGAAAATCTTAAATTTAGGCCATGAATGTTTCAATCCATTTACTAGAGTTTTTCCTGCAGCACTTCACTTGTTTTTAGATTTAGTGACGCAGATTTGCTTAATACACACTGACAACAAACCCCTGAAGAAAGACTGATTTAAGGACTTCTGTCTAGAATTTAGCATCTTTGAGTTTATTCTCAGCCCATGAACACTGATCCTAAACTGATTTTAAGTCCATTTATTTTAAACTT